>RJWH01000080.1:1362751-1707896 GCA_004363575.1 Solenodon paradoxus | reverse complement strand
GAGAGAGAGAGAGAGAGAGAGAGAGAGAGAGAGAGAGAGAGAGAGAGAGAGAGAGAGAGAGAGAGAGAGAGAGAATGCATGTTCAGAGTAAAGGTCATGGAGGACAAAGCAAAAAGATGGCTGTCTACAAGTCGAAGAGAGAGGACTCATGAAGAGGTCAATCTACAATTGAGATTATATGATTCTGAGACAAAGTAGCATAGATTTTATGTATAATAAATTTCCTTGATTAAGAATCAGAAACATAAAATAGTTTATTTTGGCCTGTTTATTTTATTTACCTATTTCTTTTATTTTATATATCTATATATCTATATATCTACATACATATACATTTCTGTGTATATGTAACTTATCTGTATATACATATATGCACACACAGATATATAGAAATAGAAATGTACTGTTTTACACATACATATATACTGTTTTATATATACATATATATGTATATTTATATTTGCATATGTATGCATAGGACAAGTAAAATGTTCTGCAATGTAATATGGAAGTTTCGTGGAGCTGACAAAATTAAACTTGTAATGTGATGTTACGAGAGAGGAATAATTAACAAAGTCTTACAGTGAAGTGGTTGAGTTTGTGGAACTACATAGTCAATATTTCTCAGTATGATAATGGCTGTGCTTTTTAAGAGAAAAATAATATGACCAGTTGTCATACATAAGACTAAATTTGCTTGATCAAAAGAGAAATGCAAAAAATAAATGGTAGATAACTTTCATTTACAGGTATTCTGTAGACAAACAAAATGAACAGAAAAACCAGAACCGTTATGTAGGCTGCAGTTTAACACGTACTTGTTATACATATTTAGAGTCTGTTTTAAAGCTGTGTTCTATAGTTGTCTCTATTCTTAATACAGCATTATTTATTGTACCGTTTACAGCATTCCACTCAAGCACTAAGGTTCTAACTTTTATTTCATAGACTATATCAAAATAAAAGAGTTGATTATTTGGTAACAAAAAGCAAGCAAGCAAACGAAACAAAACAAAGAATTCTCCTTTGTAGGTTTACTTTTGTTTTTTATTTTTTTTCTTTCAGACAAATTGGCTGCTATACTGCTAATATTCCTTATAATTATTGTGAAGAGAAAAGGTGGTAATCCACAATATATTTTTGACTTAACCATTGCTTAACAGCTAGAGATATTTATTATAATACTCCTTTTGAATAGCATTCATTGTGCTAAACAAGTATGTTCCAGAGAAATATAATTATGATTTTATATTTCATACAAATCTAGTTTGAAAACTTGAGAGCAAAAGGCATCGATAATACAGTACTCTTCATTTGTCGAGTTAAAATCTCATAGTTGGTATTATGGGTGGCATATAAACATAGATAATGGAAGATTATACACAGTCTTACCCAGTAGTTTAGTACTTTTATATAAATTTCTCTAGTGCTACTACTCTATTTTCACTTGTTTCTCCTCCAACATTTATTTTAGGGTCTAAAATTTGTTATATGATATTGCTTTATATGCAATAATCCTTATAATTTATTATTTAAATTTTTTGAAAGTATAACCAACATTTTCAAAAGTAAAATAGTATTCATAGAATGCAGCAATGAAATTTAGCAATTTTTTAGTGAGAAATCAACATTACAGAGTAATCTTAGTATTGATTTTTTTTTTCTGAGTAATAAAGAATTTATATATTTGGAAAAAAATTCCTGAAAAATCAGTTGTTCATTACCATCTATCTGCCCCTTACTCTGTGCTTTGTTTGAAAACTTCATGCAGTAACTCTAACGTCCAAAATAAAGTTTAGCAAGCATATAAAATTGTCAAATCCTATAATTTTTTATGATACATATTATTCTCCCTTTTTGCTTGTTTTGGTACCATTACAGCAGTAAGATTCACATTCCTTCATACCTGAAATATTGTAAAAATTATTCTAATGTTTCTAATTGGTTTTCATCTCTTTCAGTCTCTCTTGTAGTAATATGGTTTCTGCAAACAGAACACATATTTTTAAAAGTAATTCAGAATAGTTTAATAGCAAAATCATTTATAGAGATCAGTAGTTGACCAGGTCTGGTCAAAGCAATAGCTAAGGAAAAAGAACCATGCAGCAAGACAGTAGCCACTGGTGGAGGAAGTCAGTCACTGCTAAGCTACTATGGCTGAGCATGGAAAGAAAGGGAATGAATAGTATTTTGAGTTTTTTTTCTCTCTCTCATCTAATGTCCTGCCATTGCTTCCCACAGATAGAATGCTACTTAAGGTGAAAAAAAGGCAATCATTTGGTGATATATTCCACATAAGTCAGTCTTCTAGCATATGGGGCTTGCAAACAAGCAAAGATAGGACAACTAAAATTCCCTTCAACTAATATTTCTAATATATGTTCTGATATATCTTTTCCATGATCAAAACCTATCAATGACATCCATCTTCTAGACAATACATTGCAAGCTAGTTAGCCTGTCAGGAACACCTTCTCTCTTCAGAAGAAAGGATAAAGATGATCACTGACCTTCTATTCTGAGAGACCCTGACTGTCACAACTTCTCCTGATTTCTTTTGCAAAAAACAGTATACAGTATGACATGCAGAAACATCAGTGAATGAATTAAAGGATCAGAGCATACAGTTCAAAAGGGAAAAAATAAAAACAAAGACAATTGGAATAAAAAATGAAATGAGATTAAAATAAGATTACAAAAAGAGTGTAAGATGAGAAACAGATGAAAAAAATAAAACAATGAAAAAAAAAGTGATTCAACATGTCAAACAAAGTATAAGATCCATTATAGTGGTCAGTGATTAGGTGGCAATAGTTTCTAGCTTTTGAAGAGTACCAGAGAAGAAAAAAACAGTTGGATGGCAAAATGGCCACAGGATAGTAATTTACACAGAATGATTGCTGAATCAGTAGTTTTAGTTACTGTAGGTGTTCAAAACAGAACACCCAAGACTCTATAGAGACCCCCTCCAGAATGTAGATTTCTTTGAGCTAAAAAAAAAAAAAAAAAAATTGCAACTTTGGAGAAGCTTTGATCTTTTTCCTAAACTTCTTGCCCTTCTTTTAATCACCACCCCCTTCAGTCACTTTCCATTAAGATGTTACTGTTCCTTTATCAGTAAGAAGAATGTTGTTTGGGAAATTCTTCCAAATCTAAGAAATCCATCTTTACTTTTAGGGTAATGATAAGACCATACCCTCTCTGTCACATGAAGCCTCCCCCTTCTTTCTGCTGCTGACACCCCCAGGCGCTTTATCACATTCTTCTGAGTTAAATTTATTTTATTTTAATATTTTTAGCACTTTATTTTATTTTTATTAAGCTGTTCATCTCGGTTGTTTCTGTGGACCTGTTAGCTCAGGTCCTTGGGGTGCTTGTGGACTGTGCTAATCTTGCGCAATCTTTTTTTTTTAAATACAGGTTTTTCCCACTATCCAAAGGTAGAACACCCATAAAAAATCTCTGTAAGCCAAAATGGAATGCAAGTGAAGAAGCAAATACCATTAATTTTTATGGAAAAAAAACTGAATCCTTTCCAACTATAAAAATAATCTACCAAATTATACCAAATAGGACAAAAAAACCAAAACAACATCAACATAGAGTAAAAACATGAATTGCATGATAAATACACAGCCTACAAAAAGAAGTTTCTGAAGAAGATGCTTGGAGATGCCATGCTTATTGTTTGTGGTACACATTACCTCTGAAAGGGTTGCTGTAAAACAAACAATAAATGCTATTTTCATTTTCTGACTTCTGTTGAAATATGAAAAATTCTCTTAAAATTTCTTTCAGTTATTGATACAGATACTAATGTATGTCTTTCGTCAAAGTGAAGTAACCTAAAATGAACATTAGAAAAAGGTGAGATACCAGTAATTATATCTTCAGGACCATCTACAACAGGCTACAAAGTTCCCCATTTAACACTTCCTGAACATTTTTCTGCCTACTCTTCAATACAGTCCTGCTTAATGCCAACAGTACAGCAAATAAAATTTAAGATTAACGGACACCAAATTCATTGTTCAAAATGACTGAAAGCACCATGAAGCGGTAGGAATACTACAGATAACCATTATTTCAAAACACTATGATAGTGTTCAAAATTTATTTTTTCCAATAAAAAGATATCATGATCCTTCAAAAAATTCATCCATCAATGAGACCTTGAAGGGGATGAAAACTGAAGTCTTCTGTTGAGCACATGTCATAGTATATAGCAGAATTGAGCTGATATTACCTAGAGCCTGTTATATGATGCTGCCTTTGAATACTGTCACTGATAAAATGTTCAAACTATAGGTATATGTCCCTCTTTATTGTAGTTGTTTACATTGGGACATATAGATGCATAGTTTTTGAAATAAATATGATGGCAATACATGATATATGTAAACTTTTATATATAAAAATGTATTAGAGCTCTTTAATAGATTAAAATAATTAAGAGGATGAAAGCATCACTTATCCATCTTGTATTTCTTGTACCCTTTTATCCACTTTATCGCCTAAAATAATATGCAAACTATATAGATTAGGAATGTTTGCTTTTGCTTTAAAGCTATCCAACCCCAGGCATGGCCTGGTGTCTTAACAGTTAAGTCTGTCTGATGCAGTCTACATACATGCTGTGGACGTGGGTTCAAGACCCAGAACCAGGGATTGTGGGGAACGACCAAAATGAACAATTAAATAAAATGCTTCTTCCTCCTCTCTCTTCCTGCCTGCCTGTCTCTGCTTATCTTCATTCCTTCTTGCACCTTTCTTTCTTAAATAAATAAAAATAACCCTTTCCTCTCTCTCACCTATATATTTTAAAATTATTCATAATGAAGGTCAAAATGACCACCTTAAGATTAAACATCAGAATAGTATTCCTTTTGATGAATGTGAGGATTTGAAAAGCAGATAATTCAAATTATAGCACATTTATTTTGGAATCTATACTGTCCTTATAAGTATCTTTTCTCTATGAGGTCGCTGCTTTCTAATTTTGAAATAAAGCAACACTGTTTCATGAGCTTGTTGACGATATGTTCCTGTTGATTTGGAATTTTCTGGGCTTTTCTACTGATTATACAAACCTTCATAGACACTTGAAAATGCATTTTCAGAAATGACCATCAGTACTAACTAAATACAGGAGATATATTCTACACATGCATGCAGCTGGAGTGTTTGTCAGAGAATCTTAATGAAAGCTGAACTCTCAAAAAAAGTCATTTGTCTTTGGAACAGGTATCAAGGATAAACTTTATATGAATTTAGTATCTGGTCTTCCCACATTTCTACAATTATAAATATACATCTAAATAAATATTCTTCTAAAATTAAAAGCAGAAAAGAATGTAACATATTACAATCATTCTCAAATGTGTTTAGGACTCAGTAGGTGTAAGTGAGAGAAATGATAGAATAGTCCTCTGTCCCACTTCCGACTTCAGCCAAATTTCTTTACAAATTTTTAGAAAACTGCTAATTGAACAGAAGCCCTTTTCTATGCATAAAAATATTGAACCATAGTGAGGCAAAGCAACTTGACTAGAGAGTAACGTAAACTAAATTTGAATCTATTGATACCACAGTCTTATATTTCAGATGGATAAAGTTTTAAAAGTCGATAAAAACTCTTACTAGGGTAACACTTTGCATTTCTGTATTTAAAAAGAATGCATATGGAACATGTATGACATTTGCAAAAGTATAATCGATTTAAACATATACACAGTCATTATAACATGTCCTAGTGCAGAAACAGCTGAAAAGCTTGATTGACACTGAAATTCTAAGACATTTTAGAAATGGCAGTTAATTTCAATTAATTTTACTGGCTCAGGAACATTTCTATAGTAACTGAATTGTATTTTGCTCCCTTCCATTAACTTTTATTGTATTGTAAACAACAGCACATCAACACCGTTGGCATAAAATAGCCTGTGAAGTCTATTGTTTGTAATGGACTGTGAATGATAGGCACTTTTTTTCAAAAGTACTAAAATGAACAATCTTACTGAGAAAGAAAGACTAAGAATATTATAAAATTGGAGGGTAGTGTTTATTAGATTCCCTCCCATTTTTGATAGGCTTCAGTGGATATTTACGTTTTCTACAGGCCCAAAAGTAAGAGCTACTGAGTTTCAGAACATATGAACACACATGCTTATTTGTTTTCATTTTTCATTTTTTTTCATGCACAACAAAATTCCTTAAATATATTTTATCATATTTCACTAGCAGCATGCTGAGATCTGAATTATTTTTCCAAAATTAATTAGACTATCACTGCATGTGCTATGATTTGGATTTTAAAATGAAACAGAACTGTACCTCACAATACAAACTGGATTCCCAGAGCAATAAACAAATAATAGAGTTACACTACAATATTGACACTTTAACTTGGAGATTTTAGGTCTAGGAGCATAGGGAAAAGATGAATAACCATAGTTAGCATAATTATTTGAAATTTAAAAAAAATTGTCCACAAAAAAGGACAGTTCAGTGATAAACTATAGTTTAGAATCTTACTCAATGATTACTCTTCAGAGAAATTAGCAATTATGTGTGCATTTTATTCCAGTATGCTTCACAAAATGTATACATGACCAACTTAACAAAAGGTTGAAATCATTTAATGATAAAAGGAATATTTTGAAAATATATTGCTAGATCAAATATATTATAAAATTCAAGGTCAAATATACTTTTTCTTAGCTGTCTTATTACTGTTCAGACACTAATTTCAGCCTTTTGTCAAGAAATTAACTGTTTTCCAAAGATATATCAAATTAAATAGCATAATTAACAGGAACTGAGGAAAACTCAGTTTGAATTGGTATAATTTGATACAATTACAATAAAATTTTGCTCTAGATGGAATTTTTTTTTTATTGCTTTTTATTAAACAGAACCAAAATCTCTAAGTTTGGGCAGATATGCAAATTCTTGCTGAAATTTCTCAGGAAATATTTGTAAACTAATTTATAGGTGGTTTATTTTGAGAAGGCTGTACTTGTGACAACAGATCTTTACTGTAGTAAAATTTCAGAAACTCTGTAATACAAATTTCCAAATAAGATTGTTTTCTTATAGAAAGGACATGCAGTTTGGGAAATAACTAACTGTAACATGAAACTGTCCCACTAAAGGAGGATCTGCATTTTAAAGGAACATTATTTCTTTCTTCATTTCCCTAAATAAATAAGCACACCAAAAATGTTGAATTTACTGAATATATTTGCTGTCTTTTACAGCAATTATGTTCTGGTAAATTAAGTTTTGCATTTTTTGTTTTTTTCTTTTCTTTGTCTATTTCTCATGTAGTTAGCAATTTATTTATATCCACTATTTAAAACAATCTGAAAAATAATCAGAAATGGGTATACCTTTTTTTGTATGTATGCATTTTTGCTATAACTGTTGTATTAGAAGCTCTAATAAGGAGACAAAAAGTCTTTAGTCATTTATCTGTTCAAAAACGAGGCAATGTGGAAAATGGAAAGAAAGCAAGTAGTTTGCAACTAGATTGGGGTTCGAAATCTGGTTCTCCTAATTACTTTGAACAAATGTGACTTTGAGCAAATGACTTAATCTCTTTAAATCTATATTTTTTGTTACAAAATGGCATTATTGGCACTGACTACATTGTTATTATTATTTTTTTATGGAATGTCTGAAAGGTCATGTGTTGCTTAAGTGCAGTTCTTTGAACACAGTAAAATTCTGATAAAAATATCTATTATTAAGATAGTTCCAGTTCTTGGAATCACTTAACATGTTAAGAATATTTCCACTGAAGGATAAAAACATAAAAATATAAATATTCTATGTAAAATACCTAAAACATTGCAATGCTTAAGAATATATATTTTCTCTAATGTTATTGATTTGGTCAGTTCACAAGTGTTCTGTGCTAACTAACTCTTTCCCAATAACATTCAAAGAAAATGGATAATTGGAGTGACAACTTGAAATTTTCATCAAGAATAACAGGAATTATTTGATAATACAGATCATTACAATTGTCAGAATTAAGGTGAAGAATAAGCTAAGATTAACATTAGGTGATTTGGTAAAGATTCTGAAAGGATTGTATAATCCACCTCACTGGAGATTTAGACTTTTAGTTTGGATGTTCTTTTTTCTTAACATCTTTATTACTATAGTGAGGCAGCTGAGTCTCTGGGAAATTACCTATATTTTTCAGTGTGAAAAAGCTGGTTAACAGTGAATTCCTCCCCAATCCATCCTTCATTATTAGGTTTTCCAAGCATCTTTTAAGATCCTAAGGGTTTTCTTTCTCTAAACTGTGGAGCTCCTGTCACTTAAAGATCTTTAATATAGTGAAGGTTTATTATTCCTCATTCAAAATCAAATCCTAAAATTCTCTGAGGAAGGTTGTGCATTGGTCTTGGTAAGGAATCAGTTCCAAATACACAGATTTACAAGGAGAATATTATTATCAATATATTTACAATAATTTTGTATATAATCACATATGAAATGTATATGTATGTATTTGTACATAAAAAACACTGAGAATTTTAATTTAGACAACACTCATCGAATCTCTCAATGAATATATTTTGTCTCAAGAAAAGTAAGAGAGAGATTAATTCAATTGTAATTTTTTTATAGTTAATGAAGCGTTCGGAAATACTTTTTAGGGAAAGAAATAATAAAGGATGTTTAGCAGAATTTTAGAATTCCTTTTATGCCAGTTATTTATTAAAAAAAATATAACTTTTATCAAAACAGAACTTTCCAAAAAGAAACTTTGTTTTACTTATTTTGGCACTTTTTAATTCCTTAAAAAATATACAAATATTACTAATACATCATCAAAACTGAGTCTTTTTCTCTTGCTAAATGAAAATAGAAATTATTAATATTTGCAACTTGACCATTAGTATTTCTGCCATTATAAGCTTACAGATCTCTCATTTTTTGACTAATTATTGAATTAATACTTTATCCTCATTCTCACTTATGATCACTTCAAGTATTTTCTCCTAACATATTTTAACAGCCTCTAAATTGATTGCCCTTTGTGGGTCTTTCATTTTCCATGCTGTTGTCCAATCCAATTAAAGCACTCTATCAGCTAAACACCATCAATGGCTCCCTATGACCCACAGGATAAATTACAAATTACTTAGCATGCAAGAACTGTCACAATCTGGTTCCAATTTGCCTTTGTTCATCGAGTATAATTCTCTTTCTCTCCAGTCATAGTCATGTTTTGTAAACTCCATCTTTGCAAATGCTGTTTCCTCTGTGTAAAGAATCTGATCTACTCATCTTTCTAACTCCAGGGTCAAGCATAATATGTGATATAAAAAGAGACCATCAGCAAATATTTATTGAATGAATAAATGAATGAATGAATGAACATATTTGAAGGGAAGAAATCAGAGAAATTAAAAAAATAAACTAATGAAAATTTCATTTAAAATGAACTGATTCAATCAGTAGCATGCATAGTAGTCTATGGCATTACATAATTATAATATGTTTAATATATTTCTTATAGCAAAAACCAGAATATGGTAAGTATATAGGCATTAAAGACAGGTTGTCCCTAAAGATTACACCTAAATATAACTAAACTAGCAAACTGACTATTCTTTTTATAATTGTACATTATAGAGGCAATAGCTAGAAAGGTTAAATTTTCTCAAACAAACTGAAAGCCACATGTACTATGGAGGCATTTTGTTGTTTAGGGTACTAGGAAAATTTAAAAGTTCTTGGGTTGGACAAATAATGAATTTATGGAATAACTATTTAAATCAGAATGTTTGGGATAAAACTTTCTAAATGGTAACATCATATTCAATATTTACCTTTACTCCATTATTAAAATTTTACTTAGGAAAAAGAGTCATAATTCTGAAATTTCTCCTATATCTTTTCTTATTCTCAATGTACTTTGTCAAAACTGGTTATCTCTTTACTTCACTGTTCCTGTTTTAATAAACAGAATACTTGAGACCCAAAATCCCTATCTGGTTAAGAAAAAAGAGAGACCAGTGACCAAAATAATACATAAGTTATTATTGGTATCAATATAATTTTCTACCTCCAAAAACACAACCCAGAAGTCACAGTATTCTCTACGTCATCATGAAAAAAATTTCTAGGAATAAGACAAGACTATTCTTCTTTACAAACACAGCAAATGAGTGGCTCTTTTATCATTGGCTGTGGACTTGGCATAATTCAGGCTGCCTACAATTAGTAGCTCATTAGTAACTACCAGATAATTGTTGGCTTGCATTCAGATATTGGCAGATACCTGCTAAGACACTTCATGAAAATTTCATTAGGCTTTCTGAGAAAGCCTACAGGAGAAACTTTTTCTCAAGGCTGCAATGCTTTCACTTTCTGTTTCTCCTCCAGCCTCAAAATATTTTTGAATTCAAATTTTGAATTGCTAATGCTATTATTCCTCAATATTTTTTCTATCAGATATTTAGTCTTTAATAACTTTAGTACCATATCTCTATGTTTATGTCTCTCTACCCAAAATCCCCACCAGTACTATCATGACTGAAAGACACTTCATTAACATGCATTTACATTTGTACTATTTTCAAAGCATTAGTCTCCCACATATCTGCCATAATTTCTAAATAATGAGATGAAGTCAATAGTTCCAAAAGGAATATTTTTATCTATAATTTTTAATTTGAATACCAATGAGGCAAATGAAACAGATAAATATTTGATTCTGTAATACATTTACTCATCCAACAAAAATTGTTTAAAATTGATTGTATAATGAGGTAAAGCAACAGACTTTATAAAGATACTGTAAATGAATGGGTTCATGGTTTATGGGGAAAATACTGTTTGCAACCATAAACTTTCAATTATATCATCCAAGAGTGTTGTAGAACATTTCATGATTGATTCTTCAGAGGAGTTGTAACTGCTGAATGCTAAGTGTAATTTCGATTTGTCAACATTACTTTTGCTGTAATTAAAATCCTAAAGTGATCTTTAAATAATTCTTCACTCATATTGCATCCTGATGAGTTTCTTTATCTCTGTAATTGGAAATGCCAACACCTAAGGAAGTGACTCATCCAACTATACTTGTCATACTTCAATATTCTTACGTTTAAAAAGTAAACTCCAAAAGCTTTCTGTAAGCATTTTTAGTAGTAGAATATATTTCTTTAAAAATTAACTAAAAAAGAACTTAGGAAAAAATGTGAAACGGTGTGCCTTTAGTCATTTTTAACTTATTTTTTGTTTATTTACTCAGTTGGTCCCATTCTTTTCCGGACTCTATACCAGCACACACCAGCAAGAAATCACTTGAGGATCTGACTAACAATAATCTACTCTTATCCTTTCTCTTTATTGCCTACTCCAGGGATTTTTGCCCTAAACTTATTTTCAGGAAAAAAAAAAAAAACATCTGATAGCTAAACCATTCTAAATGGTAAGTTTTATTTGAGATCTTTGTGTGAAACTTGTACTTTACAAGATATACTCTTCCTAAATTCCTCATCATCAACTATTTTTCTCTCTAAGACTTCTTCCCCATCCCTAATTCTAGTGTTACCTCCCTTGTAGCCAATTTCCTTATTCTTTGTCTTATATTTGAGATTTTAATCTACTCAAATTTTTTAAAAATAGAAAGATAGGTATCTTTAGGGTCATATTCAAGTTATTTCCTGAACATTGTTCCAATTCGAAAGTAGTTCTTCATGTTAATTGTTATTGATTGCCCTTTTTGATTAGATAGCAATACATTTAATCATGCATCTGGTATAATTGAAAACTTTTAACTTTAGCTCTTTAAATAGCTATCTTTACTTTGTATTTTAAATAAACCAGAATCTAAAAAGATAGTTTTATGTTTATATACAAATACCCTTCTTTTTAAATTGAGTTAGTATACATATGTTTAACTTATAAAATATTACCCATTTACTATAAAAACTATTTAGAAAAGAATTAGAGAGAACATTGACAATGTCAAAATGATTTTTATGCATGATTACAGGAGTTCTGAATAAATGTATCTAATTCTTAATCACCATTGTCATAAAGGAGCATAATAATGTAACTTTAAATCAAGAAATGCATTTGATGAAAGCATATATAATAAATATATATTTTTTATTTTCCTATATGAATATTTTATGCATTGGTAAAATAAAATATAGAATCATTATAGCTGTTTGACCAACCTTTGAATCTATGAGATCCATCCATGTTACTAAATTCAATGTGATATTCATCAGCCCAGTATAGTCTGTGGTTGACATAATCTATCGTCAGTGCCATAGGTCTAGAAATTTTGGTTTCTATGACAACACTCTGATTAGTTCCATCCATTCCAACACGGCCAATGTGAGGATATTCACAGCAGTCAATCCAATACAAATACCTAAGAAAAAAGACAATAATCGTTTTGTTTATATACACTCAGGAAGTAAAACAATACACAATACTTTACTTATTTTCTCAGCTAGTCCAGAATTAATTCTTGGTATTTGGATAGTAACTTTTAAGAAGCACAATTCAATGCATACTTTTCTTCTTCTTTTTTTAAATATACATTATGGTTTGAAATAGCCATGTAATTTTAAACAGATATTTCCTTTAGTATAAAAACTCGTACACACATATGTATATATAATATGTAATATTTTACAAGTGCTAATTTAAAATGCCCCAGATTAACAGCTGTAAATCTTTAAAATGCATCTATGATTTTAGAAGGATAAAATCATTGATATATGTATAATACATATGTATAGATGTATAGCTGGTTGGCATGTTCGTATAAAAATTGAAATGTAGGATAGTTATTCGCATTGTTCAAAGTGGTAGTTACTAGCTAATATTCTCTTAAATTTAAAGTAATTAAATCAATATATAATAAATTCATATAAAAATAAATACATTATTTCTCAGTTATATGAGTCAAATTCAGAGTGTTCATTTATCACTTCTCTAATGGCTATCATATACAAATGAGATTTAGAGCAATTCTATAATCATAGTTTTATTAGATCTGATTGAATTATGTTATTGGAAATTCTAGAGTACATTATTTGAGCACAAAAGAGTTAAGATTAAAAAGGTGATATTGGCCTTAAAATTAATTGAATTAAGCATAAATACTACATCTAAGTAAAAATAAAGATAACATAAGGGGCAAAGATTACATAATAGTTTCTCTTTAATTATTCTATTTAGGTTTTTACCATAATAGGAAAAGTCACTTTATCGTTGTGACTATGCTTTCTTTCATATATATATATAATTCAAGACACAAGTAACAGGATCTTCAATGTGTTTTTTTACATTCCGAATTAAAAATTAAAACATATTAGACCTAATTGCATTTGGAATATCTCTCTCTCTCTCTCTCTCTCTCTCTCTCTCTCTCTCTCTCTCTCTCTTCTCTTTTATGCAAATATAAAGTCCTTGGTAATTAATTCTTCAGATTTGGAAGATCAGTAATTAAAATATGATATAAAATTATTCTATATAGATTAAAATGTATGTATAGCTTAAATTTAAAATATTCCTTAAAGAACTATTTTTTGCACACATTTTGACATAGTAATTGTATTCAGATATTTTAAACACATGCTAAAAAGGAAATAAAATTTTCTAAGAAAATCCATTTATCAAGTAAAGAGCTGACCATAAGTAATCAGTGCATTATTGTATTGGAAGTCATATTCTGGGTATGCGTAAAGGTGGAAATAGTGGCTTATCAAGATAATAAAAAAATGCTCATTGCTAGTCAAAACATCAAGTTTCCTAATTAAGAAAAATAGTTGAAATGAGAATATATCTCTCAGAAGAACAAAATGAAAGAATTTTGTGATTAGTGACTCAAAGAGCACTGAGAGCCAAAAATGAAAGCAAAAGTTGCCCTTGTGACTCAGGGAACTGAGATGCTTGAATGCAAACCATGTAAAGTTCAAGAATGGAGGTTCAAGACCTGGAGCCAGGTGAAAAACCAAAATGGAACAACTAATTAAAGATGTTCTTTCTCTTCTCTTTCCTCTCTTTAAAAAATAATATAATATTATACTATAACAACTTCAGTTTGGAAATAACACAGTCCAAGAACTGTTATCTAAATCTTCTAAATCTATCTTCTGAATATATTTTGAAAATCTGAAATCATTAATTTGTAATAGGTGCTAAGTCCTTCAAAAGTGATTAGACATTTGTTCCTTTAAATTGTGAATTATTTTAATTTTGAATAAAATTATTTTTATTTCGAGAAGAAAATATATGTCAGTAAAATAAATCATCTTAAAAGCACACAATCCATTTTTCTTTAAATAAATTTTTGCAGGAACACCATGATGTCTGTACTGGAGATGACTGTATAGATAAAAAAAGGAACAAAGTGGATCAAAAGGATGTCAAAATAAAAAAATACTTTATGTCTTTGAAATAAGTAAGAACATTCTTCCTTGTCTCACCAAACCCTGAATTTTGGAAAGCTTAACATAGCACTCTTTTCCCTATGTAGTACAGTGCAATCTCTCACATGACTACTAGTTATGATTAAATGCGTTTGTGCTCTGTAGAACTGTTACGGTTTTAAGAATTGAATATAAACACATGCCAACAACAAAAGCACTGCAACTTACTGAATGTGAACATAGTAGTAATATTTTTTCTCTAAGTAAATAAGAATTTCAACAGTCGGATTACCATATAATAATGATTATATGTATATGTAATTTTTATATTCTGAATTTTTTATTTATTTTTATTATAATTTTTAGTCAAGATAGAAAGACAAAGAGAATATTTTATGGAATCCAATGTTTGTTGCATCACTCTTTATAAGTTTGTAAGAGTTTCAGACCCAGAATCCACTGCTGCCATTCAACAGAAAGGTATGAGTACAGCTTTTGTTGAATATAGTCCCACATTTTCATTTCTGTGCTTTTATCGTATCATGTGCCCTGTTCCAGTCTCTTATTTTATAGTTATTTTCATTCAGATATAATTCATTTTTCCCTTTGTGTTGTCTACACATTTTTCCACTGGTTAGTGCTAGTTTACATTTTTAAGGTAGTTTACAAGATAAAATATATTTGAGAAATTCTTGCGAAGTGCCAAAGCATGAAGGTATATTTCACGTTACAGGGTTTCTCAGATTTCACTGAGGTTTCCTCAGATATCACTATACAACACAGTGATTCTGTAATAGCTGCAGTATCCCATTCTTTAATCATGTAATTTTCAGTCATTTGTTTTTCTGGAGCAGTTTACAGGAAGCACTTTAAGATACTGTGCTTTAGCTCTTTCTGGTCAGCAGAATTTCTTTTCTTTATTGCATATGTAATTGAAAAATCATGTATCATATACAGAAGAACCCACACACAATAATTATATAGGTTCTCAGGCCTCATATTAGAGAGCATAACTAAAAAAAAGTCAGCCTGTGGATAATCTCTAATAATCCCCAAACCATTCTTAAATGGATTGAGGAACATTTTGAAACAGCAATTTCTTAAGGCCATATTATATCCCAGATGTCATTTTGAACTTGGTACACAGAGATAAGAAGATTTGATTTTTCATTCAAAGTTCTTTCAGTGAATACCATGGAGGTGGACGCAAAAAAAAAAAAAAAAAGCATATCATGACAAGCTATTTACTATAGAGTTACAAAAAGAATGACAATTTGGCCTAGATGAGAGAAGGCTTGAACAAAATCATGTGTCACTAAAAATTCTTGTAATGTGTATGTTATCTTCATAACTACTTTATAAAGTTCATGCAGCCTGTTCTTCATTTGCTGATAAATCAAGATCATAAAAAATTATATGCTTTGTCCTAGTCTATTATGACAGTGATGAAGTTGGAACAAGGACTCAGATCCTTAGATTTATAAAAATTTATAAACTGACATTTAAAAAAATTTCCCTAAGCAGCACTATATAAGTCCTAGAAACAGATTATTCAAATTCAAATTCCAAGTTCACCCATTACCAGACCTGCAAACCTGGACATTTTAATAAGCCTACTTGAACCTGGGTTTACTTATATTCATACTTAAATTGAATAAAATAATAGTTTTTCTTCATAAGGTCACTCTAAGAATTAAATGAGATAATACAGGGAACAAATTTATAAAATTGATAATCATATATTAAGTGTTCAGCAATTATTATTTATCTATACCAGATATATTTTATCTATATTAGATATGCAATATATTTTATTTGACTTAGTAATAACCACATCATAGATTACCTGGTCTGTATGAATTGTATATATGATATTCCAAAATTGTCTTAGATTTTTTTGTGTATGATTAAATTATTTACCTATTTAAGTGCTCATCAATCAGAAGAATATTGTGAAAATATTTTACTACATTGAAGAAAAATGGAGTTTAACGCAGGTAAGAATGATCTTTCATAAACAAAGGATTTATTGTGTCTCCCTCCTTATCTCTTCCACTGGCAAATTTTGTTTCCTTTTCCTTTCTTAAGCTCATTACTGTACATTGTTTTCAAATTTCTCAAAAATATTGTACCAGACATACTGGCAATTTTAGCATCTGAAATGTAACCCTTTAAAAATTACCTAAGAATAAAATGTATTGTAAGTAAAGTTGAAAAATGAAAACCTCATTGAAAATGACAAAAAGACAGTTCTAAATTTCACCCATAAAATATGTAATGTTTACCAAAACTCCCACATGAAAAATCTCAGCCTCAAATAATATCTATCCTATAAGTTATAACTTAGTGTAAACATATAAAAGAATGTCTGCTGTAACCATAACAACAGGCATCTGAGATTCTTCAGGATGTCTTTTATAGTTGTATATAATGCATTATATTTTTAAGATAAATTAAAATAGAAATGCGCTCTTAGCTTTCATTATTGTATTTTTTTCTTTTTTCTGAATTTAGGGAATAAATTTAGAGATGTTTTACCTGTTTTAGTTGCTTCTGATTTTGAATTATAAAATTAATTATATCTATATAGTTCCTGTGTGTTTTTCCTAAATGTGAGGAAATAGGCTTTTAAATTAATAGAAAATGTTTTTTTATGGGACTGTTTAGTTTAAAGGAATATTTCTCTTTCTCCACAGAAATCAGAAACTGAGTTTGCATTCCTGAAATGCCTTTAATTCCCTCACAACCAAAGTTCCTTTAAGACTCCTCTCTTTGAAACAAGATTATTTACATACTGATGTATGGGTTTGAGCAAAGATGCAGTTTCAATGACCCTGCAGGTAGAGCCCTAAGTGCTGTCTACATCTATTATTTGCCCATTTATTAGTTTCTTCAACAATGAATTCAACAATCTTTATATTAGGCACAGTGATTAAATCAGGACCTTTAACCAAATGAATTCATTTTGTAGATAAAGATTTAGACATTTTCATCAATAATAGTCATATGATCTCCAATATGTGTGGCTACTTTAGGTACCATTGGGAAATATTTCACAAAGGAAGTGACATTTTGGACTGTGGAAAAAACAAAGTTATGCGAAGTAGAAAAAAGGAAGGAGTGCATTCTAGGAATAAAGGAAAATCATGTCAAGATACAGTATAAATTGTGTCTTTTCCCAGTTTATTTGCATTATTATTGGCCACATTGGTAATAATGAATACAGATACTGATGATATAAAGTGTTCTTCAATATATTTTAATCAAAATATAGTACTTGGTATTATTTTCTTGTGATCTTGCTAAAATACTAGAAAATGAAAATAAATGAAAACATAGCTTATAAATAAGACCAGCTTACAATGATGTAGGCAGTTCTCTTTATTTTAAAACCCTCATATCATCAATGCTATTTAAAATTTTGTGAAAAGGTTCATTATTAAAATGAAAAAAAAAAAAAAAGAATTGTAATTGTTTTTCTTCCCTTTCTTTGAATGACTCTTGAAAAGCATGCTTATGATCCAAAATAATTTTGTTACTGGGAACTCTAATGCAATGTAGGGAGAAAATACAGGACCTAAGCTTAAAAACTGGGTTAACTCCCTAGCTTAATATCTTATTACATAAATGATGCTGAGAAAGTCACTTAGTTTTGAGGCCGAATGTTCTTCTCTAATGTACAGTAAGAATAATCATCATCATCTTTTCTTTTGCAGAGACTGAGTAAATTGGTTAAGAATCTAAAATGATAAAAACAGAAACAGTTTCCTAATGTATAAAGTATTATAAAAGTAGTAATCATTACTATTATTATTATATGGGAACACCCAATCCCAAAACATTTCTCTTTTTATATCTGCCCCTTGTCTTACAATGCCCACTTTCTAGAGAGAGCATTGTTAAGTTTCTTGTTTGTCCAAGTCAAAAGCCCTGTAAGGTTTGTTTTGTTGTTGCTGCAATCTTTTGTTTTTGTTTTTAATTATTCCTAGCTCCCTTTCACTCAGAGTTAATTGGTATTGAAGTTCCATAATTATATATACTTAATCATATACATATGAATTATAGGTAATTCCTTGGGATGTGTCATGCTCTTCTGTGTCTCCTTACCTGAGAGTGTATTTATTTATTAATTTTTAGAGGATGGCAGGCAGGCAGGAATGAAGGCAGACTGGCAGCAGGCAGGAAGGGAGAAGAAGAAGAAGCACTGCATTTTTATTTAGCTGTTCATTTTAGCTATTTCCTTCAGTTCCAGCTGACAAACCTGGGTCTCTGGGATACATGTGGACTTCTCCCCAGGCACAGGCCCAACACCTGAGGCACGGTGCACGCCAGAGTTTTTTCTTTTTGCCTGAAATACTTCCTGCTCTGAATGCATCACATCATCTGACAAATTCTTATCCCATCAGTCTTTTTCAGGATGCTTTCTCTACTCCTGATTGGGATGGAAACATTTTCTGTTTTCTCTATTTTAAGAGTTATTGCATTGTAACTATATAATCATCAGCCTACCCACCGCTGCTGGACTGTGAAATATTTTAAGACAAGGATTCTGCCTTTATTTTTATATTCCAGTTTGGATCAGTGCCAGATATACATATACAATGGTAAATAAATAATGAGCTAAATAATTGAATGAGTGGTTGTATTTATTTCTGTTAATCATATTAAACATTTCACTTTAATATCTATCATAATAATGTTATTCATTATTATTAATGGAAGTGATATCCTTATCATCCAAAAAGATATTAATGATCAGCACAGTTTTAACATTTATATATTCTATTCTCCTTTAAAATGCATATTATATACATATATATCTTGCATAAATTATCTTTATAAATATTAATTGTAAATGATATTCATCATACAAAATTTATGACAAATTAAAATATTGATTCCCAAATTAAACCAGATAAAATTAGGATATTGGATTTCAGTAGATTTTAAATGTAAAAGCTAGGAAAATGGTCTACCTGTCTACCTGTCTCTTCTTTACCATTATTCTAAGCACCATATCTAAATCAGTGCAAAATACTAGTGAACAAACCTTGCCTGTTCCTCACTAAATACCAGGATAGAAATAATATATTTCTAAAAATATATTTCTAAATATATGCATATCATAATAGAAATCTGATGTGGAAGGATACAATTGTGTTTTCAATAAAAAAAATCTTACAATTTAAAATACTACTTTGAAGCAGGATGTATAATATTTTAGACAGTACGGAATTTTTCACCCGGAAGCTCATCTCCTTAAAGCTAAAATCCAGATTGTCCTTTCGCATCATTCTGAGAAACTAAGAAAACAGCATGAATAACAACAACAAAAATCATTAAATGTTATCTGTTACAATAGGTGGCTTAAATAGTTTCATCCAAAAAAACAATTTTTATCTATTTGATTTTAATATGACATATCCATATCCATCCCAAATTTTCATCCAAAAATGAAATCAAGGGACTCCTTTATAACATCTCCTATAATTAACTATTTCAATTTTCTGACACTTTTGCTAGATGGGCTTATGCTGATGAGAACTTAATGCTGAATTCATTTTATGGAGCAATAACTGTACCTTTGGCAAAATACAACTTGAAGTTAAATTCAGCTGTCTTTACTAGATTAGGCTACAGTTTCTGCTTTATCACTAGGAATAACAACATTCTTAATATCAAAGGTAAATGTTTCTTTCACTTTGAAAATGAAACATCTTAAAATGTATGAAAAAGAAGCTAAGCGAGTCATACTGATTTTGAAGAAAAGGACAATAGCTTGGACACAATAAAAATGAATTTCTTATAAAATATCAAAAATATTTGAAATACTTGCGTATTTATGAATGAATATAGTGTTATTTCTTAAAATATCTATAGAAACACTCTATTGTGACATTGTTAAAATAAAAATGACAGTTTTTCAAATCTGTTGCTATGCAAAAGAAAATACTTAGAAAATATATAACAAATGGTTATACAGTTACATAGCAAAAAGCTAAAACTTGGACATTACCTTGGAAACAGTACAAGTCTTCTATTAGATACAGCTTTTCCCAAATTAATGTTTAAAAATAAGTTACATACTATGGCATGATGACTTTGACAATTAGAAACATGAAGGACCAAAAAACTGAGGTAAAATTTATTAGTAAGAAGTAAAATCTAACTTCTATATTTGGTATGATGAAGCAGTGATATAGTGAGTATATGTCATGTGAAATTAATTTAGATAGCCTAAAATTTTGAACACTTTCTATCATAGTACTTGATACTGTGAATGTGTCCTTTTTAAAAAATCAAAATTTAACTACAGATACCTTTTTTGAGTGTATAATCACTCTACATTGTAGCGTAGAAAAAAATAAAAAGGAGAGACATGCTGTCTTCTATACCTACCCCCAAAATGATATAATTGAAAGTGAATAATAATGGTCATAATCTATAGAACTTCAACAAACATACCACAGATTTGAAAACTCAATGTGTATGTTATCCCTCTCTGAAATCTCTACCTGCTTAATCCTTAAAATGACTTGTTCTCCATTCTCACAATGAAATGCAAATTAAAAGCAGTTCCTACATGAATCTTCCCAATATTCCCTCTGTGCTTTTCCTTTTGAATGCAGAGATAATACACTTTGTGATTTATTATCCAGGGATGCTACTTATGTCTTCTGCTTTAAAGTGGGGCAGGAATTACATCATTCATAATTAGCTGCTACTACAACAAACACTGCAAAAACATGACCCAAGAGCTGTTCTTAGTCTGCCTTTTCTTCAAGACAAAAGGCACTAAAAATCAGAGAAAATAGGTCTGTTTTATTCATTTCCACAGTATATTTATATTCAGAAAAGTCTTTTTTTTAATTTTTAGAAATACTGGCAGAATCCCATAATTTTATTTTTTCTTTCACTTTTTTTCCTTTCCTTTTTATATTTCTCAGTAAGAATTTCTATACATTTGCACTTTACATTGACTCCCTGTGTTAAGAGTCTGCAGAGTAGGAATTGTTGCATTTAATATCATCTTAATCTTTAAATTAGTATTTTCAAGGATTGTTACAAACCCAGCTCCAGGATCTAAAGACAAGTCCCTGGGAAACTTCAGCCTTTTGCTAACGAGTATAGTGGGGTACAAGCCATTGAGTTTGGATACTTCAATGATCCTTTTTTCTGTGTCAGACCAATACAGGTTTTTCCCAATCCAATCGACGGCAAGTGCGTTGGGAACAGCTGTGTTATGCACTACCTAACAAAGTAAGAATTTAAAAAGTTAAAATTGTAAATACCTGTGATAAGAACAGAGCAACTACTTACTGATTTTATATAGCGAATTCTATTTAAACGTGAGGTAAGCATGAAATACAGAATCATTTACTCCCAAAAAAGTATATCCTTGTTTCTGAGAAATGCTCAATATATAACCAGTTCCCTAAAACTTGCAGAGGTTCAAGAAAACAAAAGCAAAACTCCATAATAAAAATGCATTAGATGACCTTATAGTTGCTGATCACATTGACACTGTAGCTTGATTTCTTAAAATTTTGGACAAAAATTAGATCATACACCAAAACATGTACACACAGACACAGAATTCTTCATCTGTTACTGTGCTGAATTCTAACCCATGTTATTATCCAATATAACAAGAATATTAAGTTTGTTTTAAAAAACGAGTCATAAAGTAACAGAATTCTTGAACTATACTGTTGATACTTCTGAGTTCTCAGTAATATAATGTCTATCTGAAAGAAGTAGTTGAATCTGGGGCCCTATAGACAACAAAATGTATATCATTAGAGATAAAAAATTACTGTAATTTTATAATTATCTTTTTCTCATATCATCAATAACAAAGATGCTTTTTAGAATGTAGCAACATGTACATTTTGAGGAATTAATATCAATCTAATGTATAGAATTATAAGAATTTCTTTTTTCCCCAAGTTCCAAATTTGAAAAATTGGTATAGCTGAAGATTTAAATGTAAATTAGCACTTTTATAATCCCAAGAGAAGAAAGACATATTCTGTGACCCCATGTTATTACATTATTTGAAATAGTAATGAATACAGCAACATGACAGTAGAATGAATTTTTTTTAAATACTAAAGTTATATTAAAAAAGAAACGAAAGGGTAACACAATTTTAAATGTCTTATAATAAAATACATGACCCATTTTGAATAATGTAACTTCCAGTTTTTAAATCAATTGTCAAAGAATTAAATTATAAAAGAAGAAATCATCATCTATTCGCTCTATATAAAATATAGATTTTTCATTATATATATCATCATATATACAGTCATTTTGAATTTTGAAACTTAAAGCGGTTTAATGGTTATTTTGCACTGCATATAGTTACAAAAAGATTTTGTGAATATTTTCTAAATATGATTTTCCAATAAAAGTTTTTATATATTGTTGTAGATGTCTACAAAAAGAATTAAAGTAACTGACAGCTTCCATCTACTTGAATTTAAAGCTACTTTATAATACATTTTACTGCAAATATATCGTGCAAATATTTTTATTTTAAAATCAAAGATAACATAGCAATGCTGCCAAGCAGTTCATATCTTAAATATGACGTGTATTTAAATATATCATCTAATCAGAATTCATATTATAAAAATGCAATAAATTATTTCTATCTTATAGTAGGTTAATTTTGACAGTACTTTAATTTAAGTATATAATCTGATGATCAATATTTTTGAATTATACATTCTCAGACTCAATTTTATACATGTATGTATATATACTAATGCACATATATATATCAAGAAAATTGAATCTTAGAACCCAATTATTCAAGCTGAAAGTATGAATAATATTTTATTGTGTTGTAAATAAGTTTCAAGATATTAATTATTGATTTGATTTTTATCCTGTTTTAAGTAACAGTGTTGTAATAAAATATAAGATGAAATACTTTATTTTTATATTTAAACCATGTATTAACTGACTGAACAACTTTGAAACTAAAATCAAACTAATATGTTCAAGAAGTATCATTTCCATCAAATAATATTTTCTATACAATGCAACCATATGAATAAAATATTTAGTAATATTTGTAATAACTAGTTACCTTAATATCACTTCCATTTAAACACATTCTATTTATTCGGCTGCCATTGGGTCGGCTAGAATCAATCCAATAGATGAATTCTTCTCTGTAATCAAAGTCTATAGCAATAACATTATTTAGTCCCTAAAAATAAAAAGTAAAATGATTAAATGAAAATTGATAGACATTATTTTGAATAATTTATGATCTCATGTTTAATATAATCTTCATTTGATCTAGTTATTAAAATCACACAAAAAAATTTGTGACCCGTTTTTAAAAAAGCATCCTATTTTATATCTTCCATATGCTTAAAATGTTGCATGATTTGTTAGAAAATATTTTCAAAATGCAGTAATGTTTATAAATAATGGTTTAAGTAAATAGCCAGAAATATGAAGAAAAAACTTACAAGAAGATAAAGTGAGAAACTCTCATTTTAAGTTAATAAGCCAATCTAAGATATAATTTGATGCTCTATTATGTGTTCTGTAGAACCAGAAAATGAGGCACGGGCACGTCTAAATTGAAAAGGTAAAAGACCCCTAAAGATTTCAGATCATCCCTAGATAACCATCTGGTGAAAATCTAAAAAAGTAGATTTAAAACTGTCTCAACAACATATATGAGCTTTCTTTTTTCTTGTGTGTGTGTGTGTGTGTGTGTGTGTGTGTGTGTGTGTGTGTGTGTGTGTGTTTCAATGCTTCAAGTGACTCCTGAGACAATATGCTGTTATATTGAAATTTAAAAGGCAATACCTTAGGAGAGTATTTCACTAAAGAAGAACTGGGAAGTCAACATCTTTTTATTCCAAGTGGTGCAAATTTGAGGAAATGCTTTCCTTTAGACTCATGACTATGCATTTCTTTTAGCAGATAGCAAACTGAACACAAATTCTACAACTCTTTGAATTGGCAGTTGCCCTATCTGACTGCTTTTGATTTGAAGATTGTTCATCAGGATCTGGGCATCTCCTTAGTTATTGAATTGTTTAAACGACTGCTTAGGAAATAGTTTAATACTGACCTCTTGTTAGAACTCAAAATGTACAAATTCAGTGGACTAACAAAATTTGGATCAGAATTTCCATTGTGTTAACTCATTTTAGGACTTGATTATAAGAGGTTAAAACAGATTGATCCATTTTCTAATATTTCATCTCCTTTATCTAGGGCAATGGAGAACAACTCCAGAGGCAACTCCTTCCTTTGTCTTAACCTTAACCCTTAATCAAAGCAACCTCTCCCTGGCCTTCCATCCTTCCTCACAACAAGAAGAGGATTTTATTCTCTTATCCTCTAGATTGTAGAAAGAGAATTTAAACTGATATTTACTTTCAGAGTAAAGATGAGTCATCCCTCCTTACCACCAACCCTCTTGTCTCCCTGACACTCCAGGACCCTGTGTTCATGCTTCAGCACAGGATGTAAGTCTCTGACCTGTCTAGGTTATCACAAACTACCACCATGTAAATTATCCATTGTATGTTATTAAATTTGGAATTTTCACTTACTAATCATGTTCAATGTCGATTTATTTGCTTATCCAGCCTGTGAAGAATTTCAGAACATGTGAACATTTTTTTCTTGGCCCTCAAAGATTTTTATTAATATATAAATTCCTATGGATTGAAAACAATTGATATAATACACACTTGATGAAGCTCCAAGAGCTCTTTTCCATGTCTTTTAATCTGACGCAACTTGCTTACATCATCATTTGTCCTGAAGTTTTGTAGATAAGTTTCAGATTGTTTTAGGGGTCATTTATAAGTAGTTGTAGTCCTATAGGTAAGGACTAACGTCTTTGAGCAGACAGTGTTATTTGCATATTTGTTGACTTAATTTGGTTTGGGACAAGAGGGAAGGGAAGGATGGCAATTCTAGATCTGAGTTTAGTTTCTAACTCTATTCCCAAGTTTCAGAATTTGTCATAATATTAACACCACCTTAAATTGATTTCATTTTTAATAAAACTCAAGTTAAAGTCATTCTTATTGCTGTAAAGATATTATTTCTTTCTACATATCTTCATACTAAGGATGGTTAATGTATAGAAGCCATTCTGAAGGCTCAATATAATACTGTTTTTTATTCTCATATTAAATTATAGTGATGATGGTGTTGAAAGCATAGTTTCAAATCTTATGCTTCATTTGGTTTAAAATGAGCAAAAATAATTTTTCCCCCAGCTAAATATTATAAGTCAGCATTAAATATTCTAACCCTGTACAATTGATGTCATTGGCCATAAACAGACAAAGGAAGTAAACATGACTCAGTACAAACTCTCACTACCCTCAGATAAATAAATTTCCAGTATATTTCATATTGAAAATTTTAATAATTACAAACAATGGTTATACATGTTAACAAGAGTAGCTAATATTGAGTTGCAGCTTCAAAATATTAATTAAATGTCCATTCACATGGCAAAAACAGGACTCTAAATGCACTTAGCCATAAATATCTACAAAATCTATGTAAAGTAAATTGACTTCTAATATATAAATGGAATATATTCTAAGTTATATACAAGTTTAATAAATGAATTCATTTAAATATTAGTCTATAATATTCTACTTGTTTGAAAATATTTTTTCGCTAAGAATACAGTAAACGACTTAGTGTTCTGTTAGGGTTAGACAATTCAATTGGGTAAGTTAATTTTTTACCTGCAAAAGAAATACAGGAACTTATTTCTATCTTCAGCAATAATTTACCCACAATCCCTAGTCTGGCAGAATTATTCTATTACTTTCTTTACAATAATCAATTTAGATTTAAGAAATCCAGTCCCAGGTTTAGCAAGTCAACTATAATAAATAAAAATCTTTAAAAGCAAGAGAATTGAAATTCTGAATTTTGACATATTTATCCAGTCAAGCTGGTCATTTCTCTACAGCTTTATTCTTAATCCCACCCCACTCCACCCATTCCCCCAGAAAATAGCTATGCTGTCTTTGGAGAGACATATGCAAGGAACATTAAAACAGCCAAGGGCATGGTCAAAATAATGTCTGAAAACTAGAGTCATCCCAGTGGTTTCAAAGCTGAAAATTGGTTTCATAAAAATCCTATTTGCTTTTTTCATTTCTGTAGCTGAAGATTTATACCCTTTGGTTCAAGATGATTAATTTAGGAAATTGTGTTTTGTTTCACTACAATTTTATTAGAATAAAAGGCCCTATTAGAATTGAATTGGATAACATATTGGAAAGCTACCTGATTAATTTTTAAATCTAAAATTCATGTTATTAAAATACATTTCTAAATGTGGTGTATGAATTTAAGTTATAAGTGATCTTATCACAACTACATTTTAGAATAAATTGGGTAAAAATTTCTACCAGTTGTAATTTTATACAAAGCTTCATGAGATTATTGCTGACTACAATAAAAGAGAATAGAATTTAAAATGTTCCAGTCAATCATTCTTCCTAATAAATTACATACAAAGTTTTGAAATAATTAAGACTAGGACATTTATTTTGACTAATATAAAAAAAATATAGAGATAATCATTTCTGTTTTTTACTTTATTCTTCACATGCAGACAAAATCTCTGAAGGGAAATATCATGTCTACTGTTCAAAATTTCTTCAGAATTTCTACAATGCTATGATGAAACCATGGTTAAAAATGTTCCCTTACAAAAAATGATAGATTCCAAGAAGTACACAGGAAAAAAAATGAACATAAAGCTTAACTTTTTTTTTGAGTCTACTTCGCTACCCCATGCTCACCATTAACAAATGTTTGCCAAAGACACAGTGTTCAGAGTCCTCATTGTTCTCACTCCCTCTTCATTTTCCATAAATACTTACACTAAGAAACTATCTAAAACATATCCCTATTTAGGTTCCAGTGGTTGGCAATAGTTTAAAATACAACTGGTAATAGTTTAAGATAGCAAAATGCATCCCCATTTACGTACTAGTAATTGACAATAGCTTGAAATGATACTAGAGAGAAAAAAATGCTATCTGAAAGTGTGCATTAAAGTGGTTTGGTATATGAAATAGACTTAAATGATGCATGGAGGAAAAAATCATTTTGCTCCATTAAGAACAATCTCTGTTAACATATTATCCATGAAAGACAACAAGAAGGATACCAGCAGAAATATCCTGAGCCACAGAGTCGGAAAATGAAATAAGAAACTGTCATTGAAACTTGGTGATAGTTATCTAGTGCAAATAATAAATGTTGTTATCTTACTTAAATGTGTGGTTCAGCTGAGCTTATAAGTCGAGTGTTCTAAAGAGAAGAATTTCTCTGTTTAAGGTAGCACACTCTTAAAAAGAAAACATGCTAAAAATAAAATAAAACATAACAAAAGCTGGAAGAATGAAAATAAACCCTTTCCCCAGAGATCATACAAGGAAATCAGACTGTCACAACTTTTAAGGTATAGAGAAGTTGACAAAGGGTATGGAGACAAACAAAAGGGAAATATAACATTTCAATATCATATTAGTTTGATATATACCTAGACTTTACTGAAAAAAATGAAGTGAATTTACTTAAATCGGGTAGTTAATCATTTGGAAATCAATAATGTTTCATTTTGAAAGTTAAAAACTTATTCCTTAAGGATATCTCCTTTCTATTATTCATCTCTTAAAAATATAGTCATCACCTTCACATATTTAAATTTTTTTTTAATTTTTATAAACAACATGAAGATGTTGTTTATTTTTACCCAATCTGCTAAGTATCCAGGATTAGAGAGGAAGTTTGATAAAGTGGATTTTGGCCACACACTTGAAACTCAAGAGCAAATGTCCAAACCTCGCAGATATTCCTGAATAAAGCCAGTATACCTGCGGTATGCACATTGAAGGCTAGAAGATCTTGGTGAAATAGAGATTGTGGGCTCAATGTAAGAGTGACAGCTGCTACACAGTGTGAATTATGGTCATTCAGGTATGTGAGCTCAGTGTTGTTTACCTGCCTATTTTTTTCATGAGTAGTCAGAAATCTGGATTTTCATATGAAATGCTGATTTTCAATCTGTGACCTGGAAAATCTAATTCTATCAAGAAGAGTAAATATCATATTTGTTCATTAATATGGGCACTTCATTATATGCGTAAGCAAAATGAAGCTCTAATAGTTTTATCAGTGGGTGGCAAAAATATTTTTAGTTAAGTGTTCTTAATATTGCTGAAAAATCACCACATGAATGGCCTTCATTTATACCTGATGTTGACCTAAACATACTTCTAGAAAAAAAAAAATCCTTATTTTAGACACACTTGTTTTAGACAGTACTTTCATATATTTATATCACTACTATGCAGTTCTAGACATAGAGGAATTTGTAGTAGAACAGTTCAAACAAGCCTTTACAAAAAAGCTATCTCTCCTGATAACTATATGTGGTTTATCTTGTCTAATTAGTAACCATTAGTTTAATTTCATTTTCTGCTATTTCTATTGCAGATTGAAAAAGAAAAAAGTTGATATGATAAATACTGTTTCCTATCTTTTCAGAAAATAGAAATCATATCTTTTCATCTTAGATACCATACACAAATGAACTCTGAGATTAGAATTCAAAATTCAAACAGACCATCTCAGATTTTTTTGACGTGCATGGAACTGTGGGACAAGAAGTGTAGTGCAGAAAATATATACCTTACAACCTTTTCATTTGACTAGGTTGCAATCACAGTTTTGCTTCCTTGTTAATTCAACATTTTAAAAGGTAGACATCATCAATTTATTTTTGTTTTGATTTTTTTTTTGTTTCCTTAAGTTTTCTTTTTTTCTTTTTTGGTTATATGAATAAAAATTTGAAGTTCAAGAAGAGATTGTTTTCTTTTAAGTCCCAGGGGGAATGGAAAAGCAATTTAGGCAATGGACAATGTATCTTAAGAGATAATGTTAATCTTTCACAACTCTAGCCATTCTTGGGATTTTTTTTTCCTTCCATTAATATACTTTGCATCTTTTACTCTCTTTGCTATGGTGTGATATGACAAGTTGGAAGCAACACCTTCACAAAATGAAACAACAAAATTTTATGGTAATTTCATATACACATATATTTATTCATGAATAATTGCTTCATAAATTCTAATTATGAGATATTTCTACAGCTCTTATGCTTATCTGGAGTACCCATGTTAAATGTTATGAAATTACCAGGAGACTGTCATACCTGTTTTAAAAGTGTGTAGTTGGAGCCATCAGTGCTAATTTTCCTTATCTCATGATAATCAGCAAGAATTAGAAAAGGGTCTTCATCTAAATATCAAGACAAAAGCATTAGACATTTAATATTCATGGCTTTCAACTCAATTTCAGCAGCAATATAATTTTAAATACTGTTCCATGGTAAACTAATTGTTAAAAAATTCGTATTGAGCTTCTAAGTTGATTTTTAAAAAAATGAAGAGACAATCCTTATATTTCTAAATACACCTCTCTTTTTCTCAACTTGAGTTATCCAATTGTTTTGAAATTAGTAGACTATTCTATTATAATCTGATTTTTTAAATTAAGAAAAAGGATAAGCTGCATTTATCTTAGAAATATACAGTATAGTTAAACAATTATATAATCAGAACATGCTTTCTAGAGATTCAGATAAGCAGCTTATACTCTCAAGAATGAGTTTGGAAGTACCAAAAACATCATTGCCTTAATATACTTTTTTCTTCTGCCTAAGGGTTTCTCTTAAATACTTTCTGAACCTCAGGTTTTATAATCATCTTTCCTCATGAGTCTTATTTTTAAATCTTAGTCTTCATAGTCCTTTTAGTAATTAAACCTTTTTATATTTTTCTGTCTCATTTTTTTCTAGAATCTAGAAAACATAACTGATGATGTACCATATATATAAACATCATCTCGAACTTCAGATTGGTTTTCCTTTAAGAATATATTTGGAAACAAAATGGATTCTTATAAAGAAAATGTTCAGTTCTTATATTTATTTGAATATTATCTGAATGACTTTAAGTCAATTTGATAACACTCTTTTTATTAGATCAACTCAATAAAAAGTTTGCAAAGACTCTTTTTAAATTACGTCTTTATTTCTAAGATGTATATATATGCTTACTTGCCAGGTAGGCAAATTTAAAGCCAACAAATTAGAGAAAATAATGAAAAATGTAGGTAATTGATGTAAATAGTGTGGATATCTATTGTGAGTAACTTATCGCTAGAGTTATTGCCATGTCTAATTTATGTTTGAAGTTATTATTTTCCTTTTCTTATTAATTAGTTTCATATAAACTATACAATACATAAGTTATGGTGTTATGTTTTAGTCTATATCAGAAATGAGAATTTATGTCACATATGCTTAACATTCCCTTCCATCAAAGATGGCAGCATTCTCAATCTTTAACTTTTCTAAACAGTTGGTTTCCAAATTGAGAGTGCCTTGTCATCCCTTCAATATAGTTTTACACTTACATGTAAAAAACAGTCAGTCTTGTTCCACATCAATATTTATTCTTTAAATTTTTCTTTTATTCTTTGAAATTTAAATATAAGACCAAAACCACACAACACCTAAATCATGAGGAATGTTTCTTTACACAGAGATTCATAAAAAGAAAATTGGTTATGATGACTCAAGAAGCACAAACAATAAAGGTAAAATAAGTAATTGGGAGCATATCAAACTAAAAATCTTTGGCAAAGCAAAATAATGAATCTACAAACGAAAAGACAACCTATAGATTGGGAGAAAATATTTCAACCCGATACTGATTAGGAGTTAATATCTAAGAGAACATATACAAATTAACAACAAAAATTTTTTTTAAATGAATAGAGGAACTGAATAGATACTTGATAGGAATAGAAATTGGCAAAATCATGACAAAAAGTAGCATGACCTTTCAATAAATTAAAAATATAAAAAAATTCAATTTTTATATAATCCTGAAATCTCATTTTTTAGTATATATTCAAAGAAATTAAAACAGGATATCAGATATCTGCACTCTTAAGTGTATCACAGCAATGGCAAAATATGGACAAGACTTGTATCTGTCAACAGATTAATGGATAAATAAGATAAGATACAAAGGTAGATGTTAGGTAGGTAGGTAGATGGAAGGACAGACACACAGTTATTCAATCGTGAGAAAAAAGAAAATCCTGACATTTGTGGCAACATGGATGCTCTTTGAGGACACAATGCTAAATGAAGTAGGTCAGAAAGACAAAATTATATATCACTTATGTGTGTGGAATATAAAAAAAATCTGAATTCATATAGAAACAGAGCATAGAATGGCAGTTACCAGGGTCTGAGGAGAGGGAAAAAATGAGAGATATGCTTAGAGACTACACATTTCCAGTTAGAAGCTAAGTATGTACTGAGAAGGGAATGCACAGAACTGTGAGCATGGATAACATATTGAACTGTGCACTTGAAAGTTTGTTAGAATAGATCTTAAAGGTTCTTACCACAAAAAAGTAATGTAATTATGTGATCTAGGCATTAGCTAACAGTATGGTTTTAATCATATTTCAATATACGAGTGTTAAGTCAATATGTAAGCCTAAGTTGAACAATGTTGTATGTCAACTATATTTCAATACATTTGGAAAAAGCATCCTGACCCTTTACCAAAGGATTTATGGTTAAAAAACACATTTTAATAATGAGTTTCCAATTATTATTGTTAATGGAAAAAAGAGGATGAATACATGATATAACAAGATCCAAATTGTATGCACCAGCATTTATCTCCTCTCGATCATTCTTTATGAAATTTTTAAACTACTGGAAACACTGACTGTTTTTGAAATTTGATCTCTTTTATTCCAGGTCACTGGATACACGATATAGCAAGCAATGAGCTGGACAAAACCAGATAGATTAGAAAATAAAACAGTGATCTACAAATAATTCACAAATTGACTCAAGAAAGAATATTCCAATAAGTAAAAGTAGGATGAAAAATCATTTAAAGGGGGTATTGCTTCATGATATGCAAGGTTTTAACCAGTTTGAAAATTCATTTTAAAATGCTATTAGTGTTTTTTTTATGAATTTAGATGAGAGAATATTTAATGGTTTAAATAATGTCACCAAGCAAAGCTGTATGAGAAACTGGCAGTACTGTTTGATTCATTATATTTAAAAATCAAAGGAGTATAGAAACACTTTATGCACCCTTTTCTGCCCATTTTAACAGTTATTATTATATATTGCTTGGCATCATTTTAATATGTGTGATTTTCTTCTCTGATAAAATATGCAATTTTTGTTTAAATTTGAGTTTATGTTTTATTAAACATTTTACTTTACAAAAGCAAATAAAATTACTTGGATTAAAGAGGAGTTTAATAATATTTGAATCACTGAAATAATTCACATTATAGTTGATTTACCATGTTTTTGTTGTTATCATTGTTACTTTTATCATTATTATTGACCTGTTGTTCTCCTTGGTATGTATGTATAAGCATCTGTGTCATAGTGGAGAAAGAAAATGTATTACATCGTTCTCAAAATAAATCTATGAATTGTTATAGCCAAACCTGCTCCTAAGAGCCTGTTATTCAACAGGAAAGAGTACTAGAGACAGTTTTGTTTACTTTTGATGACACAACTCACAAGACCACAATGCAGTGTTTTTACAAACAGAGCAGTGGGTGGACAACATGCAGAGTGACAGATTCCCATAATAAGGTACGTAACAAGAATCTTGATTTGTCAGAAACAGCAATGAAGAGTAAATTCAGTAAGAATGACTACAAAATTCAGGGTCCATATGTACAACTGAGACTGGATTAGTGGACAAGTTCAATCTAGTACCTGAGAGTGATTTGCAGCCATTTGGGTTATCAGGCTGTATTTCATATCCATCTGTACAGAGGCATTTGTAGGTCCCATATGTATTGATGCATTGCTGGCTACATGGAAAGCCTGAAGAGCATTCATCAATGTCTACACATGTTTTACCATCATCCTTCAATTGGAATCCAGGCCAGCACTTGCACTGGAGAAAGAAAAGCAAGCATAATCAATTCATATTATTGTCACTGTCTTTTCCTATCAAATATCCATTCAACATGATTCAAGCAAAAAAAATAAAATTTACAAACAAATCACTTTAAAAGACTAACAATCATAAGAATTAAGATGTGTATATAGTTTTGAAGATAAGTCCCAATTAATATTTGCAGACTCTTCTGATAATGCTGTTTGAAGAAACAGCATAGTTTCTTACCATAAGTAAATACATTTATATCATCAGATCTTTTCTTCAGCATCTCTAGCATGTTCTATATGTCTATCTGATGATGATATACAGCATTTACTAACTATCATATCAAGATATACAATGTCACGCCATGTATTTCTTTGCATTATTGAAAATAATGGAGTATTTTGATTGGCCACCATTGTCTTTCTACTCTTTATTTAAGCCCTGACAAGTAGTATATGCCCATTAAAGTTCCATTAAAATTATACAAAATGAATCCATAGTTAATCAATTGATTAAGATCATATTAACTTTTAATAAGACTACTTATTGGTTCTTGAATAAAGGCCCTTGTGAGAATTGAGGACAGTGAGTTAAGAGGGAACTCTAAATTTTTAAAAATAGCTATGTATTCAAAAGTCATTTATAGAAATTATTTCAAACTTTATATTTAATTATTAAATTTTAAAGAGATGTATGTGCATATTATTAAATAAATGAATCAATTGTGAGTTATTCTTTTAATATCAAAGACATTCATTTCTTGGAGAAGTAATATCACTTACCCAGAAAAGATAAATGAATACCTTTTCCTAAGTCCATTTACAAGAATCCCTTTATAAATTCTTAGTACTTTTATCTTTAACAATTTATATCAATATTTATCTAATAATCCTCAGCAATTATAGTTTAAAGTAGCCAGAACTCAATAATAAGCCAGCAAATCAAAACTAAAGTCACAGCTTGATATCATGAACTCTCTTCATCACTTATCACCTTGTGACAATGTTACTTTCATGAGAGGAATCATGTGCATTCTTATTTAGGAAGTCATGGTAATCGATGGCTATACTTGGCAAAAACAAAAAAAGAGAGACATACGTAGTGTCAGAGTGTACACTTAAAAATGGCTGAAAGAGTAAATGTGGTCATGTACATTTAATCACATTTAAAAAAATGAGAAAATGGTTGAATGCAAGAAGGTGTCATTACAAAGAACTGGAAATTAGATCACGTGTTCATGTATCATGAAGCCGGATGTCCCATAGGCCAAAGATGCAGTACTGAATTCAAGAATCACTTTAGCACAAGTCAAGGGAAATTATATATAATTGTTGAATTCCTCTCAAAGATTATTATAAGCAGTCCCCAATTTTAATGAGGCTTCTGAATATCAGACCGAATAGCTAATATAAGGCATATAGAACTACTATATGAAATAGTTGACATGGATAAAAGCATATGTGGAAAATTAATTTATTGAAAATGAAATTGGTAAAAGCTATCAAATGTAATATTTCTGTAAAGAAATGAAATCAGGATCTTACGGTTTATAGTATATTTTAAAACATTTGCTCTGGAAATATAATATTTTAAAAAGATATTTTTTTCCCAAATCATTAAACATTTCAACAAAAATGTTTTTTCTCCCAAATAATCAAGATAGCAATGAGAAATTTTACTGCTTAACATTCATGAACTGAATGAAAGAAAATATTAACAATTTATATATTTAAAGATAAAAGATGAAAGATGTATCTATGCTTCAAGTAACAAATTAATATTTATCACCTTCATTTAAAAAGAAAGACACCCTTCATGGACATGATATATATATTTAGCTGATGACATTAATTTCTCCCTCAACAAAACCTTGAAATTTTCAGATTTTGCATTAATTTTTATAAATGAATATGTAGCTATCAGAGAGAAACATGGCTACCCAAACTTTTCCTAGTACTTTCAGGAAATTTTCTCTGAAGCATTTTAGGTGATATTTGACAAGTATTACTTTATGTAAAATACATTAAAATTTATTTCTGTCTCTGAAGTCATTTATTTTTACATGGTAAATTATACTTCCATCAAAATATGATTCTTGTTTTAACTAAACGTTATTACTCCCTTTTGCATAGATATACTGTATTTGTTTTACAGCAAATATGGAAATTGTTCATAGTTCATAAGGCCTAAAAATTGCTTTTGTAAGCATCTTTCATTTTATTATAGAAAAAGGAAAAACGTTTCTTCTTACATTCTAATATTGTGATGTTAAATGGATTACTGAATGATTTTCCCCAATCCCTGGAAAAGAGAAATTCACTAATTGACATTAACAAAAGTAGATAATAATTACAAACAAGATATTACATATGTATAAATGTAACATATATAAAGATATAAATGCAGATGTAGATGATATAGATAAGATACCACAATATGTAAAATATGTGCTTTGAGCCTTTGCTTAAATCTCTTATTTATGATTGTATTCTTAGCTACTTAAATTTATGTACTGGTATAGTTCTTTCCAATATGATTAGAGAAGTTACAGTGAAAATTTGAGATATCAAAAACAAGTATTTCTGTGAAGGAAATTCTTAATTTAACTAGTATGATTAAATAATTCATTATATTACTAAAGATATTAAAATTATTATGATTAAATAGTAATTTAATAGTATTATTATGTCAAATAGTATGATTTAATATAATCCTGGGTGATACCTACTTCTGCCAAAAGCAGTTTACTAAATATGGCATTTCTAGGCAATAAGAGCAGTTTTTATTTAATAGTAATATTTATTATTTATTTAATTCACAATACTAAATTAATTTAAAAATGCTGATATCACATCTAATAGTGTATTTCACACCGACAGTTACCAGGACCTTTCCTCTTCTCTCCTCCTCCTCACCTCCCCATAATCAGTTCTGAGTCCTGCTGTTTTTGTTGGGATTTTCATGTTAATTTGTTTCATTACATTCCACATATGAGTGAAACTATTCTGTATTTCTCTTTTTCATTCTGACTTATTTCATTCAATATGATCCACTGAGTTCCATCCAGATTGTTGCAAAGGGCACAATTTTAGCTTCTCTTTTAGTAGCTGCATGTAATTCCATTGAGTATATATACCACAGCGTATTTATTCAGTCATCTGTTGATGGGCATTTAGATTGTTTCCATGTCTTAGCTACTGTGTATTGTGCTATTATGAACATAGAACACCAGTACATCTTAAATTAAGGCTTTTAAAAATATTGAAAATCATTTCTTATGTTATATCAAATGGCTACCACATGATATTCCATAATTTTTACATACTGCCTCCAAGATTATGACAGTTTTTAATAACACATTATTAACACAAGTAGATTTACTTTGTGATTTTAATTTTAGAAAACTAGGTTTTATTGTATATATATTTTTTTTCTTGACCTGGATCCATGGCTTTTGTAGCCTCATAGCTTGTGCTTTAGCCCCTGAGCCACAGGAAGGGGTTAGAAGTAAATAATATTTGACATACATACAGACTTTGAGATACATAACTATATATTTATACAGGACAGAGATAGGATTTACACAGGATAGAACTAAAGAATAATTTGTCACCTATGACTTAAAATGTCAACTAATTATCTCTAGTAATTCTATGACACATTCCCTTATTTTTCAGGCAGAATTTCTATATCGATTGTGCATGTTACCAATAATATTTTCTCTGATTCATGTGGTTTTAAAACATTTCCAGTCAAGATTAATTACTTAACATATACTTATCTCTTTAAGAGCTGTCTTGCTCATCTGTCTTGTTTTCTTTTGCCCATAAAATAGTGTTTGTTGGTGAGTGTATGTGTGTTTTAAGTCTGCAAATTTATTCAATTCTCCTAATATAATATCAGGACAAAAAGTGTTACATAAATATAGCATTTCTTGGTATTTCATTTTTTCTCTTTTATCTATGGGGAAATAATTACTGTAGTTCTTAAGTTATATTTATATCCAGTAAAATCCTGATCAATGTAGTGAACTTAATCAGACTGACAGAAATTGAGAGATTAAAAATGGCAAAGCGGTTGTTTAGCCAAATTTACCATTAAAAAGAACTGATGCCATAGAATATTGCAATATATTTGTGTACTCTATAATTTGGCAAGTTTTCTTTAAAAGTGTGATGTCCATAAATATACACTGTACCTGATGTGTGTTCTGATCAGTGCAGAACTCAGTAAAACAAAATCTAACATACACTAGTCCATTCTGTCATTTTTCTGTTTCTGTGTTTTATAGGAGACATGTGCCCTACTGCTGATTTGTATAGATCTTTTGCTCTGTTAAAAAACACTATTTGAATTAATTGCTCTTGCTGATATTTTTCCATACTTACATTATTGATTTCGACCTAGGCAGAACTTTAATTTCTATATTTCGTTCATTTGGATCCTCCATTCCAACATACTGAAACAAAGGTGTTTTCAAAAGTTCTTTGTGTCAATTAAGTTTTGTCACTGAATCACCCTCTCCATGGAATGCTACTAACCAAAAGCAATTAGGATACTAGGTCTTAGCAATTCCTGTTTTCCTTTCTGTTTATATGAAAAATAAATATTGTATACTTTAGTGTTGTGATAAATAAGTGATTAGTCCATTCCACTTCAGAGAAGCATGGAATAGAGAATAACAAAAGAAATGGGAATTTAGGAGACATAAACATATTTAAGTAGCTGTTAGCATAGCGGTATCTCCAAATCTTTGTCTTCTCTTACTTTTCCCTTTATGTTAAGTATATTGATTATATTCAGCATGTTGATTTTTGTTCTCCTGAGTATTTTTTCACAGTTTTTTACTACATTATTATTATGACTTGCTTATATAAACATTCTCCACTTAAATGGTTTTATGCAATAAAAATGTTATTATACCTTTGAAATTTTACAAATATATTGGATTAAATAGTTCTCATCATCTCAAATCTCAGCATATATGATGTGCTGTTTCTGATGAGTACGTACCTTGTAACTTACTGGAAGGTCCTGACAATCCTGAGAACATCCACTGATTTTTCTACTCAGACATTCATTTATATGGCAGTTTCTCTCATCTGAGCCATCTCCACAGTCATCTTTATTGTCACAAAGGCCTCCACTGGGAATGCATCTGCCATTTTTGCACATAAAAAATGAACTGTTGCATGACTGTTCTGGAAAAAGAAAATAAAACAAATGGAACATAAAGGGCATGCCATTGTTTTATACTACAATTATTAAAAACACTGACAAATAAGATAACCTATCTGTCAAAAACTCTAGTAAATATATGTAAAATCAAATACTTTACATTCAATGCAATATTTTATATAGAAAATATAAAAAGACCAAGGGCAAACTGTACCTGCATGTTCAACAGTTATTGCAAGTCTAGCTTTACCATGAAAATGAAAATTAACACTCAAAATAAGCCTATGTAGTAAAATTAATGTAATACTTCTGTCTTCATCTATATTGTGAAGAATGAGTTCAAAAGTATAATGATAGTTTGACATTTCCCTCAAGCCATAGGTCTTTGAGAAATTACATGTCACTAAAAATTAAGAATCTGGAGTACGTATATATTCCTAAATTCTTTTTCTTCCTGGAAATATAACATTGACATTTTTAAGTCAGGGCATAAAAAGGACATTTGTATGAAAAATAGTTGCACCAAATATAGCAATGGAAAGTAGTTCAGGTTTTGCAGCTACTCATAACCTGATGACTCAAACATTACTCATTATCACACATGAGAAAAGAAAGTCTATTAACATGTAAACTGCATGAGAAAAAATAATTGGGTTTATTCTGAAATCTCCTGCATTACACTGCATTCAGTCTTTGGAATAGTAAAAAAGTAGACTAAGTTTGGCTATGCATATATTTCTGTACAAATTATATGTAATTTATTTAACTTTTGCCTAAGTATTTATAACAGACATTTTTCTCAATAAATATAAACTTTTATATTTGAATTTTCAAATAGATGCATACAAGCAAATTATATCCACATAAAATAATTTATTAAGGAAAAGGATTATTTTGGAGAAGGCAGGTTGATGAATTGATCAGACTCATTGCCTAAAATCTTCCTCTTTGACACAGACTTAAATTTCTAAAACTAGCCCCAAAACATAGTTGATTACTAGAAGGCAGTTTTGAATCACTAGAAACAACACAGCCTAATGCTTATATATACTCTATCAAATACCACAGTAGGCTGAAAATCAGAGTCACATATTAAAAAAACAGAGCAAGCATTGTATTATATATGTTCCTTACCTGCACTTTTGCATTTTGGGTTTAAAGGTGCTTCATCAGAATGATCAGGACAGTCAAAGTCTCCATCACACTGCCATTGAGTATTTAAAAGACATCGTCCATCAGCACAACTAAATTCTCCTGCATTACACTGACGATATTCTAGAGACCAAAAAAATAGATATTCTAATTCATATAACAAATATTAATTAAAAGGTCTTTCCTTGTTGAAATAATTAACCCTGCAAGTACCCCATGCCTCCTATGGGAAATGGTTTTCATTTCTTTCTGGGAAAGCATTCTTACCTGCAAGAGATATTTGTGGCAGAGAGAGAATTTAGGTTCAAAAATAAATATGGAAAAAAAGACATACATAAAGAAGCAAGAATGCAATTCTTGATTATATCATCTCTGTTCACATTTTATCCATATCCTCAAAAATCTCCCTTAGAACATAAAATAGAAATTAATTTACTTGAAATTTTGTTCAGGATAAAGGTTGGTTAGATAGAGTACTAGAGCATATGTATAAAATAATTGTAAGTAGTAATGATAATTAGTGAAAGCTATAACATATTTATGTTTAGAAATAGCATTCAAAATAAAGAAATGAGAAAAATGAAGACAATTTATACAGCATAAGTACTAAAGCTACTGTTATTACACTATTGACTCTTAAAGGCATTAAAAAGCTTATTCAAATCATAGGATCAGCTCTTAAATTGTTTATCTTCATATCTTTGACTCTATACAGGTAAAACTAATTTGATTTTTAACATAAAATTTTAGATTGGATTTCCCTTTAAATTTGTAACTAACAAAAATTGTAATTTCCATCAGAAAATTTCTGATAAATATGAGCAAATATTCTATTTTTGAAGGAAAGAGTAATATTACTATGATGCAAAACTAAGAAAAAATAAAATTTAAAAATATAATTAAATGATTGTTTAATTGACTTTATAATATTTAGTTGCAAAACTAGATAGTTCTAAGACCATCTCAGTCTACCTAGTATTTCTTCCCTCCCCCACCTTCTTTAATAACTCCTCCTCAGTGAATACCTGTGTTCAAGTTTCTTTTAGTCAATAACAAAATTCCATCTGTGTATCTCTCATCATATTTCTAATTTTTCCTATTATATCCAATTTTGGTATCCCTTACTTATCTTCAGCTTATTTTTGATCTATTAATATCTTATTTATACAACATCTACCTTCTGAAATTCCTCTAAGAACAACAAAGACCAAGTGACAGTGTCAAATTCTAGGATGTCTCAGACACCTATTTACTTCACATTCCTGCAGCATTTGATGTTGTTGACCATGCTACCTAGGAAATAGTCTCCTGGCTTATTAGACATAATCCATTCTCAGAGTCTTCTAACTTTTCTTTTGTTGTTACCTTTTTCTCTTTCTGACTGCATGAAATCCTCTCCTGTTCAACACTAATATGCTGCAAGTGAAACCCTAACTTCAAACTTTATTTAGATTATCATTTTCATCTTTTCCTTTCTATATTGTTAGGTGTTCTCACTTTTTTTCAGAGTTTGAATATCATCTTTATACTGATGTCCATTTAATTAATATTATTTGTCCCGGTGGTACATCTGGTCAGTAGAAATAAAATTTTAAACACCTACCATATAGTTTCATGCTATTGTATGATTAAAACTTCATATTCTAATGCCTAAAATATGTTTTTTGTTTTGTGTTTTTTGTTTCTTCACTACATCTATTACATCTCTCTTCTGCAGTAACAAAACTGGTATTTGGCCTTTTGTGTTGCAAAGCTCCTTAATAGCATATATAAAGTCAACTAATCCAGGAATTCTCCATTTATCCTCCATTTTCTAACTGCAAATAAATTCTACCCATTCACAGTTTTCCATTCCACTATTTCTTCCCTGGTTCAGAATCACATTTTGAATCACCAAAACTATTGCAATTTCTTACTTAGTCTATTTTTCACTTATGGCTTTCCTCCCCCAATGCAATATGTCATCCATGCTGCTGAATAAGATGATTCTAAAACATAAATGTATGACTGTGATACTCCAATGATCCAAAATGTCTGCTGGCCACAGAGAATCAAAGTAATTAAATACAAATGTTACAGTGTAATACTTTAGACTTTTTAAGTTCTAACTTCGATTTAATTTTCTAACTTCAACATTTTTCACTGAAGACTTATTGCAATTCCTCAAAAATGTCAATTGGCAGGTCTTTTAAAACATATATAGATTGTGCATACGTAGATCCAGAATTGCTTTAAGCACTTTACATATATATATAATTATATATGTGATATATATGATATATATAATATATAAAACATTAACTCATTTAATTCTCTTAACAATCCTTAGAGGTAAGAACTATTGTAATCTTTTTTTATTATCCATGAGGAAACTGAGGTTTAGGGAGATACAGTAACTTTTCCAAAATCATACAGCTAGTTAAGTGGCAGAGCTGAGATTTGAACCCAAGCCATCTGGTTCTAGGGTCCACCCTCCTCCTAACTGCTATGTCATGCTCTCTAACATGTAAATTCAGATATACTTACCACACTGCAGTGACTCATCAGAGCCATCTCCACAGTCATCATCATGGTCACAAACAAATTGCTTGGGAATGCACACTTTATTGTGGCACATGAAAGCATTTTCATCACATGTATTATTGGGAGCTAAGAAAGACAAAAAATAATGCTAGATGAACACTTTCATTTTCTCCCAACTTAAGAGTCTGGGGACTGTATGATATTATACTTAAAAATTCAGTTTTTCATGGAAAAACAACTTTATTCAATATCAATATATGAGATAAATTACTATATTAACATGTGCACTAAATATATTATAATACATGAATACATGTATTCATATACTCTATATTAGATATTATATTTGTATATCCTAAAATAATTAGTGCATATGTTAATATATAATACAAAATTATGTGGGCATATATATATACTTCAGAGTTTTAGTATCAAGAGTGGAATATTGAAATATATTAACATCTGTGGTGTGATTAACTCAACAGGAAGTATAAGACCATATTAGGAATACTGACCTCTTGAATACAATAGAATGGAATGTAATAATGCACCATAAAAGCTGTGCTTCACTTAGAGCCCTAACCAGTGGGAAAAATGGTTGATCAAAATATACATGAAAATTTCAGTGAAAGTTCAAAAGATGGTAAATTATTCAGAGGTAATAAACTTGAATAGTCTATGTATAGAATTATAGTGATTTCAAGGAATTATTTAAATACTTTGATGTTTTTTCACATTTGATGCCAAGATTCATATTTGGAGTATTAAATGAATGTCAAGAATCTGCTACATGATGAGTGTTAATTGAATTTATTATAGTATTTACTTCATAAATGCATATATTATCTCACATATGTTATATATATGCATATATTCAAGTCAAATTATCTTGTCTACTGAAAACTAACACAATAGTCATTGTCAATCTATTTCAATTAAAGAAATAAAAAGAAAAAAATTCGATTATATGTTATTGTATATATTAGAAAGAGAAAAGCTCTGCAAAAATTAACTCTGACAGTTATATTTGTACTCTTTAGAGAGCAATTTATGTTGGTATATTTTTGTATCTGTTTAATGGAGATAATAAAATCTATCCGATAATTTTTACAAGAACAAGCCTAACTATGTAAAGCAGATAAACTCCTTTTTGGTAGTCAATAAATGTCTAGGTTCTCTTTAATTCCTGTCTACATAACCATTATTTTTAGCAAATCTCCCAATACACTTAGTTGAAATATTGCAGAAATTCAATAATGCAAATGAAAGCATCTACTAAAATAATTGACATATAATGGGCACTTGACAAAATTGAGCTGTCTTTCTATTTTTCCCTTCCATATCTTAATAGACACTTTCTTCTACCTAGTACAAACATATCTCTTTCTTTTCTTTGTCCTTCATGATTCAGATAAGATCATTATTTTTTCTTGAAATCCTTCCATGTGACCTCTAGACTGCTTGAGGTAATATTTTTTGTGTGTGATGAAACAGTAACTCTTCTCAATACAATTCTGACATTTAAGGTATTTTAATTATTCTTTTACATGCCTATTTGCTTCATATCCCCAGAAGGCTCAAACACCATAAAGAGGAAATCTCTGCTTTCAGTAATGTCTGAAATAGATGTGAATAAGTAAAATAAAATGGATTATTTTAATTTAATTAAGGATAATTTATTTTTTGACAAATTTATTGTCAAAAACAATATGAAAGTCACATAAGAGCATTAAAAAGAATTGTTCATTATAATCAAAGTAGCACTCAGTCACTAATAACTTTTAACTTTTAACTGTGTGACAGCTTATATAAATCAAGAGAATTATGTCAATTCTAACCCATGAATTATTGTTTAAAACACTAAGCAACAGAGGCTTATTTGGCATTAACACTTTCAGGTCACTGGAGGACAATTTGTTGCATTTTAGCATAATTTACTTAATAGCACCCATGTGGTCCAAAGTGTTAATATGCCTCCCAGAGTGTTAAGTGCTATGATAGCAACAGTATACTGGGACCATCTGGATCCCTGAATAGATGCATAATCTTTTATTACACAGCTCTCAATGGCCCCATTGACCTTTACAGAGACACATATCAGTTTCAAGATCAAAGTGAGTTATTTTACAATATTATGAATTTGGTGCACATAGACCAGCCTCAAAGTATTCTTTTTTACTCCTCTGCTTTAACTATCCCCCATAAACATATACATATATATATATATATATATATATATATATATATATATATATATACACTTACATCATGGCTTAAAATACAGTTTTAAAGATCTGAAAATGGGTTATAAAGGTTATAAAGAAAAAAGGTTTCCAGAATTCACTTTAATGAGCAGAGTTCACTGCATGGTTACTGATCAATTTCTCAGCTCAACAGATTCCTATTGTCACCCTAGAACGTGCTTTCAAATGTTCAGCCCTTTCATCCTCTTGATCATGCAAGGGAATTTATCTAATTTTTTACTATTGAGTAATTCCCTGAAATTTTCCTGGAATGACCTGAGTCAGAACTTTAGTAAATTATTTGACCTCCAAAGGTGCTCCTCTAATCCCCCTGCTTCATTCAGTTATATCCATACAATTTTTGCCTGACCTAAGGGTTAATACCCTATCTGTAGGACTAATAGATGTTTACTGACCTTCTGATCAGTAGTTATTTAAGATCACAGCAGTCGTTTATAGAGTATGTGTAACGGGAGATGTAAAAGCCTTATGGGGGCAAGGGGTGGGGAGATAGTAAAAAGAAAATAGCACACCTACCACAGTCACACATGGGAGCACACACACACACACACACACACACACACACACACACAGTATGGTATTAAATGATCTCAGAAGTAAAATTAAAAACCTGTGTGAATCAAAAATGTTTAAAAATAGATAAACTTGTGCATGTTTGAAACACTCTGAACCATGGTTAGAGGGGTGAACTGAACGATGATGGTGACAGTATCCCAGCTGGTTAAGTCTGATTCTACCTGAGACCAGGGATTAGGAAAGTGAGAGAAATGGGAGATGGCAAGTACTAAAACAAAAGTCTGAGATTGCAGCAGCAGTTTTTGTTCACATCCAGACCAGGAGTGTGTTCATACCGCAGCCTGCTGTGGAAAGCTCATCGCTTCCATTGGGGCAGTCCCTATCACCATCACAAAGCCAGTGTCGGGGCACACAAGCATAAGAGCCTTGGCAGCTGAACATGTCTGTTGCACAGGTGATGGCACCTGAAACCAAAAGAAAATATGCCGTTTAGTTAATACTGCTGACAAAGAAGAGGCTGCAATCATTTGAATATATCAAATATTATTTTCCCTTAAAGATGTGTACACACTTTACTCCCATTCATTTCTTCCTCATGGCAAATGTTACATTTTTTATTCATTTCTGTCTTATTCCAGGTGTTATATTTCTTAAATACACATGGAAGAAATAATATGGATCTTTTGTCTTATAAAATGTAGCAGAACAGAAATAACAGAATTGTGAATACACTGAGATAAAATTTCAAAATCTATAAGGATACTATTAATAGCATTCCATTGCTTAATATATGCTAAGAATTTGACATTTTAGCTCATTTAATTTTGACAATAATCCCACCTGTTAGAATTATTCATTGCATTTCAAAGAAAAGAGAAGTTGAAAGTTTTGTCAAAAGTCACAAATCACACAGGGCGCACATACTGTGCTTCTCATTCCTAAATACCTTCACTTAACTTCTTATGTCATTGCGGCTACCCTCCAACTCATGTTATTGAAAACAATACCTGCATGGATGTTCCCATTGCTTTCACACACTTAATGAACAGCATCTACCTTTTCTCTTCTCTATCAATGCAGTGGTCCTTTAGCTGTGAGACATTTTTTAAATGTACACAGCCAAAAAAAAAAAAATACTCCTTGAGTTTGACTGTAAATTCAAAGTATCATATGCATTTCCTTTTTGTTTTTTTTTGTATTGACATAGTATAATCACAGAATATTTTTGATGAAAGGTCCTTCTAATGTTTTTCTAGCCCCTAATATAACTATACAGACTAAATAGTTGGTTTGTTGTGATGTCTATATAAATATTTATTGAATAAAGCAGTAAGATAACCTCCAAATGTAACTTTTCTTTAATGTATACATTCCTGTAACCAAAAGTATCTCATAGAGTAGATATTAAAAAACTTATTGCTAAAATTATTTTTTAAGTGCAAATATCCCCGTAAGAAAATATGACTGATGAGATTGACGAAAGATGTTTTCAAATATGTAAAGCAGTGACCAAAAAGCTTAATTAAGTTGTCAGTATCCTTTTACTTTTCAGCCATAGAGTTGTTATGAGGAAAAATGTTTTTCAATGGAATAAAATGCGTGGGGTTGGTTGGCACATCAAAGTAGAATACCCTGGGAATCTTTTTCAACATATAAACAAAAAAACTTAAATTTTCAAGATAGGATGGTAAGTGAATATTGAAAAGTCTCCCAGTGATTCATTTTTGCTTATATGATAGATATTTTAATAAAATGAGGTTTAATAAGATCTATTACTATAAAATGATAGAAGAAATACATTAATATTGCTTTCATTTAAAAATGAATTTATCTGCTACCTCTTTGTCTCTATACCTTATAAAATAAAGCTATCTTCCTATACAAATAATTTTTCTATCTTTCCTCCTTATTATATTTTCAAACACCATAAGAACACGAAATGTCACTTCCACTCTTATACTCTCCATTAGTATTTTGATTTCCATTATTATTTTTGTAATTAAGCTCAATATTTTTTAAAAAGCATATATATACATATATATACTTTTTTATAAGGATGTTTTGATACATGTAAAACTCATTGTCTACTTTCTTATTATCACTCCAATTTATTCTCCAGGTGGACATAATAGATGTAACATTGATTTGGCTGTTGAGAAATCTAATTCTGTATGACCTTGAATAAGACTAGTGTCTGAGTTTCACTATTTTCAAAATGAGGGGTATGACTAGATAATTACTAAGATACCTCTAGCTATAAAATAGCATAAGGCTCTTAGCAGTAATTTTCTGACTCCCTTGATAGTGTTCAACAGATTCTGTGTTAAGAGCATGGCAAAACCTAATAGTCAATTGGGAAGAAAATGGGCCAAAGAAAAAACTCATGGCTACATTTCATAGTTCCCACTGCCATCTGGAGACACATTGCTTTCTTTTTAGGGAAATGAATCCCGAGAGAGCAGAAAGACAAGTCAAAGGAATTCCGTCAATTCCATATTGTGCACATTCTCAGATATAGTATTTGATTGGTAAGAGTCACTATCCTATATACTATATAGTATTTCAGACATTTGAATTCCAGTCTTGGCTCTTGTATCACTGATTCTCTGAGTAACCTCAGGAAAACATATTAACCTCTGTGAATTTGTCATTTCATCTATCAAATGATAGAGATAGACTGGACTATGACTTTCAAAATGAGATCCTGAGACACCAAATCAGAGCAACTGTGTATTTATCAATAAAAAATATGTATTTAGTCCACATCAAAAATTTTGGAGATGGGGTAAGAATCTGTATTTTTAATAAAGCTTGAGAAATACCTTTTGTACACTAAGACTGAGAGCAACTGAGATAAATTACTTTTAAAGATCATTTACAATCATAAAACATAAGCTATAATTTATTAACTGATGCATGGTTTAAAGCATTGTTTTATGTTTTACTAATTTGGCAGTTATCAAACAAAATGAGCCCAAAATTAGATTGAATAGGTGTTTTGACAACAGGCACATATTTCCACTAACATTTTGCTCCTTAAAAAGAATATCAGAACAGTGGTAGACACAAATGGCAATAATGCTCTGAAAAATAGGAAGAGAACAGGTGAGGTTGAACAAAATAAAATGAGAACACATTCATTTATGAAGTGTGCATTGGTGCTGTTAGATGATTACAATGGTTACATATAAAGGCAGATCTTTTTGCACACTCTTTATAGCTGAAGTATTTAAAAAATGAGGAGTAAAATGGACCTATCCATGATCACATAGCTGAAAAACAGATATGGGAGAATTTCACTCTGTATGATGTTAAGAGTCTGTATCCCCTTCTATTACATTTTGTCCATTCAGAAAGAACAAAGGTAACCACAGAGTTGTTTCAGTTTAAGGTTAAACAGAAGGTTGAAAGTTAGATGATTTTAGAAATTGGAAATGTGATCATCTCAGTGTAAGTAGGTCATCCTCTTGTTAAAATTAAAGATTTAATTCTAAAGAGAAACAAAGTAATTACAGACTCACCAGTTATCTAATTGGTGGCTTATTTATTGTTTCAGAGCTTTTTATATTGATCTTTCTATATTTATCTTAATCAGTTATAAAGTTAACTTGGTTCAACAATGTAAAACAGATTTTGCATGCTTTAAATTCAATAAATTGAATTGCTTGCTTTTAGAAGATATTTCAGATTTTATACTATTTACAGAGATCTTTAGTTTATTTCAAACACTGAAAAACACTATCTAACTGCCTCCATGCTAGCATTCTAAACAGTGATCACAACTCCAGAAACTCAAGAGAAAAGATAAGTAGACTCAATCAAAGTAGCTTATTCTATGATTCAGGTCATTTTCTCAATAAGATTAGCATGGCAATGAGCTATGAAACAAAGCTGATATAAGGAGAATATATAATTTTAGATACAAACATACAGAAACAGATCAGCTAGATATACAGACAAATAAATTAGTAGTGTTCCTGGTCGGTTGCAATAAATTTATGAGATTAGAGGGCTTTTTGATTTTATCTCATGTAATTCAGTTAATAATTCCATTCTAATTATTGTTCAATCATTGTATTTACTCAAAAGCACCTGGTGGCTTAATGGATAAGGACACCAGACGTAGTCCTCATATATCCCAGGGACTCAGGTTCAGGACCTGGGACTAGGGGGAAAAACTAAAATGAGCACCTAAGTAATAATAAATGAGTGTTTTTTTAAAGCACTTACATTGACATTGTGGTTAAAATTTAGTTGGTAAATATAAGTACTTGACACTATATTTTGAATCTTATATATCTGAATTTTAAGGTCCATTTTAAAATCAAATGCAATGATACCATTCACTTACTTACGTTTAAAACAAGTGAATAATAATGATTACTTTAACACATTAATACACATACACAGAAATAGCATGTGTGGCTTGAGGCAGGATAAAAAGTGTGGTTTTGGAGGGAAATGTAGCAACATTTACTAATAATCAAGACAAAAACTCCTTTGCTGCAGGTACTGCTAATTACTGAAATTTGTTCCAGAGCTCATTGAAGACTAGAAATAAAATTTGCATATACATTCATATTATCTCAATTTTCAGGAATTGCCCTAAATATTGAAAATCTTATGTTAAATTTAATAAAATTAAAACAAGGTTTTATGCATGCCTAAAGTGATAGAATATCTCTGTGTGTATATATATATGACAGAAAATTGAGAGAGAACACAAAAGAAATAACTCACCACAAATGCTATCACTTTCATCTAATCCATCTCCACAATCATCCTCTCCATCACAAATCCAATGTTTAGAAATACATTTTTGTGCAGAACAAGCAAATTGGTTCCAAGAGCAAGATGAGTCTAGAAAACAACAACAAAATGTTTTCTGTGAAAAAGAAAATAAAGTTAGCTGAGATCATTTTAGGACAGATCTGAGAGTGAGAAAGTCCTTCTTTGAACTTTGCTAAAAATCAACCTTCTTATAAAAAAGCAAGTCAACTTCCTCTTCTCTGTGACAACTCTATAAAATTTTGACAACAATTTGCTTATTCCCTCTGAGTTTCCAGGTTATATATGATTCCTTCATCATAATTCTCACAGAGCTTGACTTTGAGCTAGTCACTATGCTGCTCACATTCTCTTATGTATATCCTAGCTTGTCATTTTTTCAACAGAATGTAGTGCACAAATAAAAAAAGAAACCAGGCAAACAAACTAAGAGAACACAATCAAAACAACTCTTAGACCCTGAGATAAAAATGACAGTAGTAAATGGAACAGAACTCTTATGGTGGGCATAGCATCATCTACACATTTATCCAGGTTTGTAGTTTACTCCTAAACATATACAGTATTGTGAACCAATGATACATGAATATAAAAAACATTTCTAAAGTAAATACAAAAAATAAAAACATAAATATAAAATAAATAATACAAATAAATATTTCAGGTATAGTTTAATTATCCTTTCAAATTTTTTAGACAAAAAGTTTTGAATAAAGGGAAAGAAATGTAAACCCTGGACCAGGTCACAATATAATGAACTAACTAGCAATATAATATATTCTTAAAGATGAATAATTAAAGGAATTTTAACTTGATGGTAAACAATCAGTTGTGTACCCATGCTTAATAAATGAGTGTTTTTAATAAATGAGTATTTTTGTTTTACTCTCTTGGGAACATTTAAATTTGACATGGTAACTGGTATTTTATTACCAAAGTATGCATTTATAATAGTATATGTCACTTAGTTCTAAGATTGGGTATGTGATTATCCTCCTTCACTCTCAACCTGCCTCTTCATTCAGAATACTTATCATCAGAAACACACAAAAAATTAAATTCTCCAAAATTAAAGTGTTAAAAATAAATATTACTATAAAAATTAAAAACTTAATTTTAATTCTATAAGCTATTTTTTAAATGTTGCATCTTTAATCAGAATATTTTAATGATCTATGAAAATAATAAAGTTTATAAAACTGAAACCTAGAAAATATGAAATCAAAAAAGATACAATTTTATAATGGCTTCTTGTCCAGAAGTTATGGGTCTGCATAAACTATTCGCAAAGTTCTCTGTTAATCTTGCTCCAAATCTGACTCTAATGTTAAGATATATAACATGTTAATCAAATAAAATGCACCTTCATATTTCATGCTGACATTTACTTTTAGGGGAGTTTGACATTTCACAGAAGATTCATTTTTTATCTTTTTTTCTACTGTCTACTCACCACAATGTAGGTTATTTGTGTTAAACAAAAATGGAAAATAAACACTTTGTTTTTCTGTAAGAAATTTCTTTGGCATGAAAATCACAAAATCCATAAGCTTATAAATTAATTTAAAAAATGCTTTTCTACCTTGTCATGTGAAGTAAATATGCACACACAGAAACTAGAAAGCAGATGGTGAATGATGAGAGTTTGAAGAATTACTTGTTTAAACTATTTAAAGCCATAAATTCAATTAATAAAACCTTAAAAGAAACATTTAGTATGTTAATTTCATAGTAATAGATAGAGGTAGTACAATTAGTAGTCTGAACTAAATCCTTATGTTTCATTGCAGGAAGTAAATATAATAGCATCTAAAGCTAAATCAAGAAATCAAATTATAAGTAAACTTTTTAGATGGATGGAGGTAGCTTGAAAAAAACAGAAAAGGTTAAAAGAAAAGGCTGAGAGAGATTATTCTTAATTTTTATGTTCTATTTTAATTTATATAATTATATAAGATTAAGTAAAGATTAAAACTGATGTTGAAATAAACTAGAAATATTTTGTATAAAATCTCTGTGTAAGAGAACATCAGCATACAAATAAAATAGTGGTTTATAAAACTGAAGCAATAGATAATGTCTCACCACAATGGAATTCATCCAGTCCCTCTTCACAATCTCTCTGACCATCACATACCCAAGTATTTAAAATGCATCTTCCACTAGGACAACCAAAATAATTTTCTTCACACTTGTGTTTGTTTTGAACTGTGATAAAATATAGAATGCAATGTCAAATAATTTAAATTCACCTTAGACTTCTACATATAGGTAAATACCAAAGCAATGATATTTGAAATGGAAGAGATAACTAACAAGAAAATAGAAAAAACTAGCTGAGTTGTTTTCCTCAAGAATGCCAAGGTCACGTAAAACAAGGAACAACTAAAGTCTGGCACAAACCAGTGGAGGCTAGGGAAATATAAAAATCAAATCATCAAATCAATGCAAAATTGGATCCTGGATCAGAAAAAGGACACTCATGAAAAAGCTGACTAAATTTAAATTATGTTGAATTTAGTTAAAAAGAATAAAAAAGTAAAATAAGTGGAATGTTAATAAGAGAGAGAGTCTAAAAGGTCAGGAATCATATCAGGTAAAAATATTCTTTATTCCACATTCACCAGAAAGAAATAACATTATAGAAACATTAATAGATTATTTTGCTGAGAAAATTATGCTTCAATGTTCCCACTATCCCATATTTTGGGTTTGCTTTGACAAAATTTAAATAAGCATTTATATTGTAAGGAAGAAAAATAAGCTACAATGGAAATTCTGAAATTATTAGACCTTGCATAAAAATGAGAAGAAAATTAATTATATATGAAATTACTGTATAAATTATATACATTTTTAGTTTGTATAGTACTGTTATTACAAATTTCAAAAATTCAAATAAAATACTAGATTTTTCTCTTTACTGATGTCTTATATTTATTTGTACCTTCAGGATTGCCTAATTTTAGACTATCCCATATCCAGTGATGAAGTAAACCATATAGTATATATGCCAATCACACTAATACAGCCCATTAGGACATTTTAACATTTAAAAAAAATTAACCCCATTTTATTTTTAATGCTAACTTTGTAGATATACTTAAAGGTGAAATGAATTTTTGAGAGAATTCCCCACTGAACTAAAAGTCCTTTACATCCAAGTTTTTCTTAGGATTTTATTAGAAATAACCTAAAGTATTCAGACTGACATATTATTGACTTCTTGTGTGTATGTCTGCTGTCTCCTGAGTCTACATGAGTGCCTCTTTTCTTCTTTAGCAATAAAATCACAATTCTCTATTAGTATTGAAAGATTACTTCTAAAATAATTTATTAATATATGAAGATATACAGACCACAAAAATATATTTAGTGGGTATCTCATATATGCTGCCTTTGAAATAATTTTAAAAAATTAACGACAGTCATAGTGAGGTAAAAAACAATGGATTAACAATCTAGACACTCAATTTCCATTAGTCTAAAACAACGTTTCTATTTTTAAAGTGCTTTATATAATTAAATATAAAGTTAAAAAAAATTGGAATAGTTTCAGTAAGCCACAGTGAATGGCCTCCAGAGAAATTCCAGTTCCTCTTAAGATGCAGCTAACCTTTCAAAATTCAGAAGGAATAGAAATAATATATTTAAATATTGCACATTTTTGAGCAGGAAAAAATGGAAAATATTGTTTTCCAATTAAATAATAGAATATGAATGATTAAGAATCTCTCAGCTCTTCAAAGTAGTTTGTATATGTGCATATGTGTATGCATGTGTATGTTAGTTTATGTGTTTTTATACAGTGGTATGTGGAATCCTTGCAAATATAATTTTTTTAGATTTTTTTAAATGATCACATTTCACCATAAAACAGAAAAAGTGAGTGCAGCAATAAGGTGAAGGGAGGAACCTTGCATGAAAACACCTTTAATAGGCTTTAAGTAGCATATCTACTTTCAGTTATAATCATTTAATACTTTGATTTCTTTGTATTGCATTATTACACTAGTTTCCTCAAGTTGTTTAAAAGAAGTAAGGTTACAATTCTTTCACTGAAAGCATTCTTTTAAGAATGCAGGCACTTTTCAGAGTTTAAGTAGGTACTAATAGGTAATAGTTATAAATATGCTGATCTGATCTTGATTCAGTAATGGTAACTATTATCTATATTACTATGTCAAAGATTATATAAAGTGCATCAAATAGCATAACATGACAATACAAACTGGATAGTAAAGTCAGAATGAGAAAAATAATCGCTCTTCCTTTAGTCTATAATAGATTGGTATTGGTATGCAATACTTTTTTGTAAACTTTATATACTTATTAAAACTGAGTCACAAATTTTAAAATTTATTAAAAAAGAAATCAATCCAAATACTGAAAGTACTTCCTGAGTATCACTTCCAGGCTCATTTAAAAAAAATTCATGTGACATTTTTATATCAGGATGTTAATTTCAACCATCGAATATCAAAAATAAAACTCAATAAAATTATTTCATACAGCTAGTCTCTAAATCTTCAAAGCAAAGATTTTTTCATTTTTGAATTACCTGGGCATTTTAATTCATCTGAATAGTCTCCACAGTCATTAGACCCATCACAAATCCAGGTTGGCAGAATGCACAGTGAGGTAGAATTACATTTTATGAACCCTGTGGCTTTCACTCCAAGTTTGTAGAAATGTGTACAGTCTGTATTATCTAGAAGGAGGTAAACAGAAATATGAAAAACACCTCATCAGTAAAGAATATGAGCCTTCTATATAGGTCACAGAGACAAAGAAAACTAGCCTCATTTGAGGAAGTAAATATGCAATTATCTTACACAACAGGGGTTAATTACATATCAATTTTGTACAAGGTTAAGCGAAAAGTTGGATGATGTTCAATGCAATGCCAAAGGTGATCAAGCATGAACAAACAGAAAATAGTGGGATGTCTTACTGCAGTTCTTTTCATCTGAAGCATCTGTACAATCTATGTTCTGGTTGCACTGTGCTGATCTTGGAATGCAGGTCCCATCTGCACAGTGGAACTCAACAGAGGCACAGGTTGAAACTAGAAAAAAAAAAAAAAAGGGCAAATAAATGGATAGACAGACAGTGACTCCTTGCTTTAATATTTAGAACAGGGTAACTAATTCATATAATTTTTGTTGGCTTTATTTCTAGCTCTGAGAAGTCAAACTTGACCTAGACTTGGGTCAGATACCACATGCCTTCCCTTGTCTCATAATTCTTCTCTCTGTTGTGGTATTTATGATGCTGCATTGAAATTGCTGGTTTATGTACTTGCTTCCTGACTAAATTTTAAGTTCCATGAAATCAGGGATAGTTTTGTATTCCCTATGAAAATATCAGTCCAACCCTGAGTCCACATACAGATAAAAAAAATGTTGCCGAAACTTCTCCTTCCAAAATCAAAAGTGCAAGTTTAGGAGATTAAGTAAATGCCTGATAGACTGTATATAATGAAATCCCAATTTGACTGAAAAGAAGTGGACCAGTACCAGCTATAATAAAGAGAAACAAAGACTGAGAGAAAGAAACTGCTGAGCATTTGCTTTGTTACTCAAAAAGAAAATAACTTAGCATTACTAGAAAATCATTTGTTCTGTGTAATACTACTTTATACATGGCCATATCACAAACATTTGGTTCAAGAAATATAGATGCCTCATGCCAAGAAACAATAAATGTGATATAACTTGTCTCTATTATTGGAAAGTATGGCATTCAATTCCCTGCTATGCTTAAATGAAAATCAGTTTCAATATGTTACTGTCATATATACTTGTACAGAATAGCTTATTCTTAATCATATATTTCTTTCTATGTTGCTTACACATTTATTACCATATAATGGTTTTCAACAATATGTTGCGAACAGGTGCATGGCATGCTATGTGCATTATATTAACTTAGGTGAGATTTTTATTCCAAATTCAAATTTCCACAGGTTGATTATGTTAATGTACAATCTAATGGCTCTTTGATTATGCCTCTTTTACTAGTGTTGATATTTTAAAGAGTCTATTTAATTATAAATAGAAATTACATCAATTGTGAATGGTTAAAATGCTATCTCAAAATATGCAAATTTTGCTCAAGGGTGTGCATGTCATTTGTATTTCATAATGCATTGCTCCTATTATATTTAATTGTATCTTGCAATTGTATCCTTATTTGTACTTAAATGATGATTAGGATAAATGTTTAATTTACAATTTGCAATTATAATTGCTTTACTGTTTTTTTTCATTAAAATAGCATCTTAGTATGTGAAACAGATAATGTTATTATGAATAAGATAAATTTCCAAATTGGGAAAAAAGGATACATTTCTTTTATGTCAATGAAAGCAGAATACCTTCTGTATTTCTCTCTGTTAAATTTCAGATACAATAGTTTTTCAATGTAAGCAGTAAATGGAATATATAACATAGTAATGAATGTATAACAGTAAATAGAAAATATAACATAGTAAATAATCATGATAAGCATTGCATTTTATTTTTGACTTTGCTATACAGATCAGCAATTTTTTATTGAGATTGTGTTCCAAAAAGATTCTTTATAATCCTATATTTACAAGACAGATTGTTTCATAAACAGCTTACTATATAGTGGTAATATTATTAGACATGTATATATAATTCTAACTCATAATATACTTGAAGTTCTATCCTATATTTGCAGTTAAGGTTTGGGACACCAGAAAGATGCCAGTGGGGACAGTTGCAACCCATTCCACCATCTCCGTCTTACTTTCAGCTTCTAAAAAGACTTCTCTTTGTTTATGACAGGGAGTTCATCTGAGTGAGTACCGATGTCAGATAAAGAGGCAAATACTGACTCCATTAACAAGGCAGAGACATTTCAGATAGTAAAGAGGCCTAGAGTTCATGGATTCAACAACAATGGAATTTTCAAAACAGTGCTGAGACTCCATGTTGGAAGTTAGACTAAAGGACAATATGAGAAATAGTAGTAAAGTAAGTCAAAAAGAACATAATCTTGAGTGAAATTCTGGGAAGTACGACATGAGGAGAGGATGATGACTAGAAGAAAACGACATGTTTATGATTAGGAGACAGAAATGAAAAGAAAGACATGGAAATAAGATTGATGGAGGGTTCAGAAGAAATATGTAGATGATACAGTATTAGCAGATGTATTTGTTTTTCTCCCATTTTCACAGCCAATGATAAGGCTATTGAATCTAGGTGACGTGGGCTAGGCAGATCTAGTAGAGTGCATGAAATGAGCAAATTAGAACAGATTACCCCTTTTTTGTCTAATCCTTTCTGGCCAGATTTGAAGACTTGGTATGAAATTTGGAAACCATCAGAGGGTTAAATAGTATGTCAATGGGACTGGACATATTAAACAGTTCCAGAATTGCTTAAGCAGTAGAGTCAAGGGATTAACATCTCTAGCACTTGTAGGCAAGAAAGGAAAATCCTGTGAAGGGTGAAATCCATAGCAATAGCTGGACCTTCGTTAAATAAGTAAGCAAATGCTTCTGCCAAAACTTTCTCTCTGTTCTCTCAACTATATTACTTCCTCACTACGTTTTGGTCAGTCAACTACTGAAATTTGTTTCACCCTTAGGGTGATTTTTCAGGAAGAAAGATGGAGGAATCTCTAATTTGTCAAGTGAATATGAAAGCTTTCTGACAATTTTTCTTCAGGTCAAAAGTTTGAAAAAGAGAGAAAATAAAATAAAGATAAAATAAAGTACTCCAAATCAAGATAAACCAAGTGAGAAATACTATACTTTTCCCACCAGATAGTAAAAAAAAAAAAAAGTAAACCTACAAAATGTGAGCAAAAAACTACCAGTCACGCCAGGAATAGCAATGAGATACTACAAAGGAATATTTGACAGGAATTGTAAATCAAAAGTAGTAGCAAAAGAGAAAGTAAATCCATCCATTCCTTGATATACTTTCTTAATTTTCCTTATTCATCCATTTGCTTTTCTCTATGTCAGTTAAAATATTTAATGAGTTAGGAAAAATTTAAAATCAATTTTTCATTCTGTGGCTCTTATGATATTTCTTATAAATAACTTAAGCCAATGCTTTCACTCCCATCTCCCCTATCCAGCCTGTAGCTAAGTGAATCTGACAAGGGGAAAAAAAAACATTAAATTTGCTGTCATATCTCTTCTGTTTACTTTCAAACCACATCTATTATTTAATTTACTGTTTAGGCTCTAAGGGTATGCAAACCTAGAAGCAATGATGATTTCTTCTCAAGGCATGCTTATCCTTTTCTTTTAGTTTGTTTTCTGTGGCTTCTGCAATATTTTACTATGAAATTAAAGGGAGAAAACATCAGCTTTTACTCATTTAGGTAGCCTCCAACTGCTTAGCGCTGCAGTCCACCTTAACAAATTCAAGTGCCCAAGAAAGTTCATGTACTTGCAAAGAGAGTATTTATATTAATCTCAACATGGAGGAGAGTGAGATATCATGAACTCTCCCAGAATCTATTCCCTCAACCTTCACACACCTAGAATAGGAATACAAGATGACAAACTTTCAAAATAACTCCTCATATCCCCCCAGATAGACGGATGTCTAAAGCTTCAATCATGAAAGGAAGAGTCATAAGGAGCAGTAAATAAAAGATTTACAAGGATTTGGGGTTTTGCTTTTCATCCAAAGGATAAAATAGCAAATAATGTCTGGCATCATCCATTTCCACTGTATAGATTTTCTACCTTGTGAAATAAAAATAAAGTACTATATTTATATCTAAATTAAACAAACAAAAGTATATTTCAAATAATTTAGAGATGACTTCACCTTAGTCTCACTTCATTGCCTGTCAGTATCTCCCTGTCTATATTGACTTCTTTTATTGTACTGATTTAAATATTTTATTTTTTATGAAAATAATTACAATTGGTATGTGTCTGTGTGTGTGTATGCATATATATACATGAAGCATGGCATCCTGTGCTGCACTGACTGTAGAAACAGAGAAGGAGGAACTGGAAGAAAATCCTTGTAGAGGAAACTCTACTTTCTCTGAGTACTTACACACTTCTTCTCCTTCATCATCTTTTAGTTGCAATAAGCGTCTATGTATTTGAGGGGCAAACACCTAAATTTGTGCTTTATAAAATAGCACTAATCCATGGGAAGTAGAATGAAAGAAATTGTTCCTCTATGGCATGAAAGGTACCCTATTAAAAATGAAACTATGATAAGTAATTTTTCATCTAAAAACTATCCATTTGTTTATTCTAAAGGAGATAATTAATTTTCTTAAATTTATTCATTTCTTATAAATAAGAACTCCTTGAATTTCCAAGGGCATTTAAAATTTTATGTTTCTTACTTTATACAGGAAGAACTTTAAGGCATAAGTTTTTATTATTGTTATTTAAGATTATCCAGTTGTTATGATTTAAATACTATTATTACCACAGAGAAATGTTAAGACAGAAACTTTATTCATAAATGTGTTCTGTGCTCAATAATATGGTTGAGATCATTATAACATACAAACCAAGAGTTTATAACAAAAAAAGAAAAATAACATTGTGCTTTATTTTTCTTGTTTTGGGCAACTGATATTAATGTTCTCAGGCAGAATAAAACCTATGTATATTTTTGGAAAGACTTATGGCTTCAAAAAACCACATAAGCATTTAATAAACACCTATCATGCACCAGGTACTATATTGCGTAAACCCAAACATATTGACTAATTTGTTTACAACTTTCAGGAAAAAAAAAATTGTTTTCCAAGAAAACCCACAGTAACTTCTTAACTTCCCTTGTTTCTTTTTATGAATTTTGCTTTAAAATCTACTTTCCGTACTTAGTTTTTTCACATTCTAGTATAATACTTTAACATTTACCTTAGCCTAAGGTCTTTACTATATTCTTGTCTCCTGATTGCAAATAAATTATACAGCACATTCATTTTTTAAAAGTCTCTTTCCAGGTTCCATCCCTCCTTTCTTCAAAATGATTATTAATTTCTCTCTATTTGCTCCCAGTATTTAACTATATTTTATCATTTAAAATCTTCTATAGGAATAAAACAAGAATTGACTTAGTTTGCAAATGTGCATGACCCCTCCTATAAACTACAGCATCAACCTTAAATAGTGAGATTTCAAATATTTACACAATGTCATAGTTCTGTGATGGCTGAGATACTTCCCAAACTTTTTCTAGCTACAACATAATTTGTTTACATGATAGCCTCCTCACCTTTGCATAGACTTCCATTACAACTGTATTTTACAACTCCTTTACCATCAATCATTTCTAAATAATCTGTACCCCCTGTTTTTACTCTCTCACCATGGAATTTCTGTCTTAATTCAATATGATCTGGTTTTTCCTTACCTTTTCACAAAATTGACTCTGCTAAACATAACCAAGAAATCATCTTATTTGCCAAGTACAATGGACTCTCCAGTCCTTCCCTACCTTCTTTCCCGATCTGTAACACTTTGCAGAGATCCTCATTTCTTGAAAAAATGTCTTATGATGTTCCATTAACCCTATGATATGCTTATTTTTTCTATTGCAGTCTAATTGTTAATTTCAACAAGTTACTTGATACATCCCCCTAAAGTAACTATTATTGCATATATCCTTCAAACTTTATCTTTTTAATGAGTCTGAAATCAATACTTCTGGCCTAAATCTACTACCTGAACTCCTCTTGTCTATCTATCTATCTATCCACCCATCCATCCTTTGGAATAGCTCCATCTGAATACCTACAGGTTTTCCAAACTTAGAATTCAAACTGTCCTTATGATCATATATCTCATCCCACACAAGAAAAAGTCCAGAGAATTGATTGCTAGATAGAGAGATAGATGAAAACAAATAGTAATAATTTAAAAGCAGTATACTTATCAACTATCAAAAAGATAAATCCTGCCATTTATAACAACATGGATGGACCAAGGGAAGAAAAATCAAAAGTAAAATGACACACATATACTTCACTCATATGCAAGACATAAAGAAACTGAAAAATAAATAAAACAAATTTTAAAAATAGATTTTTAGTTTATAGAGTCAAATTAATGGCTGCTAAAAGTAATAGGAAGGAGTATGTAAATTAGGTTAAAATGATCAATCATATTGTGAAGAATAGAATTGGACTGTTGGTGGCAAACTTAATGTGTTAAATACAGATGTTGATTTATGATGATGTACACATTCAACATATATAATGTTAAGATGCAGTCAATAAAAGCAAGCAAAAAAAGAAACCCCACACAATTCCAACATGCTTTTCCATTCTCTCTCTATGTTGATTACCTAAAAAGGCCATCATCTACCTTTTAAAAGGTTGTTATATATGTCTCTGTCTTCTACTCCAGTTTTGGCCACTGTAATAGCCTTGATATGTCATTATGATCTCAGTAGTATAGTTTTTATTCACACAATCATATTTTTTCCTATTCAAAGGAAATTTGATTATATTTTTTTAATTTGATTATATTTGACCGGTTTTGATGCTTCAGTAACATTTTTTCTGAGTATAATATAAAGTTCAAATTCCTTATAATAGCAGCAAAAATTTCTTCATGTCCTGGCTCTTTTCTCTAACTCATCTCATTGTTTATCACTAACCAATATGCAATCTGGCTCTAACAATACCAAATTACTTGCCATTTTCAACAGTAATATCTCTACTTGGAATTATCTCTGTTTCCATCATCATACATTATTTGTATTTTGTGATTCAGTTTACATTTGATCTAGTCTATAAAGGTTTATAGGATAATTCCAAGCCATAAAACCAGACAAAAGTTGCATTCTTATATATGCAGTCATGGTACCTTATATACCTCTTCTTGCTTAAATGGTTACCCTTTGACTTAGAGTCCAACTCTTTGATATGTCACATGACATATTTTATATCTTAGTCCTTAGTACATTTTACCCTATAGTGTGTTTAATGAATAGGAAGAATTTTTACTGAGACATAATTGATACATAACATAATGTTAGTTTTAGGTAACACATGATTTGGTATTTGTTTATATTACAAAATGATCATCATAATAATTCTAGTTAATATCGATTACCCTTCACACACTTTTTTCTAATCGCAAACATTTTTAGTAACTGTTTTCTTAGCAACAGCACCTTTCAAATACACAATAAGGTATTATTAAGTACAGTAACTGTGGTATACATTATATCCTCATAACTTATTTATTTTATAGCTTAAAGTTTATAATTTTTAGCCCCTTTCATTAATTGTACTCTCCCTAGTGCCCACCCTCATCTTTGGCAACCATCTATCTGTTGTCTTTATGTATGAGTTCATATTTTACTTGCTTTGCATTTTGAGGCTTTTTTTATATTCAACATTTTAGTGAAATCATGTTTTTTGTCTTTATCTGTTGGACTTATTTCACTTAGATACACTTAGCATAACGCCCTCAAGTTCCACCCAGATTTTCACAAATGGCAATATTCCTTATTTTCTGTCTGAATAATATGATGTATGGAGATAGATAGACAGATAGATAGATAGATAGATAGATAGATACCCCATTTTACCCATTTTCTTGATCAGTTCTTCCTGAATGGAAATTTGTTTCAAGAAAATTTGTTTGAAATGATATGTTGGGTTCACATTTTAGAAAATGTTAAATGTTAGACTAAAAAAACTTGCTCTGCAATAGATTTAATTAGTGGTTCTTTATCAACATACTGATTAAAATTTAAAAAGCAAATGCTTGCATAGCATTTACGTACTTCAAATTCTGTTCTAAACTTACTTAATATTAATATACTTATTTAATTATTATCTTTTTCTTAGAGTCTGAAAGCAGTAGCACAGATGTTTTAAGTATGTTATCCAAAGTCACACAGTTAACTGGCTTCTCTGTCTCAGTAGTCACTGTGGGGAAATGTTAAATAGTTTTAGCATGACTAACAACATAGGGGTTAATTGGAAAGAGTAGAGGCAGGGAAACCAATTAAGAGACTACTCTATTAATCTAGAATGAAAGTGGATTGAAATGGAAGACATTTGAATGAACTGGAAGATTTGTTCTGATTGGATGAGGGGGTGGTAAGTTATGGTGGAAGGAGAAATCAAGGATAACCCCAGGTTTCCTGTTTAGTGGTGAGGAAAATGATGAGGTCATGTGCAAAACTGAGAATTCAGGAATGAAGGGGAGCATTTTTGTAGCAGCAACACATTCTGGTAAAAATGTTCAATAAATAAAGAGTTTTAGTGCTGGAGTGGTGAGAAATGATGAGTTTTGAAGTGAACAAAGTTACAGAAACTGGACAGAGTGGATATAATCATATCTTTCAATTAACTCTAATTGCACCCCTCCAACAGCATTTACCAAAGCCTGTTTCATAGATGTTAGTAGGTGTTATATACCTAAAAGATGAAACCACAGAGCACTCTCAGGAATACAATTTGGAAAAGTTTAGCAGACAGTATGATAATATTCCTAGGCTGCTGTGATATGTATTTACCTTTGCAGTCTAATTCATCGGAGTTGTCTCCACAGTCATTTTTACCATCACACAATTTGCCATGAGGAATGCAATGGCGATTGTAGCAGGGCTTGAAACCTCTTCGACAGCTTCGGTTTTCTTGTAAATGAGAGAAGATACACATCATTGGAGGGTTATAGAAATATTTTCACAAAAAAAAAAGTCAAAGATGAGAGTTTTTCATAATAAATGAACTATGCAACTTTACAAGTACTACCTACTCTCAAAGGTCTGGATTAGAATAATCATATATTATCAAATAGTTCATTCAGCAAAGAGTCTTTTTGATTAGGTGTTTTAACTTCAGTGATTCAAACTCAGAGATTTCTTTAAATTGTCTCTATATTATTGTTTCTGGAATTTCTGTTAAGCAGCACAGGAAAAAAAAAACATATCACATATTTAGTTCTTGAGAAATATATCTCTATCTCAAAAGTAACAAAAATATTCCAACATCTATCTTCTTTCTCCTTTGCATCCTCAAGGCTTTATAAGAAGAAAAAAAGTGGCAAAAAGCATAATACTTGAAGCAATGAATCCAAAGACTCCAAAAATAGCCAGAAATTTCTCTTAAAATTTCTCTAAAATATTGACTAAATTTGGGAAGAAGCAGAAAAATTATCTTTTAAATTCTATTTACTTTACGGAGTGTCTCCTGAGAATTAATAATTTGGAGTAGAAACTACCACTTACATTAAAAATAACTGTCATTTATTGAACATTAGTTTTGTGCCAGGCTCTATATTGAGCACAGTAAATAATCATTTCTTTATGTGATGCTCTCAACCACCATTTAAACTATGTTTATTGTGTGCTGGGAAACCATAAAATATAAATTCACCACACTCATACTAGTCTTATGACAATAGTTTTGAAAACAAATATTTAATCTCAGGTGTGCGGCCAAGGCCTAGAATCTAAATCAGGTATTAGCAAATTATGACCCACAGTCAAATTTAAGCTGTGAGCTTGTTTTCTTATTGTTCTGGAGCTAAGAATGCATGTCATATTTTAAATGACTGCAATAAATAAATAAATTCAATAACTCACAAAATCTAAATACTAGCTTCACGGAAAATGTTTGCCAACCCTTGTTCACATAGATATTATCTGACTTCCAAGGAGATTAAAAATAATGAGATATAGTTGCAAGTCATTATGACATATGTGAATTTGTTAAGATGATTTTGCATTTTATATGCTTTAATATTTTCATAGTATATAGGATATAGATGTTCATTCTGCCAAATCTTTGCTTAGGTAAATCACCTATGCTTTTAGTTATAGATCAGTCATGCAAAAATTACATTTAACTTGTCATTTTAACTGAGGATATGCAATTTTGCAAAGTAAAAATTCTGTCTGTTAGATTTTCCAAACTCCATCTTCCCCCATTTTAATTATTCTCAGATTAGTTAGTTGTTATTATTACTCAGTGAATTGAGCAAAAAAGAAAAGTAGAAGTACAGCAATTCTAAGTATAGATCCCTAAATTATTGCATAGCAAATCAATTTAGAAATAATCTAGACCAATTAAATAAAATCTATTAATGATTGCACAGAGATATATTTCCAGGAAAAATATTTTTGAAATTAAGGCAAATTATTAGTTGCTTACTAGGATCAAAAGCCAATCTCTACTCCCAAGAAAGAGATACAGGGTGACTGTAATTTGGTATCACCTATAAGAGACACAGTTGGTGGAATTCCATGATTGGTTGGGACTATTGCTAAAGCAACTAGTCTTTGTACCTAAGGACACCACTATCCCAGGATCAATCCTAGAGGCAAAACAGAATGGACAAGACTTTGATATCAACTCCACAACATACTATTGGCTGATGGCACACATTTGACTCAGAATAAATCTACAAAACCAACAAATAACTGCTATATCTGAATATTTTTAGGAAAATACTACTAAAACCTATTGCTAACGATGAATAATGAAGTAGATCAAAAGACACATGTTATATTTTCATTTTCATTTCATGGATGAAAAATCATGAGGAGATTTAACAAATATTGCTGTTATTGGATATAAAATGAAATAAAATACCCCATTTGAGCAAAACCAAATCAGTTGCTTTGGGTCTACAGATAATGACAGATATTAAGGAAATCATACTTATAAACCAACTAGGAAAAATCTAACAAAAACTAAAATAATTACAACTTCTGTCTGAAATGAGTAAATCACATATTGATCACGTACCACAGTAGAGCAGTTTTTCATCAGATTTATCCTTACAATGAGGAATGCCATCACAGGTGAGCTGATAGTCAATGCACTCACCATTTCCACACTCAAACTCGGAATAAATGTTGCAAGATGAATTTTTAGCTGAAAACGTAAAAAAAAAAAAAAAAAAATTGCTAACACAAAATTTTCCCTTAATCTTACTACATGAAATGAAATATAAGTTATATTAAAAGAACAATGGTTACAACTTTTCTTTTTAAAACATTAAGAAGGATATATCTTTTGCTGGTGCTCTTACTCTCCCTTTATAAGCTTTTTGGAAGTTGTCTGACTATATTTTTCTTTAAGCCCAGTTGTATTTTTCATTAATTATTTAGGGATTGCATATGTGTGGAGCGAAGGAGGAATTTAAATGTTAGTAATTATACTGCACATCCTTCTTAGTCTATCTTAAAAGCAAACTTTTAAGAGGCAGTTAAAATATCCTCTACACATATTGAATATTTTTGATATTTTTAATGTTATCTATTATACATACTTCAATACATTGAAATTTTCCAGTACATAGAATCCTCAGTTTTGAATGCATACCTGAATTTGTCTCACTTAAATGAGTGTTTCCTACTCTCCTCCAATTCTGATTGATCTTCTCCATAACCACCTCAGAAGGAACTTCTGTTGTGACTCCTACCATTCAGAAGTACTAGGCTTGCCAAAAATGTCCTCAATGACCTCTTGACCTGTCAATAGTTTGCAGATAAGGGAGCAGATCCACTGCCTGTCATACAAGACTAGAACCTACTTAAATGCACAGGAATCCGGGGCATGAAGTAGTGGAGGGCAATATTCTGGAAAGCATATTTGTCAGTACCTATGGGCTCCAGCTGATCATGATCATGTTTTCCCTTTCTAAATCTTCGGATTTCCATAGGAAATGCAATTCTGAGCTTTATACAGTTTGCAGAATTTGTAAGCACATCAACTAAGTACAAGCAATAGCAATGACTTTTTTACAGCTGGATTTCACCCCTGGAATGCTAATATGTGATTTCTATTTTAAAAAGGTATCTTGGGGAAAACTGACTTATTTTAATTCTTGAAAAATGTATTTACTAACATACCATTGGAATCCATCTTTTGAATATATTATGTGCTGTTTGCTTGCTTGTACTCATTCCATTATTTGTTGAATAGTTGTAGTGAAATCCTATCATATTGATTATGTTGGAGATAATTAGAATTAATTTATCTCTACTAATGCAGGAGATACAGCTTAGCTTTGCAATTTACTATCAATTTCTTTTCCAAACTTTATTTCAGGAATATTCAATTAAACAACCACTAGCACTATTTTAAGTTTTCAGTGCTTTCTTTATCATTCTTAAAATTAAACTCATTTTAGCAGAATACTCCTCTAGCTATCATATCATATCATATCACATCTATTTATCTACCTAGACTTCTAATTAGACTGTTTAAATGACAACATCACTCTCCAAAGATTTTTTAATCCCCTTGGTGTAGTCTAAACTTCACTGGTCAGTAGCTAAGGTAGAGAGCTATTTTATAGAAAGCAATACAGAATTAAAAATCTAAAAATATTATTGAATTTAAATGAAAAAAGTGTTGAGAAGGGTCTTAACATTACTATACCTCAGATCATGAACTGAACAAAATTTAGCCAGTTAGCTAGTCTATTGGCATTCCTAGCTTGTTTTGTTTATTTTAAACACATACTGTTTAATTTCTGATTTCAATGAAAACTAACTGTTACAATAGAATGTACCATTAATTTTGCTTTTAAAATAATGATATCTTTGAGGAAAAAAGTTATTTATAATATTTGGTTTTATATTATATATAAACATACACTGTCTGAGCACAGTTCCTGCTTAGGTGTATTTATTTGGTGAGGTACTATTAAGTATTTTCTGCTTCTTTCTAGAAACAAAAATATGTTTCATCTGTGCTCTTATTCTTTAACAAGGTGATTACTTTATCTAATAATATATACTATTTTATTTATATTATGGAAGCTGATAAGCTTAGCAACAAAAGAAATTAACTAATCTTTGTGTAAAGTTATGACAGAAGTTTTCCGCGCCTTTGTTCTCAGGTAGGTGTTAGTAAATAGCCTTTTATCCCCTTAATGCTGTTATTAACATTCATGAGCTTCTCTGGTTGAACTAATTCAGATGTGGACATAGATATGCCACAAATACCCTCATTTTCCAAAGATAGCTTTGACACGATGAAGCCAAGAGTTAACTTTCCAATCTCTCTGCTGGACTACAGGATTTCAATATGAATGCACGGTGGATACAACATGCTCCTGAAAAGGTTTGTCAGCTTGAGGAATACAATATCACTCTATAGTTTCATGTGAATACAACTGTGCTTGTTTAAAACAATAGTTTTCTGTCTGATTCATTTCCCCTCATCAATAGGAAAAAACAGGTGGCTTGGGAGAAACAGATGTATCTAATCTATTTTGTAACAAGGACAGTCATCCATTGTGTACAAATAAGCCTTGCTGTTTTGACTAAAGGCATTGCTTTCCTACTGGCCTGTAATGACCTGTGAAAGAAACAGGAAAGATTCTAATGCATGGCTAGCTAACACTTGAAGCTTACAGATGGCATCAGATTCAGACCATTACAGCTGAAACCACTAAGGCAGACCAAAAGAGAGAGTTAAGTAATTGCCTGAGCAATTCAAGGAAGTGTCGGGTAATGAAGAGATATGGGAATTTGTGGCCCGAATTATTGAAATTAGTTATCTTCATTTGAACTTCACTGACCAGTTGCACCATTCCCTTGTTTGCTTTGGTAGTCTTAACTCCTTTTTGCTATACGGGATGCTTTTGGATTGTGGTATCAATTTGCAAAGTGAGAGATAGAGATAGACAGCATTATGCATAGTAGTTTTCAAGAAAAAGAAAATAATGTCAAAGTGTTTGCATTAAAGAAAGAGCAGGTAAAAAAGAAGATTGTCCTCGTAGCTAGAGATCAACAGATAAAAAATATGTATAGCCTGTGATACTTATATTTATAATGTAGACATAACCAGTACTGTTGATTCTCTAAATAAAAAGATAAGAGATGAGGAAAGCGAAATATCAAATTTGACAGATCATGAGAGGGAGTTCAACAATTTCTAACATGTTTTTCTCTCGTTTTTAAAAAAACATATAAATAGTCTTAATATTAAAAAATAAATTAACCTTTTTATGTTGCTGTCTAATTTTTCATGACAGTATTAAAACACTTGAATTCATACCTATTTTGGAAACTTAGCTGTTAATAAGTGTATACTGTAATGGTACTAATTAAAGATTGCAATGCCTTTGGGAGGTATAAACATCATGCAAGGCTGCAATGTTACACTCTTAATTAACAGTTCGGAAATGATTACAAATAAGCTGCATGAGTCATTCTCTTTCATTTACATACTGTGACGGACTGTGAGTGGTTTTACTACAAGGCTGCTGATCTATTGCCTATACACTATTTTATTTCAGCTTTAATTAATTTTGCTATCGACTGAATTCTGTAAGTCATAACCATAAATTTTTAGATGGCCACAGTTTGTAAGAATTTCTCTAACTAGTTCAACACCTTCCAGCCCACACTGTTTTTGGTTATTATAACCTGTCATATGTTTCTATAATTAAGTAGAATGATGAACTAAGTTCTTTTTAGAAAGAAAGCTAAGTAAACTGGATTTCTAATATCAGAGGAGACTACGACTTTATGAATATACTAAAACTATTTTGGTGTCCATATGTGCAATTTTGAGCAGTTATAGCATACAATATTTCAATTCACTTTACTTACTCACACATCTGTTGTCATCTAACAATATCCGATCCCCCCTACAGGAACAATTCACTCTCCCATTTGGAGTTAAAAGGCACAGGTCATGACACCCGCCATTCAGTGTTGCACATGGAGAAAGCTCGCCTGCAATGAAAAATTTTATTGGTAACATTTTATGTTAAATTTCTATTCTACCTTAAAAAACTGTTCCACTGTCACGGTAATTCAGAAGCATGTAAGATTCAAGATTTTTAAGATCCAAACACTAAAACAGTAAGAACATTAGAAAAATATGTAACAAATCACAACATCTTTCAACACATTTGTCATGTACGTCATGACATTAAATGAACTAGTATCACTGGAAAGCACATTGATAGTGAGCACTGCAATGTTGTGGGTATTTCAGGGATTTAAGAATTTTTATGCCCAGATGCTATATTTATAAAGATGTATTATTTTCATGGAAAAAAAAAAAAAAAAAAACAACTTGATTTGAATTGTCAAAGATATTGAAACCTCAGTCCTTAAAGAGACTAATGAAATTTTTGTTGCCTGTTAAGAGGATGATTAACAAGTTTTGTTTTGTCTCCTGTTTCCTCCTGTAATAGATTAATATTCTACTGCTTTCTGTTTTCCCTTGCTGCATCTTGGCAAGTATCAAAAACAGGTTAATGAATTCCAGAAACAAATAATTAAATATAAATAGTTTCTCTGGTGATAAATAATTATACAAGTTTCTTTAAACCTTTCAGATAATTTCAATATATGTATTGAGCAGTCAAATACTGAGTTATTCTCCGCAGTACCACTAAAAAAACAAAATCTAACTAAATATTGCTAGAAAATAGACACATTTTTGAGAGATTACGTAATCAAAAATTTTCTTTCTATTATAACTTACAACTGTTGGTGTCATTGGCAACAGCTATGATTCCCATAGGTTGATGTGGAATATCAGAACGAAGAATTTTTGTGTCTCCTCCTGTGTACTTGTTGGAACGTAGGATAGCTCTTCTTCCCCAGTCTGACCAGAATATATAATTGTCATAAACTGCCAAACTGAGAAATGTCCCTGGTCCAGATTTGACAACTACCTGGAAAAGTTAAAATATTATATTTTTCAAAATAAATATATCCATATATATATTTCACTTAAAAATAAGAGATTAAGATTTGTTTACTTTAATCAATAGAAATCATTGGATAAAAATCAATTTTATTAAATATATTATTATAATCATCTGAATTTTTGAAATGTGTTTACTTAATTTATTTTAAGCATTTTCTACTTAATAAAATTTTAGTTTTATATTTTTTCAGTATTGTAGAACCAAATCACAAGTCAAAAATATGTGATTATCTGTTACTACTAACAAATATTTATGTATTAACAAGTCATCAGATATATTGTGAATACTAATCAACTCTGAGAAATATATACAGAATATGAAGATCCATAAAATCTTACTTATTCCTTCAGGAAATTTACAGCATGAATGATTCAAGTGGATTTACATACACTGGTAGTAAAAGTATAAAAGTGAAGACTAAAATTTCCCTCAGACCAAGAGCAAGTAAAAAGGACTATATTTGTCATCCTAACAAAAGAACTAAAAATCTGAGCAAAATAAACAAAGCAACATTTTTCAGCACATTGGACATCAAGTAAGGAAGGATAGTGATTCTTAAGTAACAGGAAATAACCTGAATGATCCCATGATGGCCACAGTTTACAACCTGGGAATAATCCCAGATAGCAACACAGCACAAAGGAACTCAGGAGTCCAGGGAACTCCCAGAGCAGACAGAGCTGACAGTTATGGGAGGAAAATGTGATTAGATTTCAGGTATAGAGTGTCAGAAGGGAGTACGAGAGCAAACTCTGAATACCTACCTACCTGGACAGTCTTATTAGAGTAATTCAGTGAGTACTAAGTGTATGCCCAGCATTTGAGGCAATGTCTCTAGATTGGTGAGAGACTTGTGAAAGAACTAGCAAGTTCCTAAAATTCACTGAAGTTCAAGAATCCATGCTAACATCAGCCAGATTAAAAAACTTTCTGAGTCATAGAACTCAGAGTGGAAATATGTCTCAGCAATAGGATATAATTTACCTTAGACTAAATTCTGCTTTACTCCTGGCTAAAAAAAACCAAAAACTGAAAAGTAAGGATTGATTGTGAAAGGATCAAATTGTTTCCAAGCAGTTTTCAAGAATAAAATTTAGGAATTTAGTGATTCTACAAAAACAAAAAGATAAAAAGTAAGCTACAATGCAAGAAAATAATGTCCTTAATAAAATAAATGACCTTTATCTTTTCCCTTAAAAAATTAGAACAAAATGTAAATTAAAATCAAACTAAAGAAAATAAAGATCAGAATAGAAATTAAAGAATAGAAATCAGATAAACAAAAGACAAAATCAAAATCAATGAAATTTAAAAAGATTCTTTGAGATCAACAAAATGAATACTAAATAGGCAATGTAAAAATGAGGTTTATCCCAGGAATACAGATTGATTCAACATTTTAAATAACTATCAGTGTAATTTACCATATTGATAGACAAAAGAAGAAAATGTATATGAAGATCTCAATGTACATAGAGAATTTATTTGATAATACCTAACACATATTTCTAATAAAAATTCCTAACAGAAATATGAAAAGCAGTAAAACTAAGAACATAGGAATGTTAACTCCCACAGTGTTGTCCTAACGTTTATAGCCAGTACAATAAGTAAGAAAATCAAACTAGAAAGCTTCCAGGTTTTTTTTCATAAAGTCAAACTGCATTTATTTGCAGAAAACATAATCCTCTACATAAAAAGCCCAATATAATCTAAAATAAGGTGCTTCAACTAATACATTTAATAAGATTGCAGAATACAAGTTTTCTATAAAAATCATTATGTTTCTATATGACACTGACAATGAACAATAAAAAATCAAAATACAGAAAATTTCATACAAATATAAGTACTATGAAGTGTTAAATATGAAAACATTTGTACAAAAAGCTGAAAACTAGACATTGCTAAGAGAAATTAGCGAAAGCTTAAGTAAAGATATATCCCTCTTTTATTGTTTGAAAGAGCCATTATTATTAAGATGTCATTTCTCCTCAAATTGATGAATTATATCCAATGCCAACTAAAATCCTGTAGACGTATTCTAGAAAATTGGCAAGCTGATGCCAAAACCATATATTTTGCATAATATGCAAAAGAGCTAGAATAGCAAAATCAATGATAATTAGAGGATTATCTTATTTAAAGATATTATAAATTGTCTACTGTCAAGACAGTTATGATATTGTTAAAAGGATGGAATAGTGCATCAATCAAATTAAAGAGAGTTCACAAACCCCTAGGTAAACAGACAACATGGACAAAATGCAAAGGCATTTCAGAGAATTAAGATAACTTTTTCAACGAATGACACTTAATCAACTAATATGCATATGAAAACAAATTGCCTTTTATATACAAAAATAAACTTAATATATCATAGATGTAATTACAAAACCTGAAACTATAAGACTTGTAGAGTAATACATGAAAGAAAAACTTTAGAACACCAGGATAGGCAAAGATTTCTTTAGTATGACACTAAAAGCAAGGAAGGTTCATTACAAGGATTTATGAATTGAACTTAAATTATAAAAATAATACTCTTCAAGTAACATTGGTGAAACTATCAATATATAAGCCACAATCTATGAAAAAACATTTGCTAATTCCAAGTTTAAAAATGAATTATATTCAGAAATATACAGAACTCCAACTTAATAATAAAATGAAGAAACAAATTAATATTTCAGTAAAGAATGATCAACATTTCTCACACCTATTACAGAAGATATTGCAAGGTAAACAAACAAGAATGAATAATCAGATAAAATAATTATCAACATCATAAAGCATTAGGGAAATGCAACCTAGAATTACCCGCAATAGTGGTGAACTTAATGAATTATATGCAGATATGGATTTACTATTATGCACACCTTAAATGTGTACGTTATGATGAAATGTTCTTTCAATAAAATTAATTTAAAAAAATAAAGCTATCACACAGATCTTAAAATAAGAAAACTACAAAGACATCATCATAAGTATTGATAAGGAGAAAATTTTAGGACTGCAAAATAGTACAAGCAGAAAACAATTTGACATGTTTGTTAAATGTTAATCAATAATAAGCATATGACCTACCCTTCTATACCTAGGTACATATTTATTTACCCAAGGAAATGAAAGCATATAATCACATATATATATATACATATATACATACAGAGAGAAAGAGAAAGAGAAAGAGAGTCAGCTTATTTGTAATAGGTACACATTAAAAGCCACTTAGATGTCTATGTACAGGTGAAAGAATAAACAAATTGCATACGTCCATGTGGAAAAGATTCTTTCCTTGACCAAATTCTAGTCAAGATCCTCTTAGCTCTTTTTTTTTTTTTTTCAGTTAGATTCCGTTCTTGGGCATGTCCTCAGGGGTTTAGTTTTAGCAAAAAATCCTGCTAAGTTAATTTAGGTAGTATACCCCTCATTCTTAATGATCTATTGACGTTCCGTATCTGACCATGTTCCTCATCCTCCAGTCTTCCCAGGTGAAGTGTGATCACCTTGACCTGTGATGACATCCTATTAGTCCAGTTTGGCCAGAATCCTCCATTGGTAATTATGTATCTACTGAAAACCCATACTTTTCCTTTATTCAGAGTTGAGTCTAACCTCTGTACTCTATTACAAAACCCCATTTCAGTAGTCTACCCATCATGATAGTCCTACATAAAGGATTATCACAGTCATGATGGTCCCATATAAAGCAGGATCAAACCTTACTTATTTTGTAGTTTCTGAATAGACACCTCTCTAAATAGGATATTTAGATGACCAACAGGAACATAAAAAATAATAATTTTCACCACTTAATAGAATCAAATAATATTTTCTTGTGGTTAAATCAAAACCACAATGAGGTATCACCTTACACAAGCAAGAATGGTCAATATAAAAAAGGTAAGAAACAAGTGTTGGTGGGAGTGTGAAGAAAAAGGAAACCTTATAAACTTTTGGTCGGAGTGTAGGTGGTGAAGCTGTTTTGGAAAACAGTATGGGGAGTCCTCAAAACATTAGAACTTCCATATGATCCAGCTTCCTACTTCTAGGTATTTATCTGAAGAATAGGAAATATTAATTCAAAAAGGTATGTAGACCCTTATGTTTATTGTACCACTATTTACAATATCCAAATTATCCAATGATGAAGTTTTGTCCTTTGGAGACAACATGGAGGAAATTGGAGAGTATTCTCATGACTGAAATAAATCAGAAGGAGAAAGATAAATATCTAATGATACCACCTAGATCTGGTATATGGAGATACAAATGAAATGATAATATGAAATTACAATAAACTTTTAAAAACTGACAGCAGAACTGAGGGTTGCCAAAGGAGAGAGGTATAGGGGCTAGGCTTATGTCGCAAGGGGGTTTAATTATTATTTCATCATTTTCTCCTTTCCTTTCTTGTTTCTATTTATTGGCTTTATATTTAATAAAACAAAAATAAACAAATAGAATAAGAAAATCAGTGAGTAAATAGAGGAATAATTTAGACATGAACACAACCTTTTTAAGTAGAGTGAAGAACTCAGTTACCTAAAAGAGAGAACCTGATATGGGTTTACTCTTACAACAAAAAAAAAGGGATGTAATTTCAAGAATAGAATAGAAGCCAGACAGAAGAAGAATGAAAAACTATAAACTTCAAAGAAGTCAAGAAATAAACATAAATTTTCTTCCCGGACAGCAAGAACATCCAGAAACACCTTAAAAGACTTTGCTGTCTTATTTCGTTTGATTTAATTGAGAAGAAATCCGTGTCTCCCTAATGCAGAAAAATCACATGAATAAAGATATTAGGTTACATTTAGAATAAAGAAATGGGCTCTTTGCCTACAAATTTTGATTTGAGGAGGGTTTGAGAGTCAGCATCCATTTTACTTAGAATTTGTTATTATCTCCATTTCTGAAATCACTACAGTTTAATGAAAAGGACACAGATTGGGTCTCAGATACCTACACTTAAAAGAAATGTCAGCTTGGTTATACATCAGCTGAGTAGATTTAGGGAAGATGCTTCAATATTTTGAATTTCACTTTGCTTTTCTTTAAGAACAGGTTGATCGAAACCTGTTTCGACAACTTTACAGGGGTTGTCAGGATACATGTAGAAATATTTAGGCTTGTATTTGTTTAATTTAGCTGTCAGAGCTAAATTTACTTTATAAATTTTTGTGATTTTTTTTCCTAAAGCAGTTAATATATTTTGCAGAAATAAGTATAGTAATTTGATTATTTGTCCTCAATACCAATATAATAAGCATAAACCTCACTAAATTACTTTTCCCTATAATCAGAAATATAAATAAATAAACATGGAACACTTATAGAAATGAATAATAATCATGAGGAAATAAATATTTGGAAAATTAAATAATTAGATATGTGATATATTTATTATATATAATTCTATATGTGGCTTAAAGGATTTAGTATTTACATATCTTATATATTATACTATATTTGTGTTATATTTCACTATTGCATATCTATTATATAATATATGTGTTATTAATGCTTTATAGGATAAAAATATTTATTGACTACTGAAATTGATGTGATTTGAAGAAACAGATTATCTTGGGAATGTGATAATTTAAAATTAATTCCCATTTCTCTCCTTGATCCTGTATCAAACTCTAAATTATTATGAGGTAATTAACAATGTTATCTTCCTGATTTCCCAAACCCAGCCTCATTCATTCTAAATTAACTGCTAATTACCTTCTTATAAAAACAATTCTTCATTTTTCTGATTGCATAAGTAATTTCTATTCTGCAGAGCAATATTTCTCAACTTTAACGAGATTTGGTTAAAATTCAGATTCAGATTCACTAGGTCAGTGGTGGAACCTCATATTCTGCATTTCTAATAAACTTAACAGGTGTTGCCCAGGCTGCTAATTTAGGAATCTAATTTAGGAACAATAATTACATAGAAAAGTATAAAATTAAAGAATAATCTTACAACAGATATAATTATCATTCTGGATGAAAGTTAGAGATAGATATACAGATGTACATAATATATATGCACAATATATAATATGTACATAATACATATATACAAATATATTAATATACATACACATAACATTTACAAAGTGTTATTGTAGTATATATCTTTGTTGTCATTTAAAAAAATAAATTGATGGAACTTCTGGTACTAGCAAGATGGTACAAGTACACTATAATCTCTCTCCAACTGATAACTACTTTCAAGTTTTTTCATCATTGTAGGCACAAAGAAGAAAATAGTTAAAGGAAATTGAGTAGCAGCACATAGAAGGGTGGGAGGGGACAAAAAAAAAAAAAGGACTGTTTTTATTGTTACTGAATTTTATTTTCTCTACAGTTCAATGTGCCATCAGGAATTGAACAGGTAACAAATACCTTAAGTCTGTGCTTGCGACTTACTCTTAACATAGCGCAGATTCAATGTCCGTTTAATTTTCAAGCCACTCCACAAGGCTACATAGAGATGAGGACGAATGCTGGCTGGCTGGGGTTAGATGTCTAATCTAGGTATAAAACAAGGTCATGCACCAGCTACAGTTTAAGTGCTCTGAGTTATCAGGCTTTCAAAGTGCTTGTGACCAAGTGGGTCCACTTGTTTGGCTGCACTAAAAGTTTTAAGTATCTACTCGAAAAATTCTGTCAATGGGGACATTCTGGTATTGAATTCTGTTCTTGTTTTGTGTTCGTTTTCTATCTGTCTTCACTATCCACTTCACTCCTCTTCCCACTTCTGGAAGAATTCTTCCATATGTTCTGCTGTGCTTGAAAAATTTTACTGATCTAAGTGTAAGACATGTTTCCGAATAACAGCAATTTTCACCAGGCTTTTACCCTGCCAAACACATAGACACTGGAGAATGAGAAGACTAATATTAAAATATATTTTTATTCAATTAAAATCTGAACGGACTGCTAATACTTACAGGATTAATATAATATTCCTCACTTGTTATTTATTTAGAAATGCTTTGTCATAGTAAATATTTCATGAATACAAAAGACAACTGCAACAGCGTTATGAAAGTTTTCATCCCCCCCAAATTCATAGGTTGAAGTCCTCTCACTCCCCCATTTTATGGGTAATTAAGCTTAGATGACATTTATAAGGGTGAAGTCCACATGATGGAATTAGTGTCCTTAAAAGAAGAGAGATTTCTATCTTCCTTCTTGTGAATGCAGTCATTTGTAAATCAGGAAGAAGGTTGCCACCTGAACCCAACCATCCTGACACCTTGACTCAGATTCTCAGCCTTTAGGACAGTGAGAAATGCATGTCTGTTGTTTACGTTACACAATTTATGGTATTTTAAAGAGAATTTCTTTATTTTAGGCACATCACTTTACTTTTGAATGTGACCATCAGCGATTTTTATTTTATGTTCTTTTTTTTTTAAGCTATCACTTTCAATAGTTAAATGATGCATTCTTAATTTTACCTACTGAATTCTCAATTAATACCGTTTAGATTTTAAACTCAAATTTTTTAATTTCATAATTGTTTCATCTTAGTTATACCTGTGAAAATGTGATGATGCGGTGTTTTTTTTTTTTAAATAATTTCAAAGTTATAGAAAAGTAGAGTATGGAAATATTGCAGGAATGACGAATTGCTTTTTTCTGAATCATTTTTAAGATTACGTTGCAAAGATAATATCCAATATTCCTTTGTGTTTTAATGTGTAATATTTGTAACAAAAGATTTTCTCCTACATCACCACATACATTCAGAACTGAATAGAAAACACTACTATCACGTTTTCCTAATGATCTCAATAATAGTCTTTGACACACACATACATATGCACACACATACACACCAAAAAGCTGTTAAGTTACATTTTATAGTCATGTTTCAGTCTCAGTAGTCGGGGACGGTTCTTCAGATTTGCTTTTATGACATTGAAATTTGAAGATTACAGGCTATTCTGAAGACTGTACCTCAAGGAGAGTTTGTTGCTACTTCCTTATGACTTGGTTCAGGGTGTACATTTTTAGCACAATATCTGCGTGATGTTGTGATCCTCATTGCATCTTATTGGGATCCATGAGTTTGAATTACTCCATTATTGGTGTTGTTAACTTCAATAACTTAATTGAGTTGGTGCCAGTTGGGTTGCTTCACTAAAATGTTGCTAATATGTATTTTTTTAGGGTAGTGCTTTGAGACTATATAAATGTTCCCATTGCTCATCAAACTTTACATCCTAGGTTTAGCATCAATTGCTTGTTCTTGACTGAATAACTGTTATGATGCTGTTAAAATAGTGTTTTCTAATCTCACCATTTGTTCTGCATTTATATGTTGGCATTCTACTATAAGAAAATTTTTCCTTTTCATTATTCATTTACTTTTCTTAATAATAATTCATGGATTTCTGTTTTATTCAGTAATTATAGTCCATTACTATAAATATCTAGGGGCTTTGTGTGTTTTAAAATGTTTCTCATTGATGTGATACTTGTTCAAAACACACAGATTTCAGGTATACAGCATTGTAATCCATTGTCTGTATATAAACACTTATAATCATCACAAAAAGTCTAGTTTCCATCCACCACCATACAGTTGCTACCCTTAACCCCTTCTTGTTTCCTGTTTTCCTTTTTCCTTCTGGTGACCATCACTGTTCTTATAACTAAGAATCTGTTTTGTTTTATTTATTTTTGATATGAGTGAACTCATAAGGTCTTTCTCCATCTGATTTATTTTCTTTAGCAAAATTCTCCAGGTCTATCCATGCTGCTGTAAATGGAAGGATTTTCTTCTTTCTCATGACTGAGTTAATAGTTATTAGTGTGTGTGTGTGCATGTGTGTATTGCGTCATCCTTGAATTCCAAAAATAAATTCCACTTTGTCATAGCGCATAATACTTTAATATATTTTTGATTTGCTAGCATTCTGTTGAAAGTTTGTTTTGTTTTTTGCTTCTGTGGTCATCAATGTTGTTGGTCTATACCTTTCTTTTTGTGTATGATGTCCTTGTCTGGTTTAGGTATCAGTGTGACGTTGACTCATAAAATGAGTTTGAAAGCATTTTCTCCTATTCAATATTTTGGAAGAGTTTGAGAAGAATAAGCATCAGACCTCTGAAAGGTTGGCAGAATTCACTAGTGAAACCATCTAGTCCTCTACTTTTGTTTTAAGGGAGGCTTTTGATTACCATTTCAATTTCTTTACTTACAACCAGTCTGTTTAGAATTTCTCTTTATATTTGATTTAGTCTTGGAATGTTATATGGTCCTATAAATTTGTTCATTTCTTCTAGATTGTCCAATTTGTTGTCATGTAATTATTCATAGTTGCCTCTTATGGTTCTTTGTATTTCTGTGGTAACTTATTTTATATTATTTTACCTTACTGTATTTTTTCTTAAGGAAATGTATAGGTAGCAATGAAGGTGAACAAAAGAAGACAGACAGGAAGAGAGAGGAAGAAGAAGGACTTTTCAAATTTAGTTGTTCACCTTGCTTGTTCTCTTCGAGCCCCAGGATGAAAACCCTGTCCTTAGGATGTATCTGGACTGTGCTGGCCAAGGGCAACTATCTTGCTACTCCACCACAGCACAACTGTAATATCTGTTATAACTTTACCCCTTTAATATATTATTCAATTTATTTGTACTTTCTCTTTTTCCTTAGTGAGCCTAGCTAAAGATGTGGCAATTTTGTTTATCATTTCAAAGAACTCTTTTTTGGTTTTGCTTTTCTTTTGCACTGTGTTTTTTATTCCTTTTTTGTTTATTTGCACTCTAATTTTTCTTACTCTATTCTTTCTACTAAATTTTGGTTTCATCTTTTTCTAGTTCCATTAGGTTATATAGCAATAGGTGTATTATATAATTGAGATATTTCTTTTTACTTGAGGTAAGTCTATAATACAAACTTCCCTCTTTGTGCTGTTTATGTCGTGCCCCATAGGTTTTGATAGATCACATCTTTATTTTTATTTGTCTGCAGTTACTTTTTAAAAATTTTTCCCTTTTATTTCTTTGTTGATCCAAGAGTTTTTCAGTAGTATTTTGCAGGGTCTCCACATATTTGTGATTTTTCCAGCTTATTTGTAAATAATTTCTGGCTTTGTACCATTATGATAAGAAAAGGATGCTTGATAAGATGTCTATCTTCATAAATTTATTGAAACTTCTTTTGCATTTTAACATATGCTCTATCCTTGAGAATGTTCCTTGTGCCTTGAAAAGACTGTGTATTCTGCTTCTTGTGGATGAAATGTCCTACTTCTATCTATTCAGTCTGATCTAGAGTTTTTGGGTCATTATTGTCTTGTTGATTTTCTGTGAACTATCAATGAAACTTTTGTTTCAAGGTTGTCATGAGATTCAAGCATACATATGATCTTCTACTTTGAGTTGATAACAATTTAATCTTAAACTCATTCTAATAGTCCACATTTTTACTCATCTACTCCTCATTTTATGTTTTTGATGAACTCGTGTCATTTTATTTTTTTCTCTCTCTTATTATTGTGGCTTTTATATTGCTTCTCTCATCTTAATCTTTATGCTAGCTTTTTACATATGGATTCCCCACTTTTACTAAAATTTAATTTTATCAGTAAAATTTTCCCCCTGTATCTTCTTTCTATTTATCAGTGGAAGTATGCTTTATTTTACAGAGCATTTTATATTTCTTAATATTTATTGTAAGGTTTAGTGGTTATGAATCCCTTTTAACTTTTTATTTGAAAAACTATTCTGCAATTCTGAGTGATAACAATGACAACTAGAATATTGCATTTTTTTTTCCTTTGACTGTTCTGAAATATTATATCATTCTCTTTTAGCTAGTAGGGATTTGGTTGATAAATTTACTTACATTATCATGGGAGTTCCTTGCATATGGACATTGTTTTTCTCTAGCTGTTTCTAAGATCCTCTCTTTAGCTTTAATTTTTGTCATTTTAATTATGATGTGTTCTGGTGTGAGTTTCTTTGAGTTTATCTTATTTGGAAACTTTTAAGCTTCCTAGATCTAGATTTTTTTTCCTTGTCTAGTTAAGGGAAATACTCAGACATTTTTTGTTCGAATAAGGTTTTTTTTCTGATTCCTTTTTCTCCTCTTCTTCTGGTACACCTATAATGCAAATGTTATTCCTCTTCATGTGCTTTTCATAACCTCTTGTTTTTAAACAAATTCCTTTTTCTTTTTGATGCTCTGTTTCATTGCTTTCCATTACACTATTATAGAAATCTATAGAAACTATCTATAGAAACCTTTCTTGTCTTTTTCTTTCTTTTTTCCAAAATATAAAATGAAAATAAAAGTATCATTGATTTTTAAAATACTTTAAATGGGAAAATTACATAGAGCATCTATTCTGGGATACCTCAAAAGTTGTTGCTAAAAGAAAAACTGACCACAGTAGTACAGAAAAAAAAAAAAAAAAAAAGATATCCAGAAATAAAAAAGTAACCAAACAGAGGACATGAAGATGAAAGGCAGCCTGTTACTGGGTCCAGAAGTACTAGGAGGCAGCCAGGCCCCTTGGGTCCTGCTGGAAGAGGGCTGAGAATCTGTCTTCAGAATCCAGGGCTTACTTTCAGGAATAGAAGCTTAGACAATGTTCCCTCTGGAATGCTTGTCAATGTAAACGAACAAACAAACAAAAAAGAAACAAAAACTCTGATGTAAGAAAAGCAAACACAATCACCAAGCAGAATACAATTTCATTTAATAAGACTAGTAGAGCACTCCAGGTGATTGTGAAAGCAATATTTGAAGCTGTCAGAAAAAATAATTGCGGCATACAGATTTTAACAGTAATAGAAGACTTTATCTGGGAAAAATTCAATAAGGAAGAAAGAAAAAATTTAACTATCAAAGCAAAAGATAAGCGAGATTTTAAGTACTGAAGTAAGCTAATGAAAAATTCTTGGAAGACTTTGGTTAGAGGTGAGCTTGGTTAATGTAACTAGATTATCTGTGTTTACTATTTGGCTGGATATTTGTCACTTATAAAAGTTAAGTTCCTACCCTATCATGGAGACTGGGATATAGTAGTGCTATCTTTCTTGATGGTTGGTTTTCAAAGGGATAACTCCCAGTTCTTGAGAAAAAACATGTCTGTGCTATAAAACTGAGGTCCAGTAGATTTATATCTCAAATGGGGGATGCTGGAAAGTAGGCTGTTCAGGGGCTTCAGCCAGGAAGAAACTCATCTAAACATGAGAAACCTACTGCTTCTACCTGCTTCATCTAGTCTGCCGTTGAGCCACTCAATTATAGTTTTAAAAATTTGTTTACTGTTTTCTTCGGTTCTTTGAATTCCACTTGAAACTTTATTAATGTTTTTTCTGTTTCAGTTCTTATTTTCTTCACCCATTTTTCTCCAAAGTTCAGTCAGCATCTTAATTATCATTGCTGTGAAATCTTCATCAGGTAGTTTGTTTAGTTCTGCTTCATATTTTTTTTTTTCCTGAAAATTTATCTTGTTATGTCATTTAGAGAATATTTGTTTTATTCTGTGTTTATTTCTGTATTAGACTAAAGAGCTATGTCTCCAAGTCTTGAGTATTGATCTATGTCACAAATGAAGGTTACAGGGTGTTGACCTGCGTTTCCTGGCTGATGCCAACTGCAGAAATCGAAGCCTCAATGCCAGAGCAGATAGTGTAGAATGGCTGTGAAAGCACCATCAGTAGTCACGAAAAACTGCAGGAGTGAATTGCCAGGGAAGCCATGCCCCAAGCAGTTCTGGGAAACACAGGTTTTAGCCACAGGAGGATCCTGTGGATGCAAGATGCTCCAGAAGCCACAGGTCTGGGCCTTCTACGAAGCCACAAGAATTCAAGTGGAGAGGTGAGGGTATTTCACCCTTCTGTGCTAGCATCTTAAATGATCTTTCAGCATGTCATCCACTAACAATGTAACTAGGTGAACAAAGAAGGACCCAGAAATGGTGCCCACAAATGTCTCCATTCATGGGAGGAACACTTCTTCTTTTCCTTTTCTACTAGCTGAGTTTTAAATTTAGCAAATGCAAATCCATTAGGTATGATCTAGGCACCTTTCAAACTACTTCTTTCGCATCTCATCCTTGGGTGAATGGGTCTCTGTTCAGTCTTTAAAAAGCAAAATCTCTGTTCCTCACATTCCTATTATTCTTCCTAAAGCAAGATTCTTTGTTTTTAATAGCTAGATGTGGAGACTCGGCTCTCTGGTGTTGTCCCCAAGGCTTATTACACTTGATGTGGTAGTCGAGCTTCAAGCTTATGATATCCCTCCAGAGCATGGGTCACTGTGTCAAGTGCAATGTTTGTGATGAGACCTTGTCTCTACCATTCCTAACCTTTCCATAGGGGGCTTTTAATATTTCATTGTGGAAATGCTGATTTGACAACCTTCTATTCATTTTTAAAGGGAATTTCTCTATATGTGTAGTTGCTGATTTGCTGTATATGTGGAAAGGTGAGTCCCAGATCATTCAACTACAATATCTTGAACTGCCTCCCTTAGTCTAGGCTTTTTTGTTAGAGTTGCCTGAGCTTATTAACAATTTTATTACTTCCTTTTAGGAAAGCCAAACTTTAGGATTTATATCTGACTTAAATCTTAATAATAACAACAAAACTGAAGGAATAATTGCTTGTTTTAGGGGTGTAAAAATAGCAACTGCTTTCATGTGCTATCTAGAAAGATCTTCCTGGGAACGGCAAAGAAGACTAGCCAGGAGAAGGAGACTTAGAAGGAAGAATTGTAAAAACAGAGAAGAAAAGGGAATGTGAAATATTGGGTAAATTAGCAAAGATGAGTGGACATGAAATCCATGAGGAGACTGTGAGAAAAAACAGAAGTTTAGAGAGTCTTTCTTTATATTAGGCAAGGTTATGAGCCTGAGACTTATGTGGAAAGCATGTAAATGCTTAACTTTTTTAAACTACATTAATGTCATTATCGGTTTGTTGTTTAAAGATTTTCTGCCTCTGGTATCTCTTAACTGATTACTGTGGTTTTTATATTGCTTCTTTTGACACTAGATCAGGTAACAACAGCTACAAGAAAACGAGTTAAGATCAACTACTTTTGTACATATAAAGAAAATACTTTCAGTTTGAGCAAGAGAGATAGGTGAAAGAGAATACAATTTTTAGAGCAGTATTTACAAATGAAGTGCTCCCTAATTCACTTTTTAACAGAATCCATAAGAGTTTTCTTTTATTCGTTCACTGATCCTTCCTCTATGTTTATTTAGTAAATAATAGGAGCTAATACTTCATGGATGCTTACAATGTACAAGAACATTCCACATTACATGTGGAATATCTTCATGTAATCTTCACACTAACCAGTATGGTAGATACTATCTCAATTTACATTGCATTGATAATGACACATGCTTTATCAGGTTATGCAGCTAGTCTAATGTTATTAATTTACTAAGCGATCTGAGATTATTTCACACTCAGAGCAACTAAAAACCTGAATTAAATGTACATATAAAACTTGCCTTGGTGATAGGGACTAAAGAAATACTTCTGCTATCAGATATATATATATATATTTTTTTTTTTTTTTTTTAATAAAACCTATACTCCTTCAGTTTAGGAATTATGATTTACTTCCCTATCTGGTGTATTTTTCATGAAAAATTAGACCATTAATAAATAATGCTAAATCACTGAAAACAACATTTAAACAAAAACAGAATTATTATTTTTAATGGATAAAGAATATTTGGTGTTATGACAATGGAAATGTTTCTGTAATGTTTTCAAAAGTCTTTTAGTATCTAGCAACTTTTATGAATTTTAACAATGATTAAGCCTAGTAGCTTACTTTCTACTTCTGCTGACACAGAGAAAGGAGAAGAAAGCAACATTAAACTCTGTCTATAATTATGCCTTTATAGAGTTCAATAGGTTCCACTGAAAACCAAGCTGACTACAGATAGCTCATTTACGTTAGAAATCTCTGTGGAACGAAGAGATGAAATCCACTTTCTCATCTCCATGTTAAAACAGTTTTATCAAAAGGTCACAAATCCTGCACTTTGCAAGCCTCATCAGCATCTTTATTTACAGTGCAGAAGCTTTGTCATCATAAATTGTACCCTACCATGGTATATGGTAATGCACCATTATGGCATAATTTTGAATCACTTTCACCTTGAACCTATAAATAAGTTCATGTGTCAGAATAATAATTCATGCTCATTCAGAAAATGCATTTCTTGACACAGTCACTTAATCTTGCATGTGTCCTCACAGATAGACAATTAAATTGGTTTCTTAAAAAACCACAGAGACTTGAGAATTTATATGCCAGGAATTTCATCCTTAATCTTATACTTTTTGTATCTTGTAATTTCATTGGTGCCTCATTAGTGGAAGAACTACAACCAATCAAGGAAATAGTTCATTTTTTTCAAAACCAGACGATATATTTTTGATACCCAGATGCTTAACATTAAACCAAAAAATTTAAAAGTCAAGCAAATGGGAGCTTCCCAAACACCTCAGTTGAATGCCTCACCGAGAATATTATAAATGATCATTATGACACCCATCATGGTCAGGTATGACAAAGCAATACATATTGCAAAAAAATAAATGCAGTTGCTGTAGTCTTAGAGAATATGTAATGTGTAAAAACAACAATTGAAAGTTGAGAAATATTTAACAATAAATGGCTATTACATGCCTGAGTTTGCAGAACTAATGTCTAAATATCATTATAGTTTGATCAAATTTGAAATAACAACATTCACACAATCATTTCTGACTGACTATTGTGTGAGAGGAGTTAACAGCCATCACAGCTATTGTTAGAGTCAGACACTTCTAAAGGGAGATGAAAGAATGAATTACTTTGATTTTATATTCTCTCATGTTCTCTCTAGTGACCAAACTCAACCAGAAGCTAGAGAACAAGGCAACGAAATGACCATCAGGTGAGCCTCTTGGAGGGTTTGCCAGAAGGAGGTAGTAGGAAGAACCTCATTCTGAAACTCATTACTTTTCCTTGAATAAGCATTCTGGATCCCTGGGATTCAGCCTCCTAATTTGCAAAAGAGGATAGTAAACAGCAATGACTTGTCTTTGCTCAGAAAAAGGGTAATTAGATCCTCTTAGGTCATACATAGAACTAATGACAAGAAAAACAAATTCTGATGCTCCTGAAGTAGCCATTTCTGAATGGAATTTGATCAAAATGTTAATATTTTAATACATTATTTTTATATTTGGTTATAGTTATTTGAATTATAGCCCATGCAGAAATCTAATTCATGTATCAATATTTTGAGATTCATATGCTGATTTTATAAAAATACAACAAAACTAAAAAAAAAAAAAGTCTGAATATATATTTCTTTAGGTTCCTTCTGCTTTAAATTCCTTCCAAAAACACCTACTATGATATCCAGTTCAAGGATGACCATCTTTTGGAAGTTCTTTCCCCTTTTCCAGTGACCCACAGTGAAGTGACTTCTTCTGAATAACCAGTTATAATAATACACGTTCTTTATAATACTCATCAGAGGATAGCATAAGAGCCTAAAACGCCTAGGAGTATTTTATCCATATCCTTGGTAAGAGAGAAATATTTTAAACCAGAAATTGCATCTTTTTACTTTTGTAACCTTAGTACTGAGAACATATTTAATGTTTGATTATTCATTAATCAAATCAGTGACTAAATGAGTAATAAAAATATTTTCCCTGTGTTTGACTTTTTCTTCTTTTTAAAGGTAAATTTATATTAATTCTAACCTTAGTGTTCTACTTTATTTGCTATGTACACACAAAGATAAAATCTTTTTGTAAAATGATATTATCGACATTTTTATTTTAGTGAAGAACTATAGACAAAATCTTCTTTGTACTACATTCATGCCTTTGATAAATATTTCAATGATGTTACTCTGTAGATCAGTCTAAAGACAACTCTCCTGGCTCTTTAATGTTTCAGTAGAAAAAGTAAAGAGCCAGTCAAAGGAGTATATATCAAATCATAATCTCATATGTCCAAGTCATACTGAAATGCCAGTGTAAATTTTTCAAATAGAGATTCACTATCACTCAAAATCAAATATTTTATATGTTACCTTGCTAGATTGAAAAAAAAGAAGTCCTACATAAAGGGATGATTTTTTGCATGCATGAATATGTGTCTTGAGTTTATATGTGAATAAAACTGTCAAGAGGCAGAACAGAGACAGACCAGAGACAAATTAAGTTAATACTTAGTAAGTTTAAAAAGAAGGTGGGCCTAAGATTATTAGTTTGGGTGCTGGAGTCAGAATGTTTGGAATAATCCTACTATACCCCTGCTATCTGCAACTTGCAGATATTTATTTTACTATTCCAGATCTTTTTTCCTCCTTTTTAAAATAATAAAAGCAGAATGAATATTTATCACGAAACTTCCAAAAATGTTAAATAATAAATATGAAACACTTACCATAACTAAATAGTAACTTTTTCATATGTTAGCTATAATTATGTTTGCATGAATATAGGAACTAACTAGATTTTTACACATAGATTTAGAATCCTAAATATTCTTTGAGTCCTATTTTAAAAAACATGGCTGAATATAAAGAATTAACTGTAAAACAGATCTTTTGAACAGATTTTCATTTGTAAATTCAACAATTTTTTTAACTTCCTGAGATTATCACTTCAAACCTACGCTTATTGGTAAAATTAAATTTCTCTTTGAGATACCTGAGATTCATTTTATATTTTGCTTATATGTCATTTGGAAAGTTCTACTAAGGGTAATAAAGGGTTTTTTGGCCTACTTATTGACTGTAACATGAAAATAAAAGTATGTTATTTTAATTAGCAAGTCATATAACATAGTCATTGACTGCCTTGAAACTCCTCTCACCTTCAGTTTTAAAACTGAAACTGATGGCATTATAGTGACTGCAAAGTCTCCAATTCTGGAAATTCTGTATATTTGAGAAGAGCAAATACGTGTCCTTCAAATATGCTGTCCTTATATTCTCCTGATTGCTTGTCAAAGGAAAGAAAATAAAACAAAAACATTGAATTTAATATTCTAAATGTCACTTTGAGTAGCTAAGGAAGGATTTGTGATGAACATCTACACTAGCGGAGCAGCAGTTAGGTCAGTCGCTCTAAAGGACACAAGCTACATAACCCTGGGCTAGAGTCCCAGGCCCAGGGAGAAGCAACCAGTGTGAACAACTAAATGGAAATAAGATAAAATACTTCTTACTCTTCTCAATTCCTGTCTACCTGCCTAGCTCACCTTCATTCCTGTCTGAACCTTTCCTTTAAAAAAAAATTTGTGATCAAAGGTTATAAACATATCTTTACCTATCAAATTTATATTTTAACATAATTACATGATTTATTGAATTATAATATATAGTACCATTGTATTACTGAAATATCTCTAAAATTGCATACATGTGACCACAGACTACTCCAGGGTCACTTTAAGAAATAGAAGAATCTTTTAAATGTGTATAGATATATATAATGGTAGCAGTGCAAATTATTAAAAATGAATTTGAAAAAAATATTTGATAATTGACAGGATGCAGCAAGGTCATCTTGACCCAGACAGGGTTTGGAAATTCCCAGTAGAAATGGCCCCAACTGGTTGGGCAAGAAAACAGGACAAACCAAGATAAGCTTATCTGCATACCAAAACGCAGAAGCACCAGATGTACAGATACTCTAAGAACAGCAAGGATCACCAACAATGGTCAACCTCAGCAACACTAGTCAGTTTAAAGGTCAAACTGATTCATCCAATCACAGACTGACACCTCAAACCACGATTCCTCCTTCCTGACTTGCGATTTTCACGCTTAAAAATCTTACCCCTAAAGCAATCCAGTCTGGACCTCTCCTGCTTGGGCTCCATTTTCTCTCTGCACCCTGCTGATAATCCCCTCTCTTTTTCACTCGATGCTCTTGCCTCATCTCTTGAGCGACTCCGACCGAACCCACAGTAATATTCTCTTGAAATTATTTGTTAACAATTAAAATGAAATACATAAATCTAAAAACTCAGTAAAATCTTCTGTAGAAACTGGCTATACAACTATGCTTGCTTTTTTATAGTCATCCTTTTTACTATCATATAATTGTTTTTGAATAAATCAATGAATTACATATATAGTCAAATGAGTTCATTATTTTTAATAAAACATACTATTCTCTATGCAGCTTTTGAAAAAAAGTAAAATAAAACTGACAAACTTGAGGGAAGGAATCTAAATCAAGGTTGTCCTTATTAAAACTACCTCATGACATAATATGGTATCTATTTTTAATACCAGGAAATATATTTCTGAACAACTCATAATAGATCACCGTAGGACTCTGTAGAGACCCCCAGTCTGGCATGCAGATTATTTTGAGATGAAAGAAATGGCAACCTTGGAGAAAGAGAAGCTTCAAATTTTCTCTTAACCGTCTTATCCTCCTAATCAAAGAAAGCATCACCATACCCTTAAACCTTCACCCTACCCCTAAGAAAAGTAACTGTTGCTCCCTTATAACCTAGAATGATGTAAAAAGGGAAGTTAAACGTATCTTTACTTTCAGAATAAAGTTGAGTCATTCCCTCCTTGCCACATGAAGACCTCTCCTCAATCCCTAACATCCCAACTCCCTTTTCTCACCCTTCTTCACAAGATATGTCTTTGTTCTCCTGGTTACTTCAGCATTTACTGCCATGTACATTTTCCGTGTAAATTTGTCCTGTCAATTTTGGGTTTTTCTCGCACAAAGTGCAAAGTTTCATAGCTCAAATCCATGACTTTAGAAACAAACTGTTGTCACACACAGGTGTATATGGTTTTGTGCAGTGTATACACACACACGCACACTAGTATGATAATAGATACAGATTCATAAATACTCCAGAGATAATTATTAAAGGAAATTGGTGGGGTAGTCTTAAAGACTTATAAATAGTGAAGAATTTTACGGAATGAACTTGACATTTTATAAACCTATTGATTAAAAAGTTCAAGTTGTGTAAACATCTTTTGCTTTTACCAGTCATGATTGTTTTTAAGGTTGCAGGGAAATAATTATTTTGGAAGATAAAGCTAATCTGAAAAACAACATTGTTCTGAGAGTTCACAAATATACAACTAAAATTTGGGAAGGAGATTAGTTTCTTCTTACAGTTGCAACCACTTTCCTTTCTACTCATGTCACTTTATTGATTTAACTCTACATAACAGGGTAGCACTCAGAAAATGGCATGTTTTTATCAAAAAGATTTCATGCGGAAATTGATTCATCATGCCAGCATTTTGCAGGCTTTCAATCATGTTTTAATATTAAGAGTGCTTACTGCCTTCTTTGTTGGTTGAATCTGGAACTAGGTTTAAAACAAAATATTTGGAGTTTTGAAGTGACTGTGACCACTTCTAATATCTAAATCCAGGGTAAGTGTCTTTTAAATGATGAAGTGCATACTTCATCCATAATATTTCAAAAGACAGAAAATGTGAGAAAGATGAATAGAATGAATCGGATGGCCAAAAGCCTGTGGTCTGTTGTCTTTTGATGTAGTAATAACACTTCATGCTTCTTTATTACTAATACAAGTTTAAAGCTTTGGGGAAGAGAGGGATGGACAAGATAACAATTAGAAAGTTATTTTTGATGATACATAATAATTTGTCAAATAATTAATATAGAGCTAATTCATTCTGTACTTGTCAAAGGAAATTGTTTTCAAAGAATTAGCAATTTTAAAACATGATTTGACTTTGGTAATAGGAACTTTGAGTAGATGGATATAGAATCACATTACAACATAAACTCTCTTTATGTCTTTTAGTTCTTATAAATTAAAATGCACTATTTTGCCACTTGATAATAAGACCTCCGATCATGCACAGCCTTTCTGCAAACTATCTTTGTAATCTAGGAGCAAATTAACAATCCTGTAGTTATTTACTTCAACATAGTTTCACATACAGCATCTTAGACTTCTGAAGGGTTTTCTATTAGAATATCATAGTATTTTAATCAAATAAAGCATATAAATGCTATTTACAAATTGTACAAGAAGAATTTTCAGCATGTATTTGTGAAGTCTAGCTTCAATATTATTGTGTTGAAAAGTTAGAAAGAAAACTCCAGAACTTATGAAGTATAATGATATATATTCCATACTAGGAAAAAAGTTCAGGAAAACAACTTGATAGTCACACTAAGAAATCTTGTTGATCTCCAAAATACTTAACATCTACAAGCATAAAAACTGACATCTTTTTAATCCAGCCATCAGTAGCTCTTCTTCAATTAAGCAGCAAAAATTTTGAAGATGGTAATATAAATATACGCAGAGACACAGGCATTCTTGCCATTTATATACATTAATTAAAAATAAGGAGAAAACAAGCCAATAAATAGACTGAGTCCTCTTTGTTGCACAAGATCACAGGAAATATTTCAAATGGAAGCTGAATTTTAAAATAGGAAAGATATGTTTGGGCTTCTCAGCCTAACTTAAAATCAGTTGTAGGAGAAGCTTCAGAAACAGGTAAGCCCTGGTGGGGAAACAATTAGGTCAATTACCTCCAAAGGAGTACAGGCCACATACTCTTGGGTTCATCCTGGGTATGAGGGCCACAGGTGGGGAACAACCAGTGTGAACAACTAACTAAAAAATAAAAAAGTGCTTCTGCCTCCTCACTCTTCCTGTAGGCCTGTCTTCTCGCCTTCATTCCTGTTTGCATCTTTCTTTTTAAAAAAAGAAGGTTTCAGAAATATTGCTATCCTGAAAGACCTGTATTTTAAGAAACATGAATGCAATTTACATGCAACGCAAAAAGATAATTTTAATTTAGGAAGAAGCATTTTTGTTTAGTTAATTATCTTGATTACTCTCCCTCCTCCATGCTGGTCACAAACCTGGGTCCTTGGACTTTACACGGACAATGCGAAACTGTAGACTTCATTGTTAAGTCATCAGGGTGCACCAAGAAGTATTTTCATTTTTCAAGGAAGGCACTTCTCTTGTTTATTTTGGTCACCCCCACCAAACTGTGGTCTCAAATTCTGGTTCTTGATCTTTACATAGCCCACTCCACATCTACCAAGTTACTACCTGAGACACCAGTATACATTTATTTAAGATTTTTTGTTTGTTTGTTTTATATTTCAATGAAAAAGCTGAGGCACTAAAGAAAAATAGATATTTTTATCCCAGATTCTGAGTAAGACAAAAATATCCAGAAAAATATGACAAATTCACCCTATTTTTAATTCTTTAGGTGTATATGCCCTATTTTTTTTTTTTTTTAAGAGAGAAGAGGAGGAAGCATTTTATTTATTTTTATTTAATTGTTCACATTGATTGCTCCCCCAAGCCTTGGGTCTTGAATCCTGGACCTAGGGATGTATATGGGACCACTCCCCAGTTTACTAGATTACTGAGTCACCAGAGCACACCCGTGTATGCTCTATTTTACATAAAACATATACACATATGTATAACTATATATCAATTGTGATATTGTATATGCAAATAAAAAGAACATAATTACTATTTTCTTTTGTAAAGAAATTATTTTATATAACATTTTTCCTGAATTGAAAATTTTAGGACTATATTGTGGCATACAATTTAAGTCATGCAATATTTGAGAGGAGCTAAAATACATAACCCCAACTCTCTCTGAATTGATCTCTTCTAGATGACCCACTCTGACAGGAATATTATCTTGGGTCTAAGAAAATAAAGGGCATACCTGGAGGTGAAGGTGAAATTTTTACCTTTCAACTTACCCTTTTTGCCCTTCCCTTAATCAAAGATGATACATGTCACTCCCTCAGTCACCACCCTGACCTTAATCAAGAAGTGATACTTGTTTCTATAGCCAAGAAGAATGCAGTTTGAGAAGGTAAATTTACCTTTAATATCAGTGTAACGATGAGTCTTCCCTCTTTGTCACATAAAGACACCCACCTCTTTCCGTGACATTCCAGGGTTCCTTTTCCAGGCTTCGACACAGGATCTAAGTCTTTGGGTTGCTCTAGCTACTTCAGAATTGACTACCATATAAATTATCCATATGTATTTTATTAAATTGGTTCTTTTTCTCTTCTTAATTGTGTCTGATATTAATTTGTTCAGTCTGTGAAGAACCTCACAGAAATGGAGTAAATTTTCTCTTGGCAACCACAAGAGATGATTTAGCAAATGAGTATGTAAGAATCTTTCACTTTGCAGTCTTAGTAAAACAGTAATAATATATATGAACTTTAAAAAGTTTTCATTTTTCATATAAGTAATCTCAGGGGAAAAAAAGATGAAAGGGTGCCAATTTACCAGATACCTCACTATATGGGAAAAGCTTACTTAAGTTTTTTTTTAATTTGTTTTAGTTATGTCACAATATGTATTTTTAAGGGAATTACATTTTCATATGAAATACTGCACACTTCAAATTAGTAGATAATTGAAACTGTAAATTAAAAAGAATGATTTTAGAATCTTACTGAGAATTATTGTTCAGTGTTTATGACTCAACTATCTAAGAAGTATTTTGCATCAGATCAGAGTATTTAATATGGTTCAATCTGTTTAGACACTTGCAAAACAAAACAAGGAACACTAAATATCAAAATGTGTAACATGAAGGGCTGTTTAAGTACATAAATACAAAGTATAGAATCTACTGAGTTCTTGTTCTGTTCCAAGTTGGAAATATTTAGATTGGATGATTGTTTGTAGAAGAAAGAGTGTTGAGGCCAACCTCCCAATCCTGGCAAAATTATTTTATAGAAAACAAAAGGCAACAAAATCTGCATGAAACCACTAAATCAACTACTTCTAAGTCAATGTGTTTTTGAAAAGTCATCTTACTAACCATTTTTTCTGCTATTAAAATGATTACCCTATTGACTAGTTATCACTCATGTGATTTTTCAAGCAGTCATTCCAACCCAGAGGCTGTGGGCTAACAAATTCTCACACTTGGAAGTATTTTGCCCAAGGACAGATCAGAGTAAAAATAATTAAGCTGCACTTTTAAATTGCTTTATTACTAATGCCTCTTATGGCCTATAAATGAGATCCTTTATAATAGGAAAGAAGAAATATGTGGGGATAAAGGGAATGATTTCCATTTTTGTACTTAATTTAAAATTCAATGCTTTACTCTCTGTACATGTTAATGTGCATTTATCTACATTTCAAACTCTGACACTCTGCATCTACTTTGCTATAATTGATTTAATTAAGGATGTAAAAAATATATAACATTCAAACATTCTATAAAATGCCATGCTCTGCTCTAATTTGACATTGGCACTGTCATTATTTCTTTATTTTAGTGTAATTTGCATATATTTTAAGCTGTTTCATGAAATTCATATGAGAGATAAATGTTTAGAGACTCACTGTTTGGAAAAGCAAAGTGCTTTTAAACTTTGGTTAGTTATTCAAACTGTATTTGGCTGCTTCCATGAGCTGGTAGTAGCATTTTGACTACCCTGTCCAATATGGCCTAAATAGCCTGAACAACTGCAAAAAACATGGTATTTTTTTCTATTAGATTAGGAAAAAAAAAAAAAAACATATCTTGGTAATGAAAGAGCATCAATGAACTATGAATAAGTGCTGTGTAAATGAAGTCAATATAATCAGCTATCTTATACTAGGCAGGTATTATATTACTCCACAAGGATTCATTTTAGTTAATTTAAGTTGAATCATTAAACATAATAATTTGTAGCTGCCAGAAAGATGACAAAAAATAAGTGATTACAATTGTTCAAGGACATGCATTGCACTATTCAGTATAAAAATCACCTCCTGGCATTCGTTAGATAAAAAACTTTCTCCCTTAAACTGAGTTTGGATAACTGGTGACTTTAATATCACCCAAATGCTGATGCCAGTCTTAAGTCATTGAAAAAGGTAATTAAGCAAGCAATATTTTTCAGTATTTCGTGGTGTAAGATACCTGAATGGAGGCAGTACTAGCTCTGTAACTATGAGCAAATTCTGGATTTCTGAAATGACAGGACTTCTCTAGATAATCTCTCAGAATCCTTTTATTTCTGACAGCTGTATTATTAAAACTAAATGCTAGTTCCCTATTGCTATATCTAAGACCTTGTAATGTCTCCCTAATCATTCAGAAATGTTCAGTCCATAGAGATAAGATTTACTTAAGAATGTGTATATATTAAATTGTATTTTTAATTAAAGTAAGGTAAGTTTTCCAGTAGATCAACTTCATTTTCTGTTAACTGTATACAACTTAACATATTCAAGTAAATCATATTTTTATTTCTAAATAGTTCATAATTGGTTGTTTCCAATATTCTATGTGAATTTCAGGAAGAAAAAAGGAGAAAAAAAGTAACTTTGGCTCAGGGAAAAATACTAAAAAGAATCAAAGAGTAGATTTGATACAGCAAGAAGGGCACATTAGGGAACTCATCACAAGAATGAACAAGGTTTGATCTTGGCATGCTTGATCTTCTGAAATGCAGTTTCTCTTCAAAACTAGCAGAATGTGTAAACTTCTGATAAGTCTCCACTTTTCTGATGCAGCAGACAACTTAGGAAAATGGTCCTGTTTGTTATAAACCAGGATTGAAAGCCAGAGGATCCATGTTTGTGCTAGTAACTCTAGTTTAAATGTTTGGAATACAGCTTCTTATTCTCTACTCTTTAAAACACTTTTTCTCTAATGTTTGCAGAGAATGCATTGATTCAAAGTCATTTTTTTCCTACTGCCTTTAGGAAGGCTTTCCTTTACTTTGTGAAAATATAAGTCAAAGAAAGCAAATAAGTATGTCAACTAATATTAAGTAAATACAATTACTATAATGCAACCCGGTCCCAAATAGTAATCAGAAGAAGGAAATGTTCCATTTCTAGATAAAGGTTACTCAGACTTGTATGAGAGTAGAATCACAAAATGTTACCATAATTCCAAGAAACACAAGCTGTCAGAATTCTATCATTCTTAGTTTATATGTTCAGAATAATTGTTTTCAACATTTGTATTCTGAAATCAGCATTTAACATCAATCATTGTCTACTAAAAAAAAAGTCCCACTTCCTGCCCCAAAATTCCCCAAGGAAAAGTTAGTTAGCACTCCTATCACACTGCTACTAATTATTGTGAAGTTCAATTGCTAGTTTTTTAAAAATTATTATATCATTAATCTAAAAGTGGTTTATCACTATGGGGACTGACAGTGGTTTAACCTAGTTCAATTTTAGCCAAATATTCACTTATAACATTTTATTGTCTTTAATGAAACTTGCTGAATTTCTCTCCTTCAAAGTGAGAGTTTTCTGTTCTGAATAATACACAGGGCAATAGGTATTGAATGGAGAAAAGATGATACATAATAATAAAATCATTGAGACAAAGTTCAGTTCCATGTTCCAACCCACCCAGCCTATGATCAGTAGAGATTTGTCATTGGAAAAAATAAAGGTTTATTGAGATATCAAACTTGAAAATTAAGCAGTGTACCAAAATATAAGAAAGCAGGTGATTTTGCATTGATCCATCTGTCTAAACTTACTGAATTAGTTTACTTTTTCAGTACTGCTTTTCAAGGTAATGAATTTGATAATATATTTTTATAACATTTTGTGATGATGTACTTCATTTGCATTGTATGTTATAAAATATAGACTTTAGGAGCTGTTGACTAAGTTAATATTTACTTAGTTCACCTGATTCCTTATTTCCAATATATTTTATATAAACAATGTCTTTAGCCCTCAAAATTGTAATCATTTGTGTTAAGGTAAGATAATGAGACAGTTGAATTTATTTTTTAAAATCTTAATAAGTAAATACGACTTAACTATTTTTCTCAAGAGAAAAGAAGCAGGCAGGCAGGAATAAAGGCAACTAGGCTGGCTGGTAAGAAGTAAATTAGATTCTGACAACACAATGGTGATTACAAAAGCCTAGGAGATGGGAAGAATGGATAGAGGAGGCTGAATGGATATGGAGGATAATAAATGACCTTTGGTGATGTGTGGTATTTTATATGAATTTGTCAAGGTGTAGATTCCTCAAACCTATACGGTCATACAAACCAGTATTACCTCAATCAAAAAAAAATCATAAAAAAAAAAATTCACTAGCATTAAGAAAAGTAATATTGGAAGCTTTATTATAAAAAATGAAATCACATGGCCAGCTCAAATGTCTGTGATGAATATTTTAATCTCATTTTGATCTTTGAAAATTATTAATAGTAATTTTGATCAATAAAAATATTTGAATAAGTATTATCTACAAAATTGTTATGGAAGTACCACAAGTTGGCTGATTTTTAATATATCATTTCAATTTTTATTTTTTCCAAGGAAACCAAGTCTATTGAAGTCAAGTTCCTCATAGATGTTCTTCACTTTGATTCTTATTTACAAAAAGACACAACTCTTTAGTTGTTTAGGACAGATGTGTTTAAACAATACTAATGTAACAAATGTGTGGGCACTGGTCAGTCAATACGGTGCCATGCAAAGTTCTCTGTGAAACTGACAAGGAAATTGAATATTAAGTAGGTGATGGAACTAAAACAGAACAAGTTTTCTCAGAATTCTTCCCATGATCTTCACCCAATCTATCATGAAGAGTCAAGGACAGTGGAAATCAACTCCAGAGACAAAGAAGTTCCTGCAGTTTAAACCTTCCACCCTTATTTTAATCAAAGTCATCTGCCACCCTTAGGCCTCTACCTCTACCTTTCTCCTAATCAAGAAATTATCGTTATCCCTATTCTTGAGAATAATAAAGTAGAGGTATTTAACTGTACTTTAAAAGTAAGGATGAATCATTCCTCCTTTGCCACTTGGAGGCCCGCTGAGATCTCCATGCCTCAGTTCAAGATTTAAGTGTGTGTGTGTGTCCCAGCAACCTCAGAATTTACTACCATGTAAATTCTCCATATGTATGTTAGTAAATTGTATTTTTCTCTAACTAGTCATAACTAATGTTAATTTTTTCATTCATTCAGCTTGTAAAGAACCTCAGAGAAATGGGGAAAGTTTTCATTTGTCTCCCATGTAAGAAATTATTATTATTTTTTTATTACTCTCTTCCTTTTACTCTTTTTTATTTAAAAAACTTTTCACTTTTTCAAATGCTGCTAGGCATTATATCTAGGTAGTTTGCCATTCGAATTTAGAAAAAGGTCAATTTTTTATGAATTCAAGCAAGGTTTTTATTTACTCATACTGCCTTGTGAGAAGGCAGAAGTGGGATTCACTTCTTGTCAGTATAAGACGGAATTACTCTTTTTTAATGTCAGGCTCTACCCATATCTGCCCAGGAGATTAATTATCAGTGATTTGATTTCTCTGGTGTGCAGGTTAGTCCTTCATTCTAGGTCTACAGGCTACTTAATCTCATCAGCATTTAAAATCTCCACCCCTGGTCCTGATTTTTGCAATTAAAATGAAGCACGAGTTAGTCTGGGACAAAGGTCAGTAATTAGAGCACCATCAGAATCTCCATGTCTCCGCTTTTAAGGTAGGGGAAAGCTATGATTAATAAAAAATGCCACGACTCTTACTTTCTTAAGCTGACTGGTCTGGATGTTCCACTGAGTTGACTTAACTGTCAGGTGATGTTGTTTTTGACTGTTAACTTGGTTAGAGATATAATGGATTGTTGTGTTCAGGGATTCCTGGGCAAATGTTAAGACTGGCTTTGCTGCTATTCTGTTCTTATGCTTTCCTGTCTCACAATCACCTTAGACTCCTGTTGACTCAACTGTTATGATTTCTCCTCCAGGCCATTGCATTTGCAGTTGTCTTACCTGAGTACCCTGCACCAAATACTTACTTAACTAGGTAATTCTCTTAGGTAATTACTTCAGTTATCCTCTCAGTGAAATTCTCCCCAATCACCCTATCAATATTATCAATCTATTTTTCCCAAGTACTTACCACTACCTAATTTTCTATGTTTTTAATTTTCTTGTTTCATGTTTGCTTCCCATTAGAATGTATTCTCTCATCAGAGCAAGGATTCATGTCTTTTGTTCAATGCTCTTCTTTGATCAAAAAAGAGAGAAAAAGCAAAAGTTTGATGGGAACAAGGAGACAAGAAAAAAGGAGGAAGAGGAAAGGGAGACTAGAATTTTAAACTCTTTAAAGGAGATGTTTGTATAATATGACACTGAAAATAAGATTTCCTTTGATTTCTTAGTGCTATTACAAAAAGTCCTAGTTTCCTGACACACAGAAAGTCATACAGTATAAATATTGAGAATATTTGTTTTCAGTCATCCCAGAAACATTGTAATATTGATGCTAGACAGAGTAGTTTAAAATCTATAGGGCAGTATGCTGATGTAAGAGTGTGAGAGTTGACTGGCTGGCAAGACCCCTCCTTAGCAACCTATGTCTAGAGAGACCCCCTAATTACTCCTGCCAGTGAACTCCAGGCAACATTACCAGCTCTCTCTAGTCTTATGAGAGCTGTAGGCCCAAAGGGGATTCCCTTCCCCTGAATACATAAGAGACATAATTTTGACAGTGAGCTCTCCTGCTCCTGTAACTCCTTAGCTGCATGCATCATTTTTGTTCAGTAGTTTTTCAATAAACTTGTCACGTGGTTCTAGAATAAGACGTATTTCCTCAAATTCTTTCTGGGATGAACTCCACACTCATTTGGTCTCAATCACCCACATCAGTATGACAAAAATTACATCAATAGCAATTATCTACTTCCTCTGATCTGAATGGATACTATAAAATTTATCTACCAAAGAGGTACAAATGTCAGCCCAATGAACTGCCTACATAAAACTACAATTTATGAGAAAGACTTGATCACATCATAAAATAGAAAAAGAAATGAATCCCTAAATTTGGACACACTGATGGACCTTAACATCAGGAGATACCCAGGTTGTATTTAACCCTTGAAAGCCCATATTTACACTCTAAAAGCTTGTACCCAGTATTAAATTGCACAGTTGTTACCATTTGCCATCACTCTTTATGCTGAGTGGTAAAAAACTCTCTCTTCTCTGTAAATAAATGAAGACCATCCATTTTTCTTCATTCCTGTCTATGGGATGTAAACTACCACCTGCTCTGAAAGATTTTGTTGACTCTCATTGTTTAGCTGTAGGTATGGAGGACCAGTTTTTTACTATTACTCTGGTTATTAATCTGATTCTAAGTATCAGTAAAGAACTCTCTTCCTTAATTCAGTGTATTGTGTTTCTGTAATATTCGTATACATAAAATACATAACTTTGCAAGTGGGGAAGCAACTCAGAAACTTCACAGTTCTTGACAATAAAGATAAAGTCTGGCAATATTAAATGTTGATGAGAGAAAAAGAAATTCTTAAGATCAAAAAATGCATTTCACTGAGCTCTCAAGATAGATACAAAGAACAGAAAGAATATGTAACTACATAAATTATTATGAGACCCCATGTGCCCAGCGCAGAAATGCTCTCAGGAGCCATGATAAAGCATGGCTTCAATCATTAAATAAAAAGATAATTTATACCTCAGCATAAAGTCAAGTTTGAAAAAATGATGAGACTCATGGAATGAGTGTTTTCTTTTTTTAAGTAGGGCTAGAATACTCTATTAGGTAATTACTTTGATTTTAAATGTCTGTAATAATAATTCCATAATAACTCAGAGAAACAATGAGGAAATGCCGATGAAGTCTTTCATTATATATTTAAGCAGTCACAAACAAGACCAAGAAACTTATAAGTTAAAAGCCTGAATTCACAAAACCTAATTCATAAGAGTTAATAGTTTTTATCATTTTTAAAACAGTCCTTTGGGAGGCACTGGAAGCCAGGAGAGCCCTGGGACTTCTCAATTTAAAAGCTATTACTTCGAGAGTCTGTGGGGAGGGTTACTTCAGAAATATCTTCCTGTATTTGTCAAATTGTTTTCTTTTTTGCTTTCTAAAATAAGCACTTAAAATGAGGAAAAAATAAATAAAATACCGTGGAGCCCAGCTGTCTATGGGACACATGTTTATGTCAGTCATCATGCTCATGATCTATTACAGTAATAAATCAAAAGAACTGCACAAGCTGTGTAATTTATTTCAGCAATATCTCAGCTAGATGAGACCCCCAGTAGTGGAGCTACAGACATGAACCTTGCATTGTTGCTTTTATTTACTTCCTCTATTGAAGGTTGACATAAAAAGACAGAATGGGAGGACCTGAGATCAAATATGAAAGCTCCTTTTGAATAATTTTCTAAATGGTTTTGCACATTTAAATTAAGATAACATTATTAAAAGTTCTCGTTTTTGATTTGCTGTTTTTGTTAAAATAAAATAAAGAACAAGAAAGATGTAAATATTTTCCTTTATAATTATGGCCAGTTTACTCATTTAAGCATTTTCATTATATATCTTCATCTTTCTCAATAAGCTAAATAATAACTATGAACTTCACTAATACAAATTAGTTATATGCATTTTGTATTTCATAATTGGTGGATGCCTTTCTTGAATATTTAAAAATTGATAGTTCTAAGGACTACAAAGTCTCCTTGTTAAATATTTTATATTAATATTGATATTAATATTTTAATCTTCCAACTTCAAGAAATTTTTAAGACCAATTTAATGGATCAAATATTTTCCTGACTTGAATTCTATGATAATTATTGAGAATTAAATTCCTTTCCCTTCCATTCAATATACATTTATTGAACTAAAAAAATTCTTCATTTACTAAACATGTCTCATCATAATGTTGAGCCTTTTTGAAACAAAGGGGAACTTATAGTGAAACCCTGCTCTTATTTTCTCCGTGACTAGTCACTCCCTTCCCTTCACCCCATACCAATGTCAATATTTCACCTTCTAGATATTTTAGAATTAATAATAATTTCAAGTAACTGTACAATATGTTTGAGCACTGTCTCACTATGTATACTGCATATTACACATATCTCTAATTCAGCAAAACATTTTATAGTTAATAACATGTATACCCTCACTACTAAAAGTATGGAAACTTCTTAGGAGTATACCATCTTGGCTCCAAAGGAGAACTACTAAATCAGAATCTACATTTTAACAAGATACCTAGTTGATTTATACGCACATTAAAGTTTGAGAAGCACTGATGTGTTATGTAACACAATACCCAAATCTGAGGTCTACAGTACATCTTCAGATATAAAACAAGATTGATATTTTTTCAAAAAAGATATAAAATTGCTAATGCTTTTCTAATGATATAACTAAGAAAAATGTAGCAAATTTAAAAGGACATTCATTGTTCAAAAGATCACGGACTAGAAAGATGATGTATTGCAGGTGAAGAACTTGGGCCTTTGTGTCTTATGAACATGGTTTGATTTCTGACTTCAAGTTAATGTTTCAATGTGTCAAGTACTTTGCTGGGAAAATGAGAAGAAGAAGAATAGCTACGTTGGTGTTAATTCATTCAACTGTAGACTAAAAGAGACATCCATTAAGTGGAAGCCATTATTAAAAACCTTTTATAAAGGTTTAAACCAAAACACACAATAGAATTGTTAGAAAAAAATTCCAACTTTTTGGAGGATCAGACTAAAGTCAGTTGGCACTGATTAGTCCTGAACAAAAGTCCTTGTTAGGACAATATTTTTCAATCTTCAGGTAATCAAATACTTGTAGGGATTAATATGCAATAGAACGTGTTCCCTAAATTACTTCTAAAATAAGCAATTCAGTTTTTCATTAAGCGATACCACAGAAAAAACTCCATAACACCATGGTAAGACTGAGGCACCCCAGCAGCCCGGAGAACAGCAGAGACTGAATTGAAAAAGAAAGCTGAGGAATCCATCAGTGTGACAAAAGGTGGGTGGAGAAGGACATGGAGGCAACTATAGTTCCAATCACGGGGAGACTGAGGTACTGGACAGCCCTAACGAACTCTGAGGAGGGAAAATAGAGACTGAGTAGTGGCACATATCTTTGGCTTAGGTGAAGCTCAAAGAGGGGTGGGGTTGAGGTTTGGACCCAGGTCTCTGCATCTGTTGAGGTCCCAGCAAGGAGGACAGCAGAGGGCACTCTGGACTGTGTTATCTTCCTCTAATACTTAGGCTCTGTATTCATGCAATGAAGTCCTTCAACAAAGAGAAGAGAGTCTGCCGAGACTCAAGTCTGGGATCCCAGACAAGAAACTTGACTCCAGTGTCACCCACATTAATTAGGCCAAACTCCCTTCATCAGCAACAACTACTGTTCTAAACACAATGTGCGCCCTTGCTTACTGTACCGCCATTCTCCATCTCGTAGATTCTGTGGCATTATATACTCTAAATACTATATACTCTATGTACTAAAAAGATCCACAGTACCACATGCTAATAAAACAAAATATAAAAAGCTGAGTTCCAGTTATTATGGGAAAATAAAATAATCTGAGACATCAAGGGATTATGACATCATAAGAAGAAAACGAGACTGCTCTAAAAATCTAACTCAAAGACATGGGGAATTATATATTTTCAATTTATAAAGAATTCAATATAGCAAGCAAAAAACTCACAGAGATATAAGAAACCTCAGAAAAATAATTGAGTATTATAACATTTAGCAAAGCAAGTCAAAGGGACATGAGATATCAACAAAATACATCAATGAGTTAAAAATTAAAAATTAATAATAAGAAGGCAGAGATTGAAGTTATAAATAAGAAACAGATTCAGGAAGTAAAAAATGCAGTAAATAAGACAAAGAGTATCATATAAAACTAAGGAAGCAAATTGACCAAATGGAGGAAGTGACTGGTGACATAGAAAATGGAAATGAAGAAATCAGGTGGAAAACTAGAGAAAAAAATAATATTAAAAAAAGTGAAGAAACAGTTTGAAAGTTAACCCACTGCATTAGAAAGGCAACATAGTAATAATGGGTATCCCAGATAGTGAAGAAAAAGGAGAATGGAAAAGAGAATATATTCAAAGAAACAAAAAACTGAAAATGTCCCAAACCTGGGGAAGGAACTGAATTTGTAAATCAACAAAACCAACAAAATACCTAGCTACCCAAGTTCAAAGATGTCTATACCAAGATACATAATGGTGAGATTCTCCAAAGTTCAAGAGAAAAAAAAAATAAAGGTGGCCAGGGACAAAAGGCAAAGTAATATAAAAAAAGTATTCCCATTAGGTTATAATACTTTCCAGTGGAAGTTCAATAGTGCAGGGAGAGTAAAATGACATATTTTAAATAATCACAACACAACAATTGCCATTCAAAACAACTCTATCCTACAAAATTGTTTTACAGATGTGAGGGTTTGGAAGAATTTTACCCTGATAAAGAAAGGCAGAAGAATTTCAGTGCAATGAGACATCATTTAAAAGAAATGCAGAAAGGTACTCTTCTTACCAGTATTATATATATATATATATATACATACACAAGGCAACAAACAGATAAAATCTGAAAACAGTAATCAAAAAGACAGTAGAAACTCCTTATATATCAACTATCATTTGAATATAAATAAAATGAATTTGAAAGGCACAATGTGGCAGGATGGGTTAAAAAACATATATCAGCTATCTCCTGCATAGAAGAGACACACTTAAACATCAATTTAAAATGAACAGAAAATGATCCTCAAAGCCAATGGAGAATTCTGAAAGGCAGTGAATTCTATATACAGGTCATATAAAATAGACTTCCAGCAAAAAAAAAAAAAAAAAAAAAAAAAAAAGATAACCAAAGACACAGATGGTCATTATATAATGAAAATAGATTAATCAAAAGTAAAGATTAACACTTATTAATATAAATGTACCCAACATAGGGCCATGCAATATATCAATCAACTATTAACAGAAATAAAGGAGACACTGATAGCAACACAATAATAATAAAGAACTTTAACACTCTACTCATAATAATGGACAGATGATCTAGACAGAAAAATCAACAAAGAATAATCTTATGTAGAAAACTAGATGCGAAAGACTTAATAGTTACCTACAGAGTATTTTCCCTAAAACGATTGACTATGCCTTCTTTTCAAGTGTTTAAGAAATATTGTCAAAGATATACCAAATGTTAAGATATAAATCTCAACAAATTTACAAAGTTTTAAACCATGATGGTATGAACTAGAAATCAGACAAAAGAGAAAATAAAAAAAAAAAAAACAGTGAATGAAGACATATGCAAGGAGAGTAAAATATATGTTACTGAACAACTATTGGGTTAAAAAGAAATACAGTACCACTTTAGGAAACAAAGAGAACTTCAACTAAAATCAAAAGCCTACAACTAAAGGAATTATAAAAAGAATAAATGAAACCAGAAGTCAGTAGACATAAGAAAATAATAAAGATTGAGCAGCAGTAAGTATTAAAGACAAAAAGACTAGTCAAAGAACCAATGAAACCAATATCTGGTTCTTTGAAGATATAAACGAGATAGCTAAACCTTTAGTCAGACTCACAAAGGTGAAACAGAGAAAACAGAAACAAAAGTGAAATTATAACAAATAGTACAGAAATACCAAGACTCACAAGGAAGCATTCTGAATAACTATGCAGCAAAACATTGCATAAATAAGACAAAATGGAAAAATGCTTAGACACATATTATATTGCAGGATTAATTCAGGAAGAAATAGAAAATTTGAACAAATCGATGAAAAGCAAACATCCCATAAAAACAAAAACTCAAGACTGAGGTTTCATTAGTGAATTTTACCAAACTTTCAAAGAATTAATTCCAATCCTTACAAAAATTTTTTACAAAAATTGGAAAGGAAGACAAACTTCCAACTTTTTTTATGAAGCCAACATTATCATGATTTTAAAACTAGAGGACATAACCAAAAAATAAAATTATATATAAATACCTCTGATGAACGTTCATGCAAAAATGCTCAAATGTACTCGTAAAAAAATTCAACAACTCTTTAAACAAACTCTATACCATAATCAAGTGGGATTTATTCCATGGGTAGAACGAATCAACACATGGAAGTCAATTAATATGATACACCATATCAACATATGGAATGACAAATTATATTATCATCTCAATGGGCTGAAAAGGCACTCACCATTTCATGTTGAAAAAAACTAAACTTGAAAAATATGTATGACAGAATGAACAACACAATATAGGAAATATAGCAAAGTAACAGGGTAAACAATTAATATACAAAAATATATTGCATTTCTAAGTGAAATAATAAACTAGCAAAAAGCAAACTGAGGAAAACAAACCTACCTAAAATTGTATCTAAAAGAATGAAATGCCTTAGAATAAATTTAACCAAGAATATTAAAGACCTGTAGATTCAAAACTATTAACCTTGTTAAAAAAAATATACAAAACACGAAGATATGAAAAAGATTTTCCACTCATGGATTGGATGAATTAACTTGCTTAAATGGCCATATTACATAAAAAAAGACATAAACATATTTTTCAAAATCCCCACCAACAACATTCTTCAATTAAATAGAAGAAAAAAGTCATCAAATTTATTTGCAAGTACATAAGATCCAAATAAAAACACCATGCTGGGAAAAAAAAAATAGGATGAAAATGGAGGTATCAGGTTCTCTGAGTGCAAGCTATATTACAAAACAACAGTAATAAAATAAGCATGGTTTTGGAATAATAGACATATACATCAATAGGACAAAACTGAGAGCCTAAAAATAAATCTATGCACATATGAACAACTGATTCATGACAAAGTCAAGAGCACATAATGGGTCAAAAAACTCTCTCAGAGGCAATTCTTCAAAGTAGATATACAGATTCCCAACACACATGTAAAGGTGTTCCACATCTCTTGTTATTCAGAAAATGTAAATCAAAGCAGTAATGAGAAATCACCTCACACCAGTGTGAATAGATATCATCCAAAACACAGGAAGCAACGATTGTTGGCATGGATGCAGAGAAAAGGGAAATTTTATGCACTGTTGGCAGATGTATAAAATGTTCTAACCATTAGTATGGATATTTCTTAAAAAATTTAAAAAAATAAATGCTATGGGATACCATTTTTTACTTCTGAATATTTACCCCCAAATACAGAAGTAATTTGCATAGATGTTTGCACCCACGTATTTATTGAAACATGATTAACAATAGCCAAGGGCTGACAACATCCTAAATGCTCCATCAACATGAACATATGTGTAGATAAAGAAGTTGTATATGTAGCTATCAATCTATCCATGTATACCTATATATATAGATACATATCTATATATGTGTATATATATACATATACACAATGGAGTATTACTCAGCTATTAAAAATGATGAAATTTTGCCATTTGAAATAAAATGAATAGACCTGGAGGAAGTTGTGCTTGGTGAGATAAATCAGGAGAATGACAAACATCATATAATTTCAAACACATATTGTAAATAGCAAAATAAAAAAAAAATGAACTAAATTAGACAAAATTACTTATAGTCAATAAAATCAAATTAGAAGGTACCAGAAGGAAAGGAGGAGTGGGATGGGCAAATTAGATTAATTGAGTCAATTTTATGAAGAATTGAATTGGTGTGAGGATTGTAAACGTATGTATTACATACAGATGTTGATTTAGAATGATGAACACCTTAAGACTAAGTAATGTTAACATGAAATGTTTCTTCAATAAATTAAAAATAACTGTTTTATTAGGCATGTCTTATGTGGACATCAATTTGTCTCATCCACACCTGTTTCTACAATATAAACGCCTCAGGCTAAGGTTTTTGTTTCTGTTTTTTTTTTTGTCTTTTACAACTTCGAACTAAGATATTTTCAGTCCTTATGTAAATATGATTTCTATTATCATTTATTAGGAATTGTTCTTTTAATTGATCCATCATAAATGGAAGTACTGTATCAGTTAGAAAAATAGAATGCAGCTCTAAAAATTTCAACAATAAAACTGAAACAATGCTCTCAAATATAATAAAATACTATTATCACCCAAATTTTAGTCTAAATTCTCTCTATCTCCAACCCATTTTTTTTTATCTCTCTCATCTCTCTCTCTCTCCTCCCTCTTAGTAATGGAGTATCACAGCACTTTCTTCCTAAGTCAATCAATGAGATTCAAATCCAAAATATATAAAGAACTCATGAACTTAACAACAAAAGAAAAAGCACTGAGAACAGAATGACTTCTATATTACATCATTACATTTAATTTGACACTCCTTCTGTGTCCAACCTAATATCAATGCTAAAAGTGGCATATTTGGGGCACCATGAAGACCATGATTATGCTGATTATCATGCAAATTGTCCCAGATTTCAGGTGAGAAAGACATAGTGGTGGTATAAGTATTTTTATACTATTATAAATTCTGCCCAGATTGCTATTTTTTTAAATAAACAATATTCCCATATAGTATATGTTTAATTGTACCTTGAGTAAACATTCCTTTCTATTTCTAGTAAATGGTAATAGTGAATCCCAGTTCTAGCTATGAATAAAAATAAACGTGAACTTTAAAAATCAAACCTATGCCTTATATTTGAATAATTTACATTTAAATTATTGGTAGTGGGATTCAGGCATCAGTATTATATAACAGCTGCACAGCATTTTCTAGTGTGTATTTGGTGTTAAGAAATCCTACCTCATCTAATACATGGTTGACAAATTAAGACAAGTATCTATATGTGCTTCTCTCGTCTAAAGAAATATAATTTGGGGACACTCATTTTTCATTCAACTAACAAGCCCTTTAATTCAGCAGCCCCAGAGGTAGACGGTCTGGTTTATTGATTAGGTTTAGCATTTCCACATGACCAAAAGAACCATTAAGAGGGGATTTGTCCCTCTGCCTCATTTGTTCTTAGCTCCAGTTCCTAATCCTGGGAATAAAATACCTGGATAGTTCAACCCTCCAAGTTTAAAATTATCATTTTAGCCAGATATACCAAAAAGTATACAATTTTGAAAGTGCTGCATTAACGTTTACAGGTTTCTATTTGAATTTTGGTGAAGACATTAGTAAGAATCTGAAACACTCCTTGTTTTAGCAGTTTCTCCTTTCTTATGCATTATTCTTTGATTTTTCTTTCTTTTATGATATACCTTTAGTTGACTTTATTTATGCTTTCTTCCATTTTTCATTATTATTTCTTGATCTTAAATAATTATGCAATAATTCAACTCATGCATTTTATTAAGTGCAATTCATTTTAAATATTGACTTGTCCTTTTCTTAATTTAAAAACCTAATTGAAAAATAAATTTATTTTATATATCGATGGCCAACCATATTTATTTTGATAATTTCTTTGTTAGTACGTGCTAGTGAAACCTAACATTCATTTTTCATGAGTTTTCATATATTCTCAAAGCCTTTCATGCAAATAAAAATCTTGTTGTAATAGACTTTTAAATCTTAGGGACATTGAAACATCTACTTTTCTCACCAAACAGTTTTTGTTTCCTTTGACTAAATCAAAGTGTTATATAACTTAATAGGTCTCCCTTAATGTCTTGGGTGCTGGGAAGATTGGGAATAAGTCTGTTTTTGTTATTTGTTTATAGTCATACTGTGTTAAGTTTTTATTGCAAACTGCTTTAAATCATTTTTAATTTTAATCAATTTGCTGCCATTCTGATTGTTTTTAATAGTCAAACACAGAAGAAAAATTCAAGATTGTCTTGAGTTTAAAAAAATTCATGTTGACTTTTGTGAATGTACAACTAGTTAAAAATACGTAAAAATAAACAACAATTTAAAAGTTAATCAGGAATTCAGAAGAGAGAAAAATTCATGTAAGACAATTCAGAATTTCCTGAATTCATATGTGCAACGTTTAAGTCTCCTACATTTTGTTTTATCTACTGATTCATTCCATCAAAGAATTCTACTATTCAAATATAAAACTATTTTTTATTCTTATACCTCTGTTTGTAAACAAAATTATTCTGGAAGAATTATGTGTGTTAACAAACTGAAAGTTTCCAAGAAATATTAAATCAATCATCAGTACCAGGATCACATTCTGAAGGGACACCAGTTATTTTCTGGGTGAATACACTAGTTGTCCTGGATACTGACCACTATTCTTCTCCAGGAACACATCTCTTTTTACAGAGTCCAGCTTCAATAACACTTTAACTTGCATGACTAACCAGGCTGAACCATCACTGAAATGTATGTGGATTTAAATCAAAAGGATTGTGCTAGAAATAAATACCATTAACCCTACTTCAATAACATACTTATCCTACCAAATAGGAGTATCGGTTGTACAGACTTCAGAAAATCACCCTGGATGGCTGAGACCTTCGAAATAGCTAAGCTTTGGTTTTGGTGTTTTGTTTTGTTTTCTTTTAAAAAGCTATTTACTTTTTTCATTTTATTCAGTGAAATATTTTTATAATTTATCTTTTAGTTTATTCATCTATTTACTCATTGCTTCAGCAAATATTTGCTGAATGCAGTGATGTATCTGACTTTGGGTTACTTACTTTTGGAGATACAAAAATAAATGATAAATTCTCTTTTTTCAGATATTAGTATTTCTATAGAAAAGACAATGAGTCAACTTGTGATTTATTGCATATATACAATTGATGTTCACACAAATATATGCATGTGTGGTGAATGTAGTTAAAATGTTGATTTTACTTTATTTCTAAGTTTTATTATTCAAGGGGAGTTTCAGAAGATTTAACAATTATTATTAACTATTGTCAGGCACAATATTATATGTAATAGTTATCTTAACTTCTCAAAATAACCTCTATCAAGCATAAATTGTGAGTCCTCTATTAGAGAAGAAAATAAGGCACAGAATGATGAAGAAAGTTCTTCAAGTTTATTACACAATATATCAAGGATCCAAGTTTTGAATCTAGGTCTATGTCCATAACATAAACTTACCCATATTTTTAATTTTTTAATTTTATTTTTATTTAGTTGTTATTATGTGGTTTTCCCAGTCTCAGGACATGTACCTGGATCCTTGGGATGTTCTTGGTACATATGCACATATGCAGGCTGTGTCCAGAAGGGGCAGACCAAACCACTACTCCATCAGTGTACTCTAACCTTATTAATTTTTGCCAAAAGATATTGATTCTAGAAAGACAGTGTATTTTATTTTGTGATATGACTATCTTCATGATTAAAATAACTTTGATGTGAGTTCATCTTGTTATGGATATACCTGTGTAAAAAGACACATCCAATGGCTAATCTAGCTGAGTTCTAAATAACGAAAAGTAAAATCATAGTTCAGATTTGGAAAATTTTGGTTTTTTTAAAGAAAAAGTGCAAGAATGAAGGCAAGCAAGCAGAAAGGCAGGAAGAGAGAGGAAGAAGCCTCTTTTATTTTATTTCCTTTCTTTAGTTGTTCGCACTGGTAGTTCTCCCAACCCTCCGGACTCAAACCCTGCGGTATGTGACCTGTGTCCTTTGGAGGTGATTGACCTAACTGCTGCTCTAACAGGAAGGTAGTATTTCCCTTGCTCAAAGTGGAAAGAATAAAATTCGAAAATATTAAGCTAATTGCTGAAGACCAACATCTTTTTTGGAAGCAGAATCAGAAAGTAAAACAATGTCGTCTAACATCAATTTCAAATGTCTTCCATTGCTTTCTTATTCTCACTCAGTATCTGAATTTGACAATGTCATATTGTCATATGAACTTTATTGTATTCACTTCGTAATAAAATGTATATATCATAGTTACAGAAGATAAAATTTGGAGAGCATATTTTTATTTTATTTTAATTTCCATCTTTATTTCCATAAGGTATTTTCCTCTTTTTTTTTTCTTTTGAGTGAAGGGTCAGAGTTTCAAAACCTCTGGGCACTGGTAAATCATGCCACATCAAGTGTGCTGTAATTAATATTATCCCAACTTAATTCTATAGGCAGTGCATAGACACCCTGTTATTGACAGACTTGTAGAACATAGCTTCTATCTTTAAAGAATTTTATAAAACAATAAGCAAATGGAAATTCATTTTTCTAGTCTGAGTTTCTAAAATTCTATAAGCAAGGCTTTTGCTTCTGCAAGATGGAATAGACATTTTTTTTCTAGTTCACGAAGTACCATGAAAACTTCTGGAAATTATATAAAACAAGTGTAACAACATTGAAAGGTAAAAAGAAGAACACCATCCAGCTAGAGGTCTTAGAATTGAGGAGATGAATGGTCGTAAGATCCCTGAAATCTGTTTTTGCCTTCTGAATTACAGATTTGGAACTGAATAAGCTGACAACTCAGAAAAGGCAAACAGTTGTTCTCAAACAACAACTGTTCTTTCTAGGCTAAAGACCAGTAAAGATTCCACCTGCCAAGACAGAAAACTTTTGGAGGTAACTGTTCTCCTGCCGCCAAACACCACATTAAAAACAAAAGAAAAGTTAACAAATGAAACAAAATGTGACCCACCTCCACCTACACCAGCAAAGGTCAAGTAGGGATCATGGATGAATACCAGTAGTAGTAAGGTTCTATTCCCTTCTTAGTGAGTGGTTTCATAAGAGGTCTAGTGGAGAAGCAGGACTTTCACCAACATCCAGAGGTAATGAGGCTACCCCCACAGTGATGATAGTGGAGACCAAATTGTTGAACTCTATATCCCCATGAGAAAGTAAAAAAGAATCTCAATTTCAAAATTTTGATGCAAAGTTTTAGACAATGAAACAATATCCAGGTTCAATGGCAAATCTTCTTCATGCCAACATTCACAAAGATCTCAAGAGATCTAGTCTGGGCAATAATGTTTGAATTATCTTACTCTTTTTATTTACTTAATATGTTTACTTAATATTACCTAGATTTGGAAGGGATCATGTTAAGTGAAATAAATCAAAAGGAATAAGAAAAATGTAGTATGGTTTCACTCATGTGGTATATAATGAAGTGAAACAAATGAAACCCAGGATATGTATAATATAGATAGATGTTAGGTTCCTTGAATCATTTACTAATTATATAATAACTGATTCTACATAAGTAAAAAGAAAATAATGGCATCATATAAAGTAGAATATCAATATCTTTGTAATTGATCTTACATATTAGCCATTTTTTGTTTTGTTTTCCTATTTCTGCTCAAAAACATTTACACCATCAGAAAGTATTCATCCAGGAGTCATAAAAATCTCCCTCCTTCTAATTCTAAACATAAATTTGATGATTTAATATTTCCATCTGGGAATATACTCTATTAAAAAAACTTTGGACAAAGTTTCTAAAAGTGTCAGAAATAGGAAATGTCAGCAATTGCAATTTCTAGGAACATAAACAGCATCTCCTATGGGAGGGTTTGTGTCACTCAGGGAGCTGATGCCTTCTAAGAAATAATTAGCACTTGAAGGGTAACTGAAGGGAGAAAGGCTATAATCATGCTGTCTTAGCCTCTGTCATCATTAGTTATTGTTTAAGCTTATGAAACAACAGAAATGACCGAACAGAACAGAAATAAAACTAAAGCCAGTTGAAATGGCTATCAGATTCTTTTTTCTCTAATGCCCAGATTACCCAAGAGTATTTAATATTTTGTTGCTAAATAGAGAATGCTTTCCTCAATATAAATGTAGAACACCACATAAGTTAATGTTATACATAAAATTAGAAATAATTCAGTCACTATGTTTTTATTGTATAAATAAGAATAAAAAAATGTGTATTTGTATTTTATTATGACTTCTATATTATAGGATTATAAAATATAAGAATATAGTAAAAGAAAACCTATGAGTTGATTTATTAAGCTAAATATTGGCAGATAAATAAAATTGAAAAGTAAAATGTATTTTTGAAAACATCTTTTTTTATAATATCTTTTTTGATGTTTGAAAAGATCTATTTCCCTGATCAGTTGATTAGTAATGGGCTATATTATTCTACTATGATATGTTAAATGATTTATAAATAATATACCAACATAATTCAAATCTCTAAAAACGCTTAATTCAATAACACCACATTAACAAAACAAAGTTTTCTGATAAGAACAAAACAATATACCATGTTCCATTCTGAAGATTAATAGTTAGAGAAGCAAATAAATGACTTTAAGACATATTGCAATAAATAAGCTTGTTAAATTTTATTTAAATCTACTTTAAAAAATGTGCTTGACCACAGTTTAATTTCCAAGGATATTCAAGATAAGCTATTCACATACAGCTTGAGAGAGTCATGCCATTGTACTGAGTATATAGGTTCACAGTGCCTAGATTTATAGGAATCTCTCCAAACCATTATTAACTTAAATATAGGTTACTTCCCTTTCATTAAATTGTAATATATGACTTCTTTTCAATCTGTCAGTTCCCCTGAGGATATTTAATCTCTGTGTGTGTGTTTATCTGTTTCTCTCCTTCGTTAGCTTTTTAGTATCACCTTTATTCAAAGTTAAAATACGCAAATATTCAAAGTAAATTTTTCTTTCTGAAATTCTTTCTTGAGTCATTCTTTATTGCATTGTCTCTGCAATTTTTTGACTTATAAGTCTCTGCAAGTTCATTTTATAAGTTGAAAAATGTTTTACATTTCTTATTATATTTCATGATCTGTGCTTCAGACAGTCAAAGGAATCTTTTTTAAACCTTCACAACTACACTTTCTACTTCTGTAGTATATTTTTAACCCCATCACTTTACCCTGCTTCAAATTCCTGCAGTGCATTATATAGTATTAAAAATTATAAAAATGTGAGATATATATATCATATATATATCATATATATGACACATATTAATTACATTAGTGTGGTTTCCTAGGGGGAACAAAATAGGAATGAGAACTGGAAATAACAGAAAACACACACACGCAAGCATGCACACACACACACACACACACACGCACACAAACACACAGTCTTGGCACAGAAAAATCAACTGAAGAATTGAATGAACTCAACTGGCTACTAGGAATTGTGTTCTATTTTGCAACAGTAAGTAGATAATGAGTATTTAGAGTTTATAAGGCTTCTACTGTATCTTTAAAATACTATTTTCAGAATGAAGTATTTCATTTTTTCCAAGAAAACCATCTTCTTTAAAAATCTTTAAACAAAGCTACATATCATCTTTCCTTTTCCTAAAGATAATAGGTAATGACCTAGTTCCATTCTCAGTCTCAGAGTTCTATGATAATCTTAGTAACAGATTATATAAACAGATGACTGATCACTACAACAGGCAAATAAGTGTAATAGGTATCCAGAAATTCAGGTAAATTTAACAAATAGAATCCAGGAACAAATAATTTAGACACTAGTTGTAACATCATGGTTAAATATAGGAAAGAGAAGATAATGTAAAGAAAATAGTATTTAGTGGTTAAGACCATAATACTGACTATGAGGCTATGACATAGCTACACAGAATTCTGGTGACAAAATAGTGAGATATCTTTGGACTCATAGACATACCTTGTTCCAATGAATATAACAGTCACAGAATTTAAGATTGAAGGGAATAGAAGTTGAATCTTAGGTATTGTTGAGGAATGGGTTATATCTCTACCTATGAAAGAAAAATTTCATTTTGTCCTTTGTATTTCAAATTATAGTACATTCATATGACTCAGGAGACTGAGGGGTTAACTGTGTAAAGTCCAAGGACCCAGGCTTGTTACCCAGGACTAGGGATGGGGATCAGGATGGAGGGAGGGGAATCAAAAAAAATTATAATAGGTCACACAGAGGACCATTTAACCAAACAATTTAATTAGATTATAACATTATTAGAAGGAATGAAAACATAAACTGCTGTTTTGTTTTTTTTTTTAAAGTTCCCTATTCAAAAATCCATGTGACACCTCTATGGAGATCAGACTGATTTTTTTCTTAATTTCATGAAGACTTGCATCATATTGTTTGTACTTAGAAACACGGTTTAAAGTAAATTAATTTAATCAACATATATTTGCCATGAAAAAGATAATTCTTACCAAATATGAAGACCGCCTGAGAAAAAAAATGAATTTGTTCTAATTTATTTCTGGTCAACCAACATCAACACTAATAATGCTCTTTAATTTTGTGAAAATTACTAGGTCATTATTTGTTCAAAGAGGAAGAAAAGTTCTCCAAAGTAAGCTGAAAACTAAAATACATGTGCATTCAAAGATGACCAAGAATATGAAAGCTAATTGACATTTCAATTATAATTCTTAACATTTTAAGGTCAAATATATTTGAAACATAATTACTGTTATTAACTTTATCCAGAATCTTTCCTTTTTATGAAAGACAGTATGTTTACACAGAGATGTTCTTATAAATGGGAACTTTATGAACAACATAATCACTCTATTAGCATTTACATTTGGTATAGAACCTTAAAAAGAAAACAATTTACCCAACATCGGTATTCACAAAAATCAGAATACTTTTAGTTACTGAATTCAAGGATAATATTGTTTCATTCATCTTCAAGAATGGATTTCTGTTACATATTCCTGAAAATCACTATCTTGCCAGATAACCACTTTGTGTTTAAGAAAGTTTTATGAAGAAAATTATTTGGGGCTTTTGTGACTGTTAGGGTTAGGGGTGGAAGGAGTGATTTTGCACCTAATCTGTAAAGTTTGTTTTTGCATTGACCTAGTTTCAATATTATTTAGTATATTCATTTATCTGAAACTACAGCAGACATAAAGAAAAAATAGGAATAGTTCAAATTCTGGATCCACTTTACACTCACTTGTGCAAAGGATATATAAATATATATTAATAAAGAAAAATGTGAAAACAGAATAAATAAATCTTTTGCAGGTTGCAAGGCACAGAGAAGTGGCCAAAGTTGTACAATTAGCTGGGCATGATTTTCCTAAATGAAAATGCATGCTATTTAAACCAGGTTCTCAAGTGAGACCACCAGTAGTAAAATCCTTTTCTGTCATGTATGTGACTTAGGTGCTTCTGGGCAACTATTAAATCTTTGTGCCTCATTTCTTTCAATGGTAAAATATAATAATATCTGCTATACAGAAACACTATAAAATTGAATATAAAGTATTTAGCATAGTATCTAGCGTACCATTAGCATGCAATTACTGTAATCTAGAGCACCATTAGCATTTCATGACTGCTATAACTGTAAGAAAGCTTCAAAAAATGAAATAGGTGGTATACAACATACTTAAAAAGTCAATAAATAGTCCCTAGACTAAATTTTACAAAAATTTTAAATAATTATTAAATTCTACTTCTTATTTTATTAGCAAATGTAACCTTTATCTAAAAATCAATTGTACATCAAATAAAGGTAAGGATGAAGAAATCTAGAAAACGTAAAAATACAATAAACTTTGAAAAATTGTCTCAATCTTCAGGCCCAGCCAAACTTATTTTAATTTTCTGGGGTAGAGGAAAAGTATTATGTAGCTGTAAGTTTGAGAAAAATTTGGTTAATGTTCTGTGAGGAAATAAGACTGTAACCTTTAATGTTCTCTTGACATTTTCATTTCTACAGAAAAGAAATAACTTTTCCAGCTTTGCTAAAATATAATTGACCTATAATATTGTGCAGTGTAAGGTACACAACATAATTATTTGATATGTATATACTGAAAAGTAATCACCACGATAATGTTAGTTGACAGATCCATCACTTCACAGTTGCAACTTGTGTGTGGTGTGAAGACTTCCAAATCTACTCTTTTAGCAACTTTAAAATAAACAGTATGTTATCGTTTATAGTCAAGCAGAAATTATCCTGATTAGGACAGTGTTGGGAAATGCGAAAGAGTTGTAATCATAACCAGATCTACTAATCAAATGTGAAAACAAATCCTTTAAATTATATAAACAACATCTGATATCTGGAGCACCTCTAGTCATTATAATTTTGCTACAGAAGAATAAACAGACAGTAGAAAAGAAAAAAAATGTATAATTTGTGAACAACCACAAGGATCATCCAAGGATAGGTCCGACTAAAACAAAAGGACTGAAAGTTGTCACTTTCCAGCCAACCATGAGAAATGGAACATTTTGCAGCCTGAAGCAAGATCAGATGCTGTTCAACCCTCCCACCCTCCTGTTTAAGAATTCAAGGACTACATCCCCACGCCTAACATTCCAGCCCATCGACTCTGTACCCTAGCCAGATGGCCTTATCAGAATTCCACCTATAGCCCCCTCCATGCTAGAGTCTGCCCCCTTAAAAGCCCTTCTCACAGATTCCCTGGGATTGCTCCTTCTGCCTCTTCTCACAAAGGAGCTTTTCCTGGCCTGCTCAAGGGACAATAAAGTCATGCCTCAGAGTGTATCAACTCCCTTGTCTGAGTCTCTTTTGTTGTGGGTCTGTCAATTTGAAATGGGTGAAGGATTGTTATGAAAAGTCATAGGAGTGTTTTCTATATCTGGACATAACAAAAAATAAAACCACATATAAAACAGTGACATTGACTTTCTTTTTAAAAATATCCTCTGTTAGGCTGGCCCAGAGGGACAAAACGGCTGCCATACCTGGAAAAAAGGTGGCTGGCTTCAGACTGAGGGATTGAAGCCCACACTTGGAATCACAGGACCAATTCCCAATCACGGTGTATGAAGCCTGCAAATTCTTTTGCTTAAAGACCATGCTTCTCTTTGTTCAGGTGCAACTTCCCCGGCCCCCGTTCTGCGGACCATATAACCTCGCCTTGTGCACAAACCCCAATAAAGCCCTGGCTATTGGACTTTTTGTTTGATTGGCTTTCTTTCCTCGTAGAGCCCAGAGAAAAAAACCTTTCATTTGGTGCCGAAACCTGGGAGGAGTTGTTGTCTGCTGAGGACCACTCCTCTCCCCGCTCCCCAAGGAGGCCTCGTGGCCACCCATCCAGTCTGGACTACCAACTAGGGTAAGTGCCATCACCCCAAATTTTTGGTCCCCAACCGCTGAATCCGGGCCCCTGGGTACTGATACCGAGAGACTGCTCTCACGAAAAATCGCAGCGCTGCGTCAGGGTGACCCTCTCGGAGAGACTGCTCTCCTCAGTTACTGGGATCTGAGTGCCAAAGGAGACGTCCCTGGACCCAGACTCCCATTTTTCTGACCAGCTCAACAGATTGGGTTGAGGGATGCCAATTCCCTATCTGTTGTCCTAGGGGACCGAAAATGGGAGGACAAGATTACGTCCAGGCCATTATACCAGCCCGACACTTTCAAATTCACTACCCTGATGGACTTAGACAATTCCTGCAGCCGGACCGGGAAATGGTCTGAGGTTCCCTATATCTAGGGCTTCTGGATTTTGTGCTCCCGCCCAGAACCCTGCGCTCAGTGCTCCACTACTCAGGTTCTCCTTGCCCGCGGCAGTTCAGAGCCTGGCAGACCTTCTGAACCCTCTGCTCCGGAACTTCCTTCCTCCTTCTCTGACTCCCCTGAAGATCTCGCCTCTCCTCCTCCTCCTTCCTCCCCCATCAGCCCCAGCCAAGCCCTCCTACTACTACTTTGTTCCTTAACAGGCTAACAGAGGCCATGTTACTCCATACCCGCTTAGATCCAACATCTAATGCTGGGGCGACTGTTTTGGCTACTCATTTTATCTCTCAGTCAGCCCCAGACATCCGAAGAAAAAACTGAAAAAGGCCGTGGATGGTCCCCAAACCCTCATCCGAGATCTGGTGAACATGGCATTTAAGGTTTTCAACAATTGGGAAGCAGAGGCTGAGGCTGCCCCCCAGGCACACCTACAGCAAAAGCCTGCAGACCCAGGCTATGCTGGCATCCCTGCGGCCGGTGGCAATGGGGGCAAAGCCTAAATCTGGGCCAAAGAACACCCTGCAGGGGTTCTGTTTCAAATGTGGCAAGGAGGGACACCGGGCCTGCCCACAAAGCCTTGCCCAGATTGCTGGCAGCTTGGCCACTGGAAGGATGCTTGTCCTCTTAAGAGCTCGTCCTCGGCGTCTCCACGCAGAGAATTAGTTCAAGGCGTGAACTCACCCCTGGCCACATGGGAGTTTCTTGGGGTCCTGGATGACTGAGGCGGCCCAGACCTGAAAACCCCCATCACCCTTGCTGAGCCCAGGGTAACATTGCAGGTAGTGGGTAAGTCCATCTCTTTTCTCGTGGACATGGGGGCTACCTACTCTGTTTTACCGTCTTTTTCTGGACCCATAGTTCCTTCCCAGATCTCGGTCATGGGGGTAGACGGGACCCCATCTTGCCCCCGGCAGACCCTTCCACTTACCTGTAGCCTGGACGGGTTCCCCTTTTCCCATTCCTTCCTCATCATACCTTCTTGCCCTGTTCCGCTCTTAGGATGGGACGTCCTACAAATAGTAGGTGACACTCTCCAGCTCACTCAGGGTCACCCTCTCTCTTCTCCTTTCATCCTCCCCCTATTAGAAGACTCAACTCCCCTTCCAGACCCGCCTATATCCCCATCTCTTGTTAACCCCCAAGTGTGGGACACCTCTACTCCAATGGTAGCTTCCCACCACACCCCCGTCATTGTTCGCCTTAAGCAGCCTGACTGTCTTCCCCTCCAGACCCTAGTTCCCCATCTCTCAAACAAACCTGAGGCGATTAAAGCCTATTATCTCTCGCCTCCTAGACAAGAAACTTCTTGTCCCCGCCTGTCCCTTAGGCTCTCACCACACCTTAATCCAGCTACCCTCCTTGCAGTTCCCACTATGGAGATAGAACCCACCCACTCTTGCCAGGAGATGCTAGACTTTCTCAGACAGCCTCTAGACCGCATATCTGACAAACCCTTGCCCAAATCTGATCTTACCCTGTTTGCAGATGGAAGCTCAGTTCTCGGAGCCGATGGTCAAAGGCGAGCAGCATATGCAGTAGTCACTCTGTCTGAAACCCTAGAAGCCAACAAACTTTCCAAGGGTACTACTTCACAAAAGGCCGAGCTCATTGCCCTCACCAGAGCACTTATGTTAGCTAGAGGGAAGAGGGTCACAATCTATATGGACTCTAAATATGCCTTCCTAATTGTCCACAGCCACTCAGGCTTATGGAAGGAAAGGGGCTTCCTAACCACCAAATGGTCACCTATTGTTAATGCCTCCTTAATTGCTAAGCTTCTTCAGGCCATAGACCTACCCATTGCTACTGCAGTAGTCCATTACAAGGGGCACCAGACATCATCAGATCCTGTCTCCTGTGTCAATGCCCAGGCGGATAAGGTGGCTAGAGGATTCACTGCACGTACCCCACCACCACTTTGATAGCTGCTGGAATAGGCAGCACAGACCTAGCACACAGTCTACAAATCACATGCCAACTGTGGGCTGAGGTAGAGCAAACCCATGATGCCTCTGCCACCTCCCTAACCTCTTTGCAAAGACAAATAACTTCAGTAGCCCAGATCGCCCTCCAAAACCACAGGGCCCTTGACATCCTAACTGCAGAAAAAGGTGGAATATGCCTCTTCTTGCAGGAACAGTGCGGCTTCTACGTAAACGAAAGTGGCCTGATAGAGGAAAACGTCAACACTCTCCAAAATCTTTAAAAAAGTTGAAAAAGGGCTATACCCCTTTAGAAATGGGGACCCTGTGATGGTGCTCCCTGATTTTTACCACTTTGGCCCCGATCGTTGGGCCAGTTTTGTTGATCTGTGTATTGCTAATGCTTGGCCCATGCTTTGTGAGATTCCTCCAGGACAGAATCCGCGGAGCCTCCCGGGTTACCTTCAACCAGATGCTGCTCCAGACCAGAGCCTACTCTCCTGTCCAGACTGGGCCAGACGACACCAACCTCTGACCCCCTCCCCTCTATGCCCCCTGTCAACAGGAAGCAGCCAGATCGATCACGGCACCCCTTTATCCTATCAAAGAAGTCAAAATGTTAGGCTGGCCCGGAGGGACAAAGCAGCAGCCATACCCGGAAAAAAGGTGACTGACGTCAGACTGAGGGATTGAAGCCCACACCTGGAATCACAGGACCAATCCCCAGTCGTGATGCAGGAAGCCCGCGAAATTCTTTTGCTTAAAGACCGCGCTTCCCTTTGTTCGGGCGCGACTTCCCCGGCCCACGTTCTGTGGACCAGAGAACCTCGCCCAGGTACGCAAACCCCAATAAAGCCCTGGCTGTTTGACTTTTTGTTTAATTGACTTTCTTTCCTCGCGGAGCCCAAAGAAAAAACCTTTCATCCTCTAGGTTCATCTAGAATGTCTGTGTTCTTTACTGAGGTTTACACTTTCGTATTGTATCCTCACAGTAATCTTGAAAGTTTGGTAGAAAATCTTCATAGCAGAAAATTCACTGTTACTAAGACTAAATAAATTTACTAAGGTCACAGGCTTTTATTGGAAAAATTAGACCAAGAATTGGGGCATTAAATTTTTTAATTCTTTAACAAGCATAAACTTTGTCATTGTTGTGCATCTGTTTGATAGACCTGGAGCAGTTACCTTCTGCTGCCAAGATTTCCACTATAGATACAAGAAAATAAGTGTCCCAGTGCTTTCTGTCTGTCTAATATTGGCAGCCAAGATTGAATAGGGTAATAGAAGAGACAGAGAAAAAAAGAATGTGTTGTCTTTAGCACAAACTGAACTCAGAAAGGCATAGATTAGGAGTTGGCAAACTTTGGAATACTATCAAACCTATTAATTTTTATATTCTAGATGTCTGCTTTAGCACTGTAAGACGTTATAATTATGGTAGATACATTTTATAACGTCTTTGACGCTTCAATATTTTCTAGCTGGCTCTTCAAGAAAAAAATTGCCACGATCCTAGACATTCCTCAATGCAGCAGAGGAGTGTTGATTCTCAGACTTCATCTTCACACATGCCCTGGGCTGAGAGTATAGGTTTCTCCAGTTGTGTAACCACCCAGATCTTAAATTTCCTACATCCTGAGCTTTACCAGTTTTCAAAACTGCCGTCCTCATAGGATAAGGGGAAAAAACTATAAGGTTACCATTCTGTAGCCCTTCAAACCAGCTCTGTGTTCTGTGGAGGCAGCAAAAACTCTCACACTACTCTAACAGATGGAACTCAGAGGAGACAAAGGCTGGGTTTAAGTGAAAGGCATTGCGTTCTCCCCTCTCAAACCTTTTTAGGTTGTTTGGAGAACGCAAATACAGATATAGGGTCATTTCAATTGTTTTGAATGCTCTGTATTTTCTAGGGCAACTAACCAATTTTATTCATATTATTGAAACATTTAAATAATAATGAAACATGCAAATCATTCTAACATTTCTAATCCAATTAACTTAATGAGTAGGAGGAAAACAGTTATTGCTTCCCCAGAATAAACTTTCTAAGCACTGAGCGGTCTCTTTGACCCAGGTAATCTTGAAGAAAGTTTTAATAATGCTACCCAGTTTTTGTTGTTGTTTTTATACTGAATAGATTATTCAATTGAATTGTTTCAAACAATTAAACTCTCTTGAAGTCCTTTGACATATATATTTTAGGCAAACATAAAGTTTGTATTTTTCAAATGTATCAGTTTAAATCTATAAATAAAGAAATTTTCAGTTAACTTACATGTCTCTGGGATCCATCATATTCACACCTTTCAATTTTTCCCAGGCTGCCATCTGAGAAATACAACTTCTCTGCACGGTGGTCAATAGTGAGTCCATTTGGAGTGAGTATGTCTGTACTAATCACCACTTGAGCATTTTTCCCAGTCAGAGTAGATCTCATAATACTTGGATGCTGTTCATTCCAATTGGTCCAAAACATCAAACTAATTAAGATGGAAATTATAAATTAAAACATTAGTTATCAGTAAAAGCATTAATAGAAACATGACAATGTCAAGCTCTTTAAAAAAAACAATATTTATATCAAATTCTATGTCTCTTAAAGAAATCAAGGCAATAGAGGAAGATACTTATTTTATATTTGCTTGCATATCTTTTCCAGTTTCTTAAATGAATCCTGGAAACTGTCTGAAAAATTATCCTGTGCATTCTCTCAAAGAACAATTTAATTAAATTGCATGAGTTTGATGCACGGTGAGAATTTATCAGCATTGGAAACCTTAAGTTTTTATGAACTATAAATATATTCTAACAATAAATATTGATGATAATTATTTTGTATTATTGTAATTACTAGACAATCTTCAAGTTCACAACAAAGTCTTTCTGTTTGTTAATTTTAAAAGTAATACCCACTAATTGAGGAAAGCAGGGTCATCTATGCTCCTTGTTAAAATATTATATAGTATTTACATCTATTCTATGAATATGAGTTCTATGTGAGCAAGTGTCAAAAATATTTTGCTCAAGAAATCAATAAATTTTCCAAAAATAGTCATTTTATTTTCTTAAATTTTGCAGTAGATTTAGCAATACTACAACTTTAAAAGTGAAAAAAAAATAGTTAATCAATTATTTTAAAGTTATGCATATCATATGAGGTATTAAACATTCAAACAATTTATCTGTAATATTTTTAAATTGGTGGCTTTAGAATTATAAAATTTCTGAGGGATTAATGTTCTTTTGACTTCTCTTTTCATTTTACAGATGGGAACACAGAGGTCCAGAGAGCTTGAGTAATTAAAGTTAAATAACTAAGCCAAGTTTTGAATTCAAGTAGCATAATTTTCATCTAGAATTTATGGTTTCATTTTTAAATTTATGTTAATCAACAAACACTGCTGTACAGTGATTGGATGACATCATGGTTATGTATAATAATAAAGTAAATTTTTATATTTTGATTACATATATGTTTCCAGTTATCAATATTTTGATGTGACTGATTCTAATTTACAGTTTACTATATGCAAGATCAAAGTATAATTTTGGCTCATGTAATAAATAATTATAGGGTAAAGTACTTCTCAGTTAAAACTAATCATATGTAATATCAGCAATCTCCCCTATGTTTATTTTAAAATTATCTGATAAATCCCTTTGGTCAACTTTAGAATATTTGTTATTCTCCTAAGATTCTTCTGGTGAACTGACAGGATCAATGTAGCTGATTTAGCAACAAGCTGTATAATGATACAACAGTAAGTATGAGTGGAGGTAGTTCTACCTAGGCATCTGGAGACCTATACCAACCTGAACTAAGTCACCAGAACTGTGTGAGAAGTTATAACATCAAAACCCTCAGTTTTCAATTGGAAGGTGTCCAATTAATTGAATTAAATCTAATCTCGCTTCTAGCTCTATAAGTGCTTCCAGATTTATAGCTATTCTCACACAGAATAATTTGTATGTTCTTGTCTTCTCTCAAGTGGTTAGGGTCAGTGTTTGACAGTCATTGCTTATTAATCATTGTTTTCATTCTTCAGATTTTCTTCACTATATGTAAAAAAATATTCTATCTCTGCTCAGTGAAAACTAGATTGGTCTGATTTTGTTTTAATTCTCATATTTAAGAATAAAATAATTTTCAGTAGTTAACAAATAATTTTACTGTATTTCTTCTCCAACTTTCATAAAATTTCTTCTTTTTTTAGAATTCCCAACACATGACTTTGTCTTATTTTTTTTAGTCACTATTCACTATAGCCTGAAGAGTATTTCTTGGCATGGATTCTCAACAGATATTATTATAAATTCCCTCATAATATATCATCAGATAGGAGTAGACTACTTAGACTGATGTCAAGTATCTATATTGAAAATATATCTGCAAACAAATACTTGTTTTGTTGTTACTGTTTATTTTCTCCGTATTTCAATTAGCAAAGACTCTAGTTGTCAAAATTAATTGAATAAAATAAAAAAACACCTTTTAACTTCCATTAATTTAATATTTAATACATGAATAACTTCCTAATCTACCTTTTCCATTACAGTGCTGTCTCTATTTTTCCTTTCATCATTTAAATGTGCTTTTACTGTATCTCACATGGTGATGACACCTGGCATTTAAATAGTGTAGACTTTTATTATTCACATTCACAATGCTGCTATAAAAGATGTAAGAACTTCAAGAATAAGGAAACTTATTTTTAAGCCATTTTTAAAATTTACTTTCATAGTTTTTAACTTATAATAAAGAAAAAAATGCACAGCTGCCTACTTTTGGCATTCATCCAAGGCTAACACATGTGGATGGTCATCCTCTGACATGGCAATAACTGCTTCCCTGTCAAATGCGCCAGGTCGAGTCTGGTCCACAGTGTGCCGAGTGATGGATGAGGTAGTAGAGCTGGTCCAGTAAAGTGTATCCCAGGCTCTATGATAGGCAAGTCCTTCAACAGATCCCACATCTGATTGGGGAAAGACAATAATACATATACACTTTTATCCCCATGGATTCTGGACAGAAAAGCATTTAATGATATGTATGTACATTTATCTGTTATTTGTAAATTATCCAATGGAAAAATATAATCATTGTGATATCAGCAGCTTGACAGCTCATTATACACACATACACACACACACACACTGAGCTGTATACCAATGTATTTGTAATGGGATAACATTTTTTGGAAGAAATGTCACTGTGCAGAAACATTTTTTATACAAAAAAGTCAACAAAATTATTGTGTTTTATTAAGGAAAATGGCAGCTCTTTTTTTTCTGTATCAGATACTTTTGAAAACCATCAGTCAGAGACAACATCTTGGTATAGCAATCATGTGTTGATATTATAACTGGACACATCAAGAAAAGCAAATGCATCAAAACTGTGATACAATTAAAAAGTTAAAATTAAATTCCACACTTGAAACTATTAAACAATGGTAGATATATTTTAATAAGTTGATGCTTATTCTATTTAACTAATGTGATAGAATAATACAAAAAAATTAAATTGTTCACTAAAGCACACTTAAAATGTTGTCAGAGAAAAATAAATGGTAGTACACAGATTTTAATATATAAAATCGGCAATGTGGAAAACAAGAACAATGTTTCTTGAAAGTTTGTTCCCAATCTCTAGCATAACAGAAGTTATTTTATTTTTCATGAAGATGCTGTATATGTCTTTAAATACAACCAAATTATTCTTTATATAACAATATCTCTGTTACTTATTTTCCTCAGAGTTCTTATTCTTAGCATGCTCAATTCAAAAAAGAATATATATAAAATTTTTATAATTACATTAAAGATTAGTAGTATAGCAATAAGCAGAATCTATAATTTTTCTCTGAAGGAATCTGTGAAGGAAATTATTTGTCTTCTACAAACAGATGAGATGAGTTTTCTTCAGGTTTTAGATGGGCAAATTTTCAATTTGGTTGTCAATAGGACTAAGTGGGAAGGCAAAACAATATTAAAGACTTTTTTAAGTAGATTGCTTTGATGTGATTAAATTTTTGTCATTTGTTTTCGACACGTAACGTAAAAATCTACTAATAATAAAATAATAGATATCATTCATTGGACATGATTTTCCTGTTATGAGTTGGGCTAATTGCTTTGCAAATATCACTTTATTTTATATTTATATTGTTTGTTTTTGTTTGTTTTGAATCGTTGCTCTTTTCTAAGAAGGAAACTGAAACTTATGATCACAGGGCTAATATTATTAAAGCAAAAATTTTAACACATGTTCATCTGCTTCCAATAGGTTATAAACTTCAGCACTAGTATTTAGAGATGGTTTATAGCACCTATCACTTAACAATCTACACCAAGCCAGAACCAAATAAATGTTTAATTAGTTTCAGCTTGTCTGACTCTGGCTGGATGGTACAAATATTTTCTATGTGTTGCCACTTCTCACAGTCAAAAGAAGAATTTACAAGAAATTAATGAGGCTGAGTAACTGTAAACCTAGACCAGAGATGATGGAAGAAAAATTATAAAACAATCATAATAAAATCTGCTATTTTTCTATGAATCATATATGTTCATACTTGAGTTGAGTGGCAGTTTGGTTGATAATTTTCAAAGATAAGACAAGTTATTAACTAATAAACATTCATTCCACTGTATTTTAGTACTTTCATATCATTTTAGATATACTATTAATGCACTTAATCTGTCATTCAAAAACAAAATGAGAAAGCACAGTTCAAAAAAAAAAAATTCCAAACAAATCAGAATCACTAATCCATGCTCATTCTGTATTTTCTCCTCCTTTTTCTGATTTTGACAGCTGCATCACAGTCACCTTTTTTCCTGCCAGATCAAAAAGAAATCACTTTGTATTACCCCTGAGATGAAGCAGATACTTCTTTTCTTTGATTGACAAAGTTATAGGGTTACTAGAATACATAATACGTTTCATTGCCCAGGAACAATCTATTTGACTTTATTTTTGTAATAGATGACAACTTGACAATATATGTAATCATAATCTAGTGGTACATTTTAAAGTATTTCTGTATGTATTTCTTTCCCCAAAATAAATGAACTCCCTCCAAAAGTTTCTGTCTTTACAAAATAGTCAATGAAAAACATACGCCAAATTTAAAAATCATGAAAAATATTTTATTTGAAGTAAAATGACAGTTATGTCCTTTTTATGATGATTTAATATAACATGGAGTTATGTAATAGTGGTGTGTACACGTGCATATGCGTGTGACCATGAGCGAATATTGGCATCCTGAATTAGTTAAACAGGTAGAATATAAACTTTCACACACACATATATTTATATATATATAATACATATATATATAGATATATAGATATATAGATATAAAGAGAGAGAGAGTTTAAAAGTAAAATACTGGCTTATCCAGTTAGCAGTCTTGAAATATTGAGTCAATGTCATCCCTTCTAGTTCAACCCATGTTGCTGCAAGTGACAGGATTTCATCTTTTTAGGGCTGTGTAGTATATCAGTGTGTGTGTATACATGTGAGTATATGTTCAAATATTCTTTCTCCATTTATCTATTGATGGGCACTTAGATAGTTGCTAATTGCTGACATCTGTAAATAACAGCAATAAACACAGGGGTGCATATATCTCTAAAAAATTGGGTTTTTTTTGAAGGGGATAAATATCCAGAAGTGGAATGACAGGATTATATGAAATTTTTATTGTCAAGTTTTTGAAGAATCTCAGCTTTCTATAAGGATTGCACCAATGTACACTCTCACCAATAGTGCAAAAGGATTCCCTTTTATATCCATCTTCTCCAATATTTGCTGTTTTCAGACTTTTGGGTAAAAATTATTCTAATAGGTAAAAGGTACTATCTCATCGTTTTTTTGCATTTCCCTAATAATAAAAGAGGAAGTACTTTTTATTTTCCCGTTGGTCATCTGTACAACTTCTTCGAGAAATAATCGTGTCCATTTTTTTTTATAAGATTGTTTATCTATTGTTGAGTATTATTTTGAATATGAAGCCCTTGTCAGGTATAAGATGCAAACATATTTTCTCCCAATAAGTATTGGTATCTTTTTGTTGGGATATAAGCTTCTTTTGCCATGCAGAAACTTTTTAGTTTCATGCAGTCTCATTTGTTTATTTTTGGTTTTGCTTCCCTTGCTGCTGGAGTTGAGTCCCTGAAGATCTTTCTAACATGAATGTCATAGAATGTATTGCCTGTTTTCAGCTAAATATAGTGCAGTTTCTGGTTGTATATGCAGTACCTAATTCATCTGTATTTATTTCAGGATATGGTATTAGAGAGTGGTCTAGATTCATTCTTTTGCATGTGACTGTCCAGTTTTTTTTTCAATAAAAATGGCTGAAAAGGCTTTCCTTTCTTCATTCTATGCTCTTGGCTCCTTTGTCATAAATTAACTGACCACATATATGTGAGTCCATTTTTGGTGACTTAATTCTGTTCCACTGATTAATTTTTCTGTTTGCATTCTAGCACCATTCACTTTTATCACTATTGCTTTCTACTATAGCTCAAGATCTGGGAGTGTGATACCATTACTTTTTTTCTTTTTTTCTCATTATTGCTTTGACTATTCAGGGTCTGTTCAATTCCAAACAAAATGTATTTATTTTTGTTCTATTTTCTTAAAAATTGCTAGTGACATTTTGATGGGGATTGCATTAAACCTGTTTTTTGCTTTAATTAATAATCAATATTTCATCAAGGTTAATTCTTCTCAGTCATGAGCATGCAATATCTTTACACCTCTTTGTGTCTTCTATTTCTTTTAACAATGTCTTATAGTGTTAATTGCACAGAACTTTCACCTCTTTTGTTAAGTATTACCAAGGTGTTAAATTATTTTTACTGTTATTATAAACAGGATCTAAAAATTTCATTCTCCTCTATTACATTGCTTGCATATAAATTCAGCAGATTTTTGTATATCAATTTTGTATCAGCCATTTTACTGTACTCATTAATTCTAGCAGTTTTTTTGTGACATCTCTAGGGTTTTCTTTATATCATGTTATCTTCAAATAGTGATAGTTTCACTTCTTTTTTTTCCTCAATTTGGATTACTTTTATTTCTTCTTGCCTAATTAATCTGGTCTGAACCTCAAGTACAATGTTAAATAGCAGTGGTGAGAATGAACATGCTTGTTTTTTTGCTAATCTTTGAAGAAACACTTGCAAATTTTCACCACTAAGTATGATGTTGGCTGTGGGTTTATCATATATGACTTTATTTCTGCTAAAATATGCTTCTTCTATCCCAATTTACATAGAATTTCTATTATAAATGGGCGCTGAATCTTCTCAAATGCTTTCTCTGGATCTATTAATAAGATCATATGATTTTTTTTCCCCTTGCTTTGTTGATATGATGTTTTATTACATTCACGGATTTTCATATGTTGAATCATTCTTAACATCCTTGGTATAAATCTCAGTTAATCATGCTGGATAACTCTTTTTATGTATTGTTGAATTTAGATTGCTAATATTTTGCTGAGAATTTTAGTATCTATGTTCATTAGCAATATTGGGTTGGAATTTTGTTTCTTTGTTATGTTCTTGTCTGCTTTTGCTATTAGTGTAATGTTGGAGAAGACATAAATCTTTAAAGACAGAAAGTAGGTTAGTCAATGTAGTTAAGGAGCATAGGCATAAATTAGAAGTGATTGCTAATTGGTACAGAGCTTTTTGGTGGGAGTAGTGAAAATGTTTTCAATTTGATGGTATTGATAGTTACAAAACTTGGAATATACTAAAATCATTGAACTTTACACTTTAAGTGGGTGAATTATCAATGCTAATATTAAAAGCCTACTTAAATAAGATAAAGAGTCCAGAGAGTATCCATCATCATTATCTCAACTGACTACATAAACCATATGCTTTGTAGCCCTCACTGTTTCCTTTCCCTGCAGAACTGAGTGCATGGGTCTCCAGCGGTCACACTGATTCTTTCCAGAAGAGAACTAAGTGAAATTGCAAATGGTTCTCTACATGAATGCACTATACCTGTACATCTTCTGTTGCTTTGTTTTCAAAATAACCTTTTTGTTTTTTAAACAAGTGAATACTTTTCTAGAGGTTAACAGAATCATGTCTCAAAATATTCCTAGATTTGTCCTGAAATATATGTATAAAATAAATTAAACATCAATGAATTGGGCAAATTGAAGTTCTAATTTTAGAAATACTGGTGTTTCTATTTGAGTCCACTCAGAAGTTGTAAAATACCAAAAATACTTGCTATAGTGAGAGCAAGAAAGAAATGCCTTAAAAAAACTTTGCATAATATTAAATATTATATAACATAATATAAACATATTTAACTATATCATTAAAGAGAAATGTCTAAATAACACAGCATATTAAATGATAAAAAAATTATGCAGTGATATCTTAAGGTATTTGGATACAGTTAAATAGTCATTTATTGTAGGAAATTAAGATATCTGATAATTTCTCTTGAGTCTACCTCATTAGAATGCTTTCTGAATGATTAATTGGAACAATTATTTTCTCTTTTCTAATTATTCAAGCAATTATTAGACTGTAATAAAATTTTTAGGGAAGCAAAAATTTGTCACATCAGAAATGTCTTTTAGCAATTTTTTTCATAGACAAATGCTCTGAGGACTGGATGAAGGTGCCATTCTGTAAAGCATTTACAGGTGTGAAAGAAAAATTTCATTTATAAGGGTGTCTCCCTCAGCCAAGCCAGGAAGACCTAATCTCTTTAACTCAGCAGTGAATAAAGCAGAAACTTAATTTCTAAAAAGAGTTTCTCTGTTTAATGTGCCCTGGCTACCTCATCTGGATGTTCTTCCTGCCCCTCTTCTAGAATCTGTTGTTTCTCTGAAAGTATTTAGAGAAGAGCATAATTCCAGGGGTGAAATATTCAGTTTTATTGGATTTCCCATGTAATCAGGAGGTATACAGGCTATTATTAAACCTCTTTCTTTTTTTCTTGTTGTTTCATCAATCTGTCTAAAGTTTATTTGAATATTTTAGTGCCTAGAAAATCCCAGAGAGACATGGGAAGATTTTCCTTGCATCTCAATAATTTCCATGTAGATTGCTAATTACTACAAATTAACTATCACGCCTCTGATTTGATAACTTCAAGACAAAGGAAAATTTCTCCCATCCCTCAGAGTTATTCACAGACTGGAAAACAAATTAGCATTAAACACAATTGACTTGCAAAAAGCTTGTATTTAATAACAAGTATGGATAATTTACATAGTGGTAAATTCTGATGTAGCAGGGACAGATGAAAGATTTATATCCTCAGTTAAGACCGGGAAAGGTGGTTTGAGGTTCAAGAATAGAGAAAAATGGTCTTCAATGTCAAAGAGGGATGACTCATCTTTATTCTGATTGGAAAGATAGGTTTCCTCTGGATTAGAAGCTTCCCAAATTACTTTCTTCCAGGGGAAAGGGAGAGATTTAGAGAATGGTGATGTCCTCTTCCTTCTTAGATTAAGAGGACTATGAGTTAGGAGAAAGGTAGAAGCTTTGTGTCGGATTATCCTCTATAGTCTACATTGCACCACCAAATAATCTTTATGTCAGAGCAGGGCATCAAAAGGAAATCAATTCTGAGAATATAGGAATGATGTGTTTTAGCCTTACTGAGAGTTAGTGCTATTTTTGGCTTTATTCCTACATTAACAAAAAATAGTAAAAGGTAGTTTAAAATATCTCTTAGATATGACAGATATCTTTAAGTATATTGTGCTGATCAGGGTATAATCTGATAATCACATATCTATTCAAACTGGGTACAGGTTGCCAAATATTTGGTGTGCCACTCTGATCGCATCTAACAATAGTAAGAGTTTTCACCTGTATATTTTATCCTTAATTTTTTCTGTTCTTAAATTCTTTGTTTAAAAAAAAACCCAAACCCTCAGCATTCTTCTTACTAGTTGAATTTACTAAAAGCTAAACAAAATAATATTCTACATTACTATCTAAAAAATTTAAAAATAAATAATTTTATAAAGAAAATTAAATTTTATGACTAAACATGTGGTAAACAGAATTCACTGAAAAACTAACAAGAGTTAAGTAAGACGGGAAGCAATAAATAAACCAAAATCAATAGGTCTATTATATAGAAAAAATAATTGTTCTCTAAAGAGGATACTAATCTATGTGAGGCAGGCAGTTAGAAACAATAGGCAGTTTAGTAAGGTGGGCCTGGATAACAGGACCAACCTTTGGAATTCCAAGAAATGCAAGCCAAATAAAGAAGAAGAATGCAGACTTCCTCCGGGATGTCCTTCCTCTCATTGACTAAAAAGCCCTGAATCACCCAAAGGAGTCCTTAAAAATCCTGAGATTCAAAGCCTTGGAGGCACCCTCCTGGGGCCCCCTATCCTTTTTCTCTTAATGGGAGCTTTCTTTCCTTCTCTAAGTAAATCTTTCTTTGGAGCTTGCATTGGGTCCATAACTTGACTCTTCGATTTCTGGAGACCTGAGTCAGTGGTCTCGGCTTCACGTTGAGGCAGAGACTCACGCAGATCTATGATGGCTGGCATCATAATAAAGCAAAACCAAATCAAGAGATCCTGTCAGGCATCTTATCCATTGATGGGAGAGGAAGACTGATCTGAGGACTGTCGTTCCTGGAGGGGTGCCCAGGCATACTGGCGACACCCTAACGTCTTACCATCCACAGCTGGTACTCACAAGCAGCCAAAAGATGATGTGGGATCCAATAAATAAACACATTTATAAAATATGCCACACCTGACCACCCAAAATATTACAATAAAGCTACCTTTCATTAAAGTTGAACCACTAACTTCAGAGTCTCACCTTCCTGGAAGAGGCCACCCAACTCAGAGGGTTTGAGTGGAGAATAATTCTATACTACTTTCTTTTATAGTAATCATAATCTTACTTACTAAATTTTTTTTTCCTAAAAACAAATTTGGTCTTATCTTTAACAAAGACTAACTTTTACAATTGTCCCCAAAGTAGTTTTAATTCCAAATAACCAATGCACTGCAAACATTTCCATGTTAGAAGATAATCTTTGTCTTACATTGCATAACAAAATAGGTTCATTTACTGGGTTTTCCCAGAACAAAAGAACAATTCACCCTAAGGGAATACTGAAGTAGATTAAAACAGCTTGAAGCTTTTAAGAGACAGTGCATGTGTATTTAAAAATTTTTACCCACTGTGGTTTGTTTTTGTTTGTTTCTTCAGGTTTAAAAACTAAATTAAATATCTGAGTTTCAGTTTGAACTCCAGACTCAGCTGAAAATTATATGGACACAGATATGTCTCACCAAATGCTTTGACCTAATGGAAGGTAAGAAATACAAGTGTTGAAAAAATGGAGCAGATGGGTAATTATCCTCATGTCATTCCTTCAAGAGTTACTGGAGATAAGCACTGATTTAGCCATGATTAAACTAACATTGATATGCCCTGGGGACTCCCAAGAAGAGCAGAAAAATCCTATAAATTTAAAAAATATATATAAATTAAAAAAAAATTTAAATTCTAAAAATTCTATAGAAACAAGGTTTCTATAATCAGGTTATTTCATACTGTATCTTTCAAGAACATTTAGGGTATCATTTGCATAACCTTTCTTTGAGAAATAAAATTAGAGAATAACTTAAAACTCATCCTCATTTCCTTTGTGAGAAAGGGATAAATCTTCACACTAAGAACTTTCTTGAGAAAGAGGTATCTGCACATTCTTCAGCATATGAATAAAATCCATCAATGAATTCATACAAGGCAAAAAAATCTCAACAAAAATTTGTTTCTAAACCAAATAGAGGACAAAATAGATCATCATCTTTTATGATCTAAGAGAAACTGGAAATGGCTTCCTTAACCAAACCACAGGTACTCAAGTATTCTTTCATGTTTTTCACTTACCATCATTAAATGTACTTTCCTTTGGTTTAAAGCTTTCTCTAGTTAATCCTTGTTTACTTTTAGTAAACAACTCTCCAGAGGATAACTTACTAAGTTATTAAAATTGATACTTTAAAATATATTATTATATTCTATTATCTTTAATGAGGTATAAATTATGAAGATCTTTATGCACAAGAAAAGATGAGAAACAACTTCAAAAACAGTTTTGAGAGGCATAAAAATGAGGACTTGAGAATCTCAAAATAGCACAAATATACATGGGTTCAGAGCAGATAAGCAACATTAAATCTAATTTATGAGCTAGTGTCTGGTGATAAATTAGCAATTTCAAGAAAATGTACTTGCTGTACATTTGTCAACTGTGCATCTTTAGTAAATAATAAATGAAGCTCATAATATGAATTGGATATAACACATAAATGTAGCTTCAGATGCTTTGATTTTGAACTTTTGATTACTGCCGGAGAATGAACAAGGGTCATCTTGATGTGGAAACAACATAACTTAAAATCTGTAACCACGTAGGCAAATAGATGTTTGAGTGAAAACTGCTAAGAGAGAGGACCCCCACTTTAGCAACCTGGGTGTGGAACACAGTCTTAGTTACTCAAGCCATTTACCTCTAGATAAATAAACTTACCAGCTCTCCTGAGAGCTCCAACCCTCTAGAATCACTCAAGAAGGGAGGAACCCCCACCTGTCAGATATACCAAGAATCCATTTTGCCTCTGAGTGAGATGCAGGCAGCACATATGGTGTACACACACATGTGCATTTCCATAATATAGCTTTCCCATTCTGCAAGGAGCTTAAACTTGCTGTTACAACTTTTAATAAACTTGCTGTGTGATTCTGAACAAATGATTTCCTCCACATATTCTTTCTGTACTAATCCTGAGTCTCACTAGAGTGTCTCAGCATACCTCACCCACATTACTCTAAAATGAATGCAATAAAGAGCAGTTACAATATTGACTTCTGCATTAGAAATATGACATTATATATACATAGTGTTTCTTCTTCCTTCATTTCTCTTCCTCAACTTCTTCCTCCATCTTCTTTCCTTCTGTCCATGCTGCCTTCCTTCTTTTTAGATATCTGGTCTAAAATTACCAACAGATTATTTTTACATTATTTTCTCTGCTGCTGATACAGGATATTACATGTTCCTTCAATCTCCCATGTTCAACAACCATTATCTGTTAATTCTGTCTTCTGGGAACTTTGAGTTCGCAACTTGATTTCACTTTGACTGGAATCACTACCATTTCTTTGCTGTCATCTTGATCCATAGTAAAATAATTTGTATAAGCTTCTTTGTATACTTACTGGTGAAATTCTGTGTATTGGAATGGAGTGAAGCAAATATTTTCCCAGTTTTCCCTTTGCTGCTCTGTTAGTTCTTAGCTTTTTTGAAGCTATTGCATCAACCATGAAATTAAATCTCATCTACATGTTTATATATCTAGTCAGTGTTTATATCTAGATTATAGATATTTAATGAATATATAGTTAGACATCTCAAGGACATAATAATATAAAATATGCAAAATATAATTATTGGTTTATCTTAAAATATCCCAAAATAAATAGTACTATTATTCATTCAGTTATTTAAACGAGGAATTTACACTACCTTTGAATTCTCTTTTCCTTACTTTTTTGCATATAATTCATCAGTGTGTCTGATTTTATCACTAAATCATGTCTTGAGTATTTTATTTGTTTTTCACTTCCATTATCACTGCAATTACTTCTTGTTTCCTAAATGCTATGCTTGTGGGGCCAATCCATTATCCATGCAACAAATCTAGGTGATTGTGAAGCATGTATCATGTTCTGTATTATTTCAAATACCTCAGTGATTTGTATCACATTTAGAATAAAATTTGATCTAGTTATTGCTTGCTTCCCAATTTCATCACATGATACTCTATTCGCTTCACTGGTTATACCCTGATCAAATGGATATTTCTTTGACACTTTAAATCTATAGAAACTTAGGATGGTATATGTAGTTTTCTCTTTTTTAGATCTAACAATTCTTAACTGTAAATTGTCCTTCTCCCTCATTTTACTATTTTATTAGTCTCTTATTTGTATCCTTTGCAATCTATGAGAAAATTGTTAATTGTGTGCCCTTTGTGTCTATCATCCCACAAGAATAAGGTAAAGAAAACAATTGTCTTATTTTTAGTTCCATCTCCCATACTGAGCAAAGCTCCAAGCACAGAGCAAGCAATTGAAATTATTTTTGGAATAAACCTATAATAGCTTCTACTATATTAATACATTGATGGCAGGGTCTATTTATTTATGCTTTAATTCTTATATAACCAAGACTTAGAATACTGGAGAAGCAGATAGAGTAATAATTAAGAGTACAAACTCCGAATTCAGATAGTGAATTCACATTAACAGCTACATGACCATAGACAATTACCTTGTCTGTAATATAGGGATAATAATAGTACCAAATTCATAAGTCATTGAGATGACAATATGACTTAACATATGTAAAGTGTTTAAAACACTGTCTAGTAAAAAAGTCTTAATATATGTCAGCAATATTATTATCATTATGGCATTGCTCTACATAAGGTATTGCCAATTAAGCTCTACAATGCTTATGCCATGTTAGATAAATATATTCCCATTTTTCCATAAATAGAATACTAGAGATAATAGCTATAATAGGAATGTGTTTCTGAACTCCAAGAAGCCACACTCTACTTTTATAAATATAATTCTCTCTTTACTATAAGAAGTTGGCTCCATTTTATTTATTCCTGACTCTTTGTAAAAATCTCAAATATATAACATACAATTGTATCTCTAACTCAGTGTACCGTGATAAGATTAATATTTGGGGATTTTTTAAGTGGAAAAATTATGGAACTGCTGGAAAATTTAGATATTAGAAGATATTAAATTTTGATAATATAATGTGAAGGAGACAAGGATAGGAGAAATAGAAAAAGAAGTAAAGACATGAATAGAATTGATTTAAAAAATAAAAGCTAGGCAGTTAATGAAGCAGGAAATTTGAGAAAGGTTATTTGATATGATCAGTAGAAGTCTTGATTTTCTGTGGCTAAAATTTCCAAAGAAAAAGGATTTATATTAGTACTAGAAATAGAGAAGAACTTAAGAGATGAATAGAAACAGCTGATCTCTAGAAATAATAGTCCTTTGACATTCAACTCACTATAAAAGATATTAGGAATTTTATTTAAATAAAAGAAGATTATTATTTGAATGCTTTAAAACCATGAGGTATGTTCAGAATTTTATGTTTGCTACATACACACACACGTTACATAAAAATACGATATATTATATGTGTGTATAATATTAAAATATCATACTGCAAGAAAAGGCCATTTGGATTGCCAACTAAGCATACCAATAGAATTAATAAAGTCTTACCTTATAAAGTACTCGCCATTGAAATATGGATTTAATAAATAAAATTGACTTTTAAAATGTTAAAATTATGAAGTGTATATAAATGTAAACACACCTGACTAATGTTTAAAGCATAATAAGGAAAGTGTTAAGTACCCTGCAAATATTCCAATCACAAGCAGCTATAATAAAAATTATTTACTGAATCTTGTGTGCTCAGCCCTATAAAGAAGGATAAATACAAAAAAAAGAGTAATGGTACAATCTACCAAAAGAAAAAACATTTTTTTCCCACTAACTTTATCGGCTCTCAAATTGTGTAGTACAGATTTTAAAAGGCATAAAATTTAAAAGAGGTATATGTGTCTTTCAGAAATTGTTTATCTTCACATTCATTTCAGTAACACAGGAATTGTAATTAAAATATCTTCAAATTTCTACTTACAAATATTAACCATTTGAGTCTAAGCAACACATTTTTTAAATTTCTATTTCTCACCAGCATTAATTTCTACAATCAACTCTGAAAAAAATTTTAAATCTCTCTAGTTTTAGAGAAACTGCATCTCCATCTTCATCATTCTCAGTGACTTAAAATTAATTTTATCACACTATTTATTTATCCTCAGCAATCCTCAACTGTTATGACTTTCCTCAACAAGAGTCATACATCAAGAATACTACTTCTGAAATTAAATTTGATTCTCATCTTTTCTTATCCCTACCTTAAACAATTTTGTTATAAGTAAATTTAATATTTGTTTGCATGTCATAGTTGAGCACAAAAATCTTATCATACAGTTAATTACCATACTTAGACTCTAATAGCTGTTCTTACAAAAATGGACAACATGATCAACCATTTTAAAATATCATTATAACTAACTTCAACTTTTATACCATTTTTAGACCTCTTATCACAATTCTTTAATGCTGGATAATTCCTCAACTTACTGGTTTTTTACTTCTCTTCAGGAAATGGAAAGATTTTTGCAGAAAGGACAGAATCATGGGCCAAATTCATCCTTGTAAGTTGAGATTAGATATTTGCTGTTTCTGACACTTTTTATCCGTGTTTTAGCTACCTATATTCCCCTTTTCACAGTTTCATTATTTATCATTTCTTTCCACAATTCTCTTCTTGCTTGACTTTCACAATTATATGCATTTTTATATCTCTTCTTAAATCTATTACTATTTTCCTCCTACTACTCCCCATTATGAACATTCTCCAAGATTCTTTTAGTGAATATAAGATGACCCATGAGTCCAAATGTAGTCATACATTACTTAAAGATTTTTTGGGGTGAAGAATAGAAATGTACTGTTGGTGTGAAACTTATGTGTGGTACACAGTTGTTGATTTATGATGATACATGTCGTAAATCTGTAATGTTATGATGCACTATTCCTTCAGTAAAATACAAATAAATAAATAAAAGACATGTCGGTCAATGATAAACAGCAAAAATGTCCCTATAGGCTATGCCATACAACCTAGGTATGCATTAGGCTGTAACATCTAGATGTAATTATAGTCTATGACGTTCACATAAAAAGTTATGCGACACATTTAAACACCAACACGATGACCCCTGACAGCAATTCTCTCCTAGCCAGGCTCCACTGAGCCTTTATCTCAACTAGCCCTTAACCTTGGCCAAGGAAAACTACAAAATCCCAGCCTAAATAATTTTATCCACACCTTTCCTCTAGCTTAAAAATGTAAATATTAGCAAAATTTTCTAACAGCTCAAGGTAGCATGAGTGACTCTAATCTCCCATAGAATACCTGCCTAAGAATGCTCAAAACTGACAAAAAATGTAATTATTTGTTCTAACCAGCATTGGCCAATTAGCCCATGACAACCTTTTCTTAGAATGTTTACTGAAAAGAGCTTATAATGGTGTTTTCCTATGTTGTGTTTGATGGATAAGCATCTCCTTCAACTCAAGAGTATCTTCATCATGAACCTGAAACTCATTGCATTGAAATGTTATCATTAGGAAGGATAGGGAGTCTGCCTCCCAGTTTCTGTAGGAGGGTAGAATTTTGACTTTAAAAATTGCCAGCCAGCAGATACATCTGGCTGAATTTTAGACTCTCATTTACTCTGACCCACCCTTTGCAATTTTTCACTTCCCTCAGTCTAGTGAACCTTGTTCAGTCTACTAATACTATCATTCTTCCTTTAAATCACTGTCACCTCTGTATAAATAAACATTGAGTTTAGTTCATGCTAGACCTTATTCCCAGCTGCAGTAGTATATTACTGGTTAATATCTGTCCTAACTATTTTGACTAGTGTCTAGGTTTTGCTTATCTTTGTACTTCAAGTCTCTACTGCTCATTAATATCTTTCTCTCTAACTCCATCTTTAGAAAAAGGGTTAGGAGATTTAAAATTGTTCATTAACTTTATGAATCTTTTTCTAATTATTAGTATAATTCCCTCCTCAAAAAACCCTGTTTATTGTAGTGAAATAAACTCAGGGAAAAAATTGAGATTCTCTGAAGAGTACATTTGAAGAAAAATAGATTATCTTAATATTAGGTTTTATTCAGAATAATGTGTGAGAGTTGAATTCTTTAGGAAAATAAAATATGTTTTTCACTACCATGTTTCATAAGAGAAGAAAAAGTTATGAGGTGATGGTTCAAGAGAGAAATTTGGAGAGGAAAACATTCAGATCTAATTGGGAATTTGCTATGTGGTAGTCAATGAAACACTTTTTAGTATCTTTCCATGGTATTACCCACATAATATCAGTTTCTTATTTAAGTTTATTTACTGTGACTCTTCCTAGGGTATGCCTTTAAGAGTGTTTAAGACTGGCACACCCTTGTGAACTAGTGGTTTAATCTACTGGGCATAGTCTACATACATCCCAAGAACCCAGCTTTAAGACCTGTGTTGGGAAGAGCGAGAAGACGAGAGACAACCAAGATGAACAACTAAATAAGATTAAGTGTTTCTTCCCTCTCACTCTTTCTTCCTAGCAGCATGCTCACCTTCATTCCTGCCTGCACCTTTTCTTTCAAAATAAAAATGGATTGAGACAAGAGTCTGAATTTGTTCATGAGAAGTTCAGAATGACTGGGTGATAGGCAACTATTTAGAGCAAATTCTCTTATTATCTAAATTAGGTATATAAAAGGAAGTGAAGGATTCTACAAATGTCTTTTCTGAGTGTAAACTTTCTCTTAGATATTAAAGTAAAACAAAACAAATTTATTTCTTCTCCTATTCAAGTCACTAAGCTTGAAATCATTTATCTTGAAACAATGCCCTCAAAAAAATCCCTACTCCATATATTAACCTTTCACTGGGCTCTTCACTGATCCCATCTTACTTCTCCATATACAATTATATTTTGGTTATATTCCTATTTCCATAAATTTCAAACTACATCATAATTAATTTTATATGTATTTCCCAACTACGTTTCAAGCTCTTCAAAGACTGTCTTTCTCAGGTTCACCATCTAGAATTCAGAAAATAGGTTCAATATTGTCTTAGTCTTTACACATCTTTCCAATTTAGAGATGATAAGTAGTGTCAGTCTCGTAGTTGGATTTCCAAATCAAATCCTCAAAATTCATTTCAAACTTAAGTATGAAGTAATCTAATAGTTGAGGTGAGGAATAGGCCAATTTTAAGTTTCTTCTTTACTAAGAAATCTACTAAAAATAGCCAGTTATTATTTTAAAGTTGTCCATAACAAAATTAAAATGATAAAGGTATTAATATCTCCTTGGAGCATTTTCTTATCTTTATATTATCAAAGCTAGTAATATACTCTCATATGCAAACATACTAGTCCACTTAAAACAAGCCCTGTTCGAGGAAAACTATATCAAGTGATGACTTGGGAATGAATTACTTAGGAGTGTATTACCTGGATTATACTGGATATTTTCTCATGTCTGTTGCCACTATACCCTCATTCTAATATTTTCTTTAGAATATTTATATGACTAACCAAGAGACATCCTCCTGCCTCCTCCTCTGTTACCCAGTCACTTGTAGCTGACTACAATAGTGTGGATTTTTCTAACAAATAGATAATGGAAATTAAAATGGAAAGAATGTACATCATTTCTAAACTAGAACAGAAAGGAGGAGGGCAAATTCTTTATAATCTCTTTTATTCTGCCATGATAAGTCACTTAGCATGAGCCTATATTGAGCCTATTTTCTGTACTGGAAGTGGTGGACCTCAGAAAGACAATATTGTACAGATACATTAGAGAACTATGAAGAGTTTGAAAATCTTCCTATGGTAGAGAGAATTGGAAGCAGTCTACATTTATAAGCTGCCTCATTGTAAGAAGCTACCCTGGGGATCACCCAACTCCCTTTGACTTTGCATAAACCCGAACTCAGTTTGTGAAACTTCAGGATAAGAAAAAAATATGTTGACTTAAGATAATTTATCATAAATCTAATTTTAAACACTATTGTGCTCAAGAACTTTTAAGGAATCTCTTTATTCAACATACAGCTACTATGACAGTACTTAAAAATCATTTTAATCCCATAATTCCTTTTCTAAGTCATACATTTTCTCAAGAAACCAATATCTGGAATTTCAAAAACAGAAACCTAAGTTTCTATTATTACACTTCAGTTAAATATTGATTTGATATGATTTTAAAATACGTATAATGATATTTAAAATACATTTTACTTAGAAATATTTTAGATATAAATTAATAAGACAAAACATTGATGCCAAAATGTGTTTTTCAATTATTATTTCAACAAGTTTTAGCAGAAAATATTTTATAAAGCTATATTAAAAATTTTAAGAACCAAAATTTTATCCTCAATAGTTTATGAAATGTAGTAAAAAATTATACCCTTTATACTATCATTTCATATGTACTTTGTCCTATCCTTTTATTTTTTCATTTTTTTTAATAATTAAAAATCTTGGATATCATTTGCCCTAATAAGTTACTCTATGAAAATATAATAAGATAGCAATTTTACCTTCTATCTATCTTATTTAAATAACAATTAATAGTATCATTTATAAAATGTGTGTTGGGGTCTGCGTGTGCTACCTCTAACCTATCTCACAGTTAATGATGTAGAGAGTCAATGTCACAAAGCTTTGAAAAATTTAATTATTAGTTAGCACTTTTGAGCACTAATGTGTTTTTCACTGTTTAAGAATTTACATTATTTGATCTATGGACACACACATTTGCTTGGTTTTGGCTCTGTTCTGATGACCAAAGTATTGTCTCTTGCTTATCTCAAACTCCTAGACATACAGGCATAGTATGAGTACCTGATAGTGTACATTACTCTAAAAAATACTGCACAGATACTATCGTTTCTTGTAAAAGGAGATACTGGCAAATACACTTAATAGAGAGTTTTATGAAGTTTGGGATTGGGTAGTTAAAAAATCTAGTAATAAATAGATCTCCTAGGGAAACAAAAATTAGCATTTCTAATTAGCGTTCAGTCAGGTCAATATATTTTTCTCAAACATAATTTTTAACAGCACATGAGGTAAGATGTAACTTTGATTTGCTTTCCTTTTCTGTCACATCAGGTTTGTCTTTGTATTTCAAGTGATACAAGGAGATCTAATATTTCATATAAGTTTCTATGTTTACATAATCAGAAACATGCTGCTTTGCCATAATTATAAAGCTGTAAAGGATGTTCTACTCAGATAAAATGATAATAGCTAACTAACATTCATGGTGTCAGTAAAATAATAATTTTTAATAAAATTTCAAGTAAGTTCTCTCTTAAAACTGTTACATTCTTCAGATCTGTATTTACTTTCCTTGACCTAAATATCTGGTTCTCCAAAATATTACTTAAGTAAACAGATTTTTAAGAAGTTTGGAAAATCTGCTTACTCCTTGGATATGATAAAAACACCAAACATTATATAGTTATGTAAGGTAGAATAAATATGTGTTACAAGCCAATGAAATCTTGTGAACTCAGTTGTAGTTATTGCCTTTTAACTTTTCAAAAACATTCTCAGCAATAATATGCTTTGCTTATTTCTGTTTTTATTCTATAAATACATACTAGTTTAACCTTCATTTATCAGCATATTAAATATTACTTTTTGAGATTAAGTTGAAGAAAGAGATATGAAAATATTTGAGTTCAAAAATGTATGCCAATATGTATTGTCACTATAGAAAAGAAATTCTAAAAGAAAGATATTCTGTATTAAAAGCAAATAAACTAAGAGAAGGAAAATTTTGACAAAAGCAAATTCCATAATAATAAGTGCTCCATAGAAAGATATTAGACTATGAGTAACAAATATCAAATCTTTCAAAGAAAGAAAATAGTACAAGATGTAAAAATGAATAAAACTTAGTGGAAATTTTCTTTGCATACATGGAAGAGAGTGTACCTATATAATTTATTATATATATATATAAAAAGTATAAGTGAAAAACTGTAAAGTATTGAATGAGAATAGAAGAAACGTGACAGAAAGTGCAGCTAAAAAAATTCATTAATGCTTTACCTCTCCATTAGGCAGTAAGAGTTCAGAAAATAAGATTCAAAGATGTGCCTTGTAGAAAAGACAGGAAACACTGTTTTTGCCACTCCAGGACAAGTAACAGAGGAGAAAATTAAAATGTGAGAACTGAAAATCTACTCATATTAAGGGCATAAAAATTTAGGGACTGTATCCAATGGAAATCCTTCCACCACTCAAAGCATTTGATGCTCAAAAAGAATTTTGTAAAAGTTTATTTTCTTATTGATGAGCTTGAGGTCAGGAATGATGGGGAAAGATTATGGGGCTGGGAGTGTGGCAGGAAATAATCTGTCTCCTCAAATAGGACTGAAATAGTATTCCTATAATTTTGAATTTGAAATGGAGAACAGAATTTAAAGATCTTACAAAACTGAAGTCTAAAAAGGTTTGTTCATAGAGTAGGGACATAATTATTTTCTGCTTGCAAAAGGATAGCAAAGACATCTAAACAGTTATTCTGGTGGACACCGGCAAAAAAACGAAAACAAAAGCAAAACAGTAGCAGATACGTCATCTCAGATTCCTATAGCTCACAGAAATCGCTTCTCACCTCAAGTGCTGAATATATTACTATAATTATAGGATTGTGTTTTTAGTTCCACAAGCATTTTTGATAATGACCTGCTGGCATGTATGTGTATTTATACACACATATGTGTTTTTATATATACATACATATATGTACAGATATTGTATTGTATTTTCTGGAAATGAATTCAGCACAGAAATGGCATGGATGAATACAATAAAAGGAATGTAATGGCTGAGCATCTATGGCACTGAAAGCCATGTGCATCTTAGCACTGTTGAGGTCCTGAGCTGAGACTGAAGACTCATTTTAATCCAATCAGATTGCAGATTAAGTGACCAGAGTCCCATATCACCTTGTTTCTCATTTGTAAGGTGAAGTTAATGACCAGTAGTTTTTTATGATTGTCAGAAAGAAGTATTACAGAAATAATGTTGGTATTATATGGCAAAACAGAGACTCCAAAATCATTTTATGTTAAAGAAAACAATATTTTCCTTTCTATAGCTTCAGTGATGACAAAGTAGTAAGAGAAACAATGAAGAAATATTTATACCTTTGAAACTAATGAAAATGAGAAAGGTGCTTATGACAAAAAAATGCAAAACAAACAAACTAAATAAATTGATGGATTGATTAGATAACTTTTCTCTGCCTTCACTGCAGGCATTTTTAATATCATTAGTCCCGCCTATATGTTTAAAACATATTAGCTTATTGCAATCAGAAGAACACATTTTTTTTCTCTCCCATCCCTCTTTGTTTTTCCCCTTTCTTCTACTTTGACTTTTGTAATCTAAAAGTCATCACAGCAAATATATTTAGTACTAAAGGCTGTGTCAATATTTTATTTAAAACTTATTGCAGCCTTCTGATAAGATGAAGAATCTTAAAACACAAATGCATCCTATCACATTGATGGTGCATAGTCATTTCTCCATTCCAAGCTATTCTGAATATGGTGGCATCAAAATGATAGTTATCGAGTTGATTAAGAGAGAAGGATGTGAGACTGAGGCCGCAAAGTTTAACGAAATTATCTTAGTATTTGTTTAGTCTATCAGTGTCATTTATGTGCAACTGTTTAATTTCACTATATGTTTTCTAGAGGAAGCTCTTTTAGTATATGTTACAATTATCCCCTTTGCCTAAATGTCTAGAAGAAACTATTGTTGACAAAAAGGCATTTATTAGACCACTTGGAAAAAATTTTAAATTTCTTCAATTAGCTAGGTAGATGAACTAACCTTTATTAAAAATGTGTTCATTTTGTTTTATGGATGCTTATGTTTCTAAGTCTTAGAATAAATATTAAATTGTATAAAGTTTGTTATAGATCTTCAAAGGATAGTGATGCCTCCAAATTTTCCTAAACAAATAGTGTCCATTCCCTAAAATCAGAAAATTACGAACTGTATTTTCTTGTATTTAAGAACAAAATAAGGAAAAAAAAAAAAAAAAAGAACTTCTGAGATTGTTTTAATAGTGTATCTGCACTAAATAGTTGCTGGATATTTTACTTTCTATATTAAAACTTATGACTCTGACATTATTTTCTCAAAGTTTCACTCCCCTATTATATTATGAAAATTACATAAATACGTAGAAATGAAAATTAATCGAACTTTTATCACTCGTAAAAACTATTGATATTATCAAATAATTCATTGAGTTAAGAAAGCACAGAGATATAGACACACATTGTTTTCACTGACACACTGAATTGAAACACTGAAGGTGTTAGATGCCGAACATTTCGATTAAATTTATTCTACCCATGAAGCAACAGTTTATGATTTTCAAATGAATAGCATACTTAAATGAAGGGAACATTAATACAATACGATATTAATATACAAATACTCACATTATTCACCTGCCACTGACATTCTGAATTAAATCAGTAATGGAGTGTATAACTGATTAAATATCTACACAACAGAAAGCAACAGCTTATGATTTAAAGAGGCACTGGTAGAGTGATCACATCATTACACTGCCAAACGCCATCTATCACTTTTACTGAACTTAACGAAGATGGATTATATCCCACAGATGAGATGCAGCCTATAAATACTGTCATGCTGATCTTCATCTGACTTTCCTACAGAACAGACAAGCAACAAATCAATAATTGAAGAAGTCATATTAGAAATTCACTGTTATTCAGCACCCAGAAGGAAATCTTGTAGGACATTATAGCAACAAATCGCTTTAATTCAATGAAATTTGCTAAGTCATGCTTTTCCTGCAAAGTTAACTTATTTTCTCCAAAAGCTTATTTACTTCTCCAAGTTTAAGAGAAAGCATCTAATTAGTGGAAAACATTACCACCCACTTTTTCATATTAAACAAACTGGTTCAGCACCAATAACATTTTTTACAACAAATGCTTTTACTCATTACAATATGCTTTTTGACCTAAGTTATGAACTCATTCAGGTAATTACAAATGTATGACATATAATATTAGTTTTAAAGTGACTGTCTTCAAACACTGAAACAAATGAATATCATAAAATACGCATGAACTATACATCCATTTTATAACTTTGAGGCTGTTTTAATAGTATTTCTCCATTAAACACCTGTCTGAATTTCTATTTACCATCTCATTTAGCTTGCACAGTTTACCTTTGTGAAAACTGCCTGTCAATTGCTTCAGTAATCCAATCGCTGGAGACCAGATTGCTTTCTGTCAGTCTGCTTGTATAATGTTATGGTAATAGATAACAGGTGGTCAGTATTCGTTGACTGAGGTGAAGATGATGTCTCACAAGCCATAAAACATCTGAGGAAATGCTTTAACAGTTCACACTTACTACTAATTGCGCCATTAGAACTTTAATTAATTCTTTACCCTTCCACTAAGTTCCTTAGATGGCCATAAGGCAGGAAATCATTCAGAACAAAAAGAAAGAATCTAAAGAGACAATAATGAGGTATAATAAAAGAAAGAATGAGTGGCAGAATGGCTAACATTTTGCTCTGAAACTAGAGCAGACTTTGGTTGCTTAATCAATTCTCTATTTGATAATGCTCCTAAAAGGAGAGCATTTTTTAAAGAATACCTTAATTCTGAGTACATGTTAAACACTGCCTACATTTAAAATGACTACACATCGCTGTTAACTATATATTTGAAAGTATTTTAACATGCTTCTCTTTTGGTTTTAAGGCATCCAGCATCAAATCTTCATATATCAGAAATGAATAAATAGGAAAATAGTTTCATTCTACGACAAACTATTATTTTGAATATAGGTCCTTGGAACATTTGAATACTAGATGGAAACAAGGCATTAGGTTCAGTACCACTGAACTGATTTTTAAACTCAGATGTATTTCTACTTTAACGTCTCCGGTTTCTAGCTTTCAAATAGCACATTATGTGGCTAGACCATTCCATACATCAACAACCTTTAATCATTTGAATTTTGTTATTTTAGTTCTAATAATATCTACCGATTTATTAAGGGAATCTGCAGTAAAGCTATATAGTAATTCATTTTAATGAAACTAAGTAAAAGATCTTTGAGTAACAAAATTAATTTAAGAACAATCAAGACTAGAATACTTAAGAAAAAAATTAAAATATACATATATTTTTTAAAAATGAAACAAACTTATGTCCATATTCTAGTATAGTACATAGAAATTGAACAAACAATTATCATTAAAAATTATAAGAAATATTTACTTCTCAAAATCCAAATCATCTTGAAAATTTTTAAAAATCCAAATTAAAAACCCATGTTTTCATTTCCAGCTAATTTTTTGCTATATTCTCTTAAAAACTTAGTCAAAATTGTTTTAAAGTTTCAGAACCCAGTAAATGTGCAAAACACTTGGCAAAACACTTTGTTTCAAAGCAACATTGAACATGCAACATTGTAATTCTCAGCCATCTGAATTTAGCTATGATAGACTCCATTACAAAGATTGGCTGTTGCTAAGAAGAGATACATTTCAAGGACAATTTTAATATTTTTAGTACAATGGGAATCTTTTTAAAGAGATGTTAGTGCCTTCAAGGTTTGGCTTACCTCAAGCCAAATAGACTGGACCATTTCAGGGCTTTACTTTTGAACCTGAATCTTGTTCATGTACCCCACGTTATTCACTTAAAATGAAACATTAGTCAACATTGTCATAGAACTGCAGTGCTGCAGTGCCAATCACCAGTTGTTGATACTATTTAGACCTGACATCAGCAATTTTTATTTTCAGCATCAAATGTGGCACCATTCTTCAGTTGTGTTTCACCTTATAACCTGTTTCCATATGCTCCCATCCCTCTATAGATTAATTAATATACACTAGGATAGTTAAGAGAGGCTTATTTCAGAGGAGTATTCTTACTCAATCCTTAAAGGGATTGTACTATTCATTATAGAAGAATAAGACAATAAATAAACAAATATATACTATACTGGGGATAAACTGCATGAAATACTAGTTTTGAAGGATGTTCATTTGATGGTATGATTAGTACGATCAGTAAAGTTCTTTTTAGGAGGTGATCTGAATGATGAGAGGCAGATTGTGATTTCTTAGGAAAGAATATTCTAGATAGAAAAACTAGGACATGTGAAAAATGAAGGAGACGTTACAAATTCAATGACAAAAAACCCCCCGAAAAACACAAGCCTGTTTTTCTGTTGTCCCCTTTGTTGAAATTTGCTTAGAATCAAACTTATTACTGGTGAAGGAGGTGGGCAGTAACCCCAAAGCAAGACATTAAGATCAAAAGTTTAACAGCTGTAGATTCAGGACACCTGGTGCCCCCAGGGGCCCATCAAGCCTGGTTGCTTCTCAAATCTCATAACTTTTTCTTATATCCACTTGGGACCACCCAGATCTTCTCAGCTCTTCTGCTTACTCCCAGAAAGACATTCCTGACTCTCTTGGGGTCATCTCCTACCTTCAATACACTGGAGGTTATTGGGGTGATTACTTTTGAACACTTGTCTTGCCTAACCACAAGACATTAATTATCTTGAATAAAAGCCTATATCCTCTTAATATCAGTCTTGTCTTCTGTGATTGACTTTCACTGGTGATTGCTGGTAAGGATATGACTCTAACAAAGTGAGTGTTTAAGGTATTCACAGAAAAAAGAAGCCAATTTCTAACATGAAAAAATAATTATCGTGCATGAGAATAGGAGGATATGGATTGTGGAGGGCCTTGTAAATAGAAGATGAAGCCTTTGCAAGATTTTGAGCTGAAGTGTTAACACTTATGATGCACATGGTATTAACAACTTGATTGTTTGGAAAAGAATAGCAGCAGATTAGCTGAAAAGCTACTCTAATAACTACAGTTAGATGATGATGCTTTGACTAATTTGTAATCATTGGAGTTAGTGAGAAAATATCAAATATTATATATATTTGTAAGTAAGCTACTATGGACACAATAAGGGAAGAAATAACAATTTTTAAGTGGTGAAAGAAAACACCAAAGTCATGATCCATGAAAAAAAATTGATAAAATTGGACTTCTTTAAAATTAAAAATATATACTCTGCAAAAGACAATGTCAAGAGAAGAAAAGGCAAGTGACAGATAGGGAGAAAATATGTAAAAAGTACATATCTGATAAAGAATTGTTACACAAAATATACAAAGAACTCTTAAAACTCATCAAAAAAAATAAACAAAGTAAGCTACAGATAGACAGAAAATCTGAACCAATACCTTATTGAAGATAAACACACAGAAAATAGCATAAAAATCTCACATCACTAGGAAATTTCAAATTAAAATGATATGCTTGTTAGAATAGCTAGAATATAAAATACTGACAATAAAATTGTTGATGATGATGTGCAGTAAGAGAAACTCTCAATCATTGTTGGTGAAATGCAAAATGGTACAGCCCCTTTGGAAGACAGTTTGGTTGTATCTTACAAAATGATACTATTACTATAAAATCCAGTAAATGTGTTCCTGCATATTCACCCAAAGGAGGTGAAAACTTATAAATATGCATAAACCTGCACACGGATGTATATAGCATATTTTATTCAAAATTATTAAAACTTAGATGAAACCAAGATGTCCTTCAGTAGGTAAATGTATAAATAAAATGTGGTATAACCAGAAAGTTTGATATGATTTAATGCTAAAAAGAAACAAGCCAGGAGAATATATTAAGTTTAACTAGATATTACCAACTGAAAGAAGCCAACTGAAAAGGCATATATTCGATTCCAACTATATGATATTTTATATAAGACAAATTTATAATGACAGTAAAAAGGCCAGTCATAGCCAGAGTTCATATGGAGAGGAGGAATAAGCAGAGCATAAGATTTTCAGAGCAGTGAAACTATTCTGCTCAATAATACAAAGGTGATAAACATAAGACATTTGTCAATGACAACAGAATGAATAATACCAAGAGTGAACACTTAATGAAAACTATCAATTTTGGATGATAATGATGGAATGCAGATTCACTGTAACCAATACACCACTCTGGTGTGAGATGTTGACAGTGAGGGAGGTCATATATGTGCTGGCAGGAAGGGGAGCAGGACAGGGGATAGATGGGTATTCTTTGTACTTTCCATTTAATTTTATTGTGAACCTAAAATGCTCTAAAATAGTCCAATAAAATAAATAAAATATTTAAAAAGTGAGAGGGCATATTTGTAAATCCATTGTAGATATAACCATGCCTAAGTCTCATGCAAAACAGAATTCACAAGAAAAGATAAGTAATTTTGAAAATATAAATATTTGAAACATCCATTATTAAAAAGGAAAATAAAAGGTAACATATTGAAAAAAAGAAATACTATATGTATATTTATATATGAATATTGAATGGAAAAATATATGGATATCATTCTTAATTGGTTTCTACTTCTAAGTCATATGTGCAACATCTGAAAGTATTGCAGATACTTAAATACTGGAATTGGATTGACCTAGAGTATTTCGAGGAGCTCACTGTATCCCTCTACTCCACGAAAATAAATTAAACAGATTCCTACCACCCACCTGGAATATAGAGCTCTAGCTGGTTTTTCAGATCAGAGGTCCTTAGTAAACAAAACTTAAAATGTGATATTGGTTTAGTGAAATCAATCATGGATGGCAAGAATTCAAGTATTACAGGCAAACATTTACCATTTTAAATTAATTATAGATACCAGAAAGGCAAACCACCCATCAAACACAGATCCAGATTAAGGGAAAGTTTTTCATGAAGGTGAAGTGTGTAAGATATATTTTGCCACTTTCAAACAAGTTTTATATGATAGATGTGAAATCAGCCTGGAGTCAATAGCAAATAAGTGGAAGGAAGAACTTTATTAAAGTAAGCCTCAGGTCTGAAATTCAAAACAGAGATACAATTGTGTCCTTTTAAGGGATGACAGTCCCAAACTTAACAGCTTTGAGCAATAAAAACAACTCATCATCCTTGAAAAACAGAAGAGAGAGGCAGAAAATCATTTGCAAACATGCACTTTGCATTTTGAGTTATGTCTAAAATAGAAGGATATAGGTCACTAATAAAGATTAGACCTAAACTGTTGCCTTCTCATCAAAACATGCTGTTTCACATAGTGTTGAGGGCAGAGAGAGAGAGAGAGAGAGAGAGAGAGAGAGAGAGAGAGAGAGACAGACAGAAAGAGACCAAAGGACAGCAAATAAAACATGTCTTCATTTAAAATTTGTCTACCCAAGCTCTTTGGTTGCACAATCTCATAGTAAATTTCTAGATTTGCAGAGTTCAAAAAATACCACTGTATAATACATTGGCAATAGTATTGGGAACTGGTATTATTCTCACATCACTATATAGTTAATTACTAAAGATAAATGTGTATATACAGTGACTGAAAAATTTTACTTCTAGGGATTTATACACTAATACCCATACAGAAACAAAAAAGACTTGTATATACAAATAGAAAGTGCTACATTTTCTTTAAAGAGAAGAAGGGAAAAGAGGAAGAAGTATTGGGAAAGAAGGAAGGGAGGGAGCAAAAAGGGAGGGAGGGAAGGAAAGAAGGAAGGAAGGAAGTTCTGTTCACTTTAGTTCCTATTACCTGATACACTAAATCCTGCTTTCAAAAAAATTTACAGTACAAAATAGAAGGCAAGAGAAAACATAGTTTGGAGAAACAAAATATACATCATACCCAGAAAAAGGTATAGTGGAAATTTTGGACTGGGAATTTACAATGATCATTAAAAAGTGAAGACACTTAATGAAAAAAATACACAACATTCAAGAACATATGAGTAACATAATCAAAGATTTATAAGCTATATAAAAGAATAGAAAACAAATGCCAGAAGTAAAAGTCACTGTAATAAAGTTGAAGACTGTCTTTGAAGGGCTCATAAACAGATAGATACATCTGAGGAAAGAGTTCCATAAACTAAAAGGCATGGCAATAGAAATTTCCCATGTTAAAATACAGGATGAAAAAATTAAATTAAATTGAATTAATATTGGTGAACAGTGGGATGATTTAAATGGTATAATAAACACATTACTTGGAGAATAAATAAAAAGAATAAGATAATAAAGCAGCATATTTAAAGTGATAATGATTGATTTTTTTTCAAAATTAACAACGGATTCAAAACCTCAGAACCAGGAAGCTCAGAGAACACTAAGCAGGATAATATTTAAAAAATCTCTACCCAGGCATTTCATGTTCAAGTTTTGGAAACCAAAGACAAAGAGAAAATCTTGAAAAAGTCAAAGGGGCAAAAACCACATATCTATAAAAGACCAAAGACAAAAAATTACATAGACTTTTCATTAGATACTCTACCAAAAGAAAATGTGGTATAAAATAATATGTTAAAATCTCACTAATCTAGAAATCTGTATCTGGTGAAATGATTCTTCAAAATTAAAGAAGAAATAAAGACATTCCAAAGAAGCAAACATTGAGAATAATTATTAACAGTAGATCTACCTTGGAAAGTATGTTAGAAAGATTTCTTCAGGGAGAGAAAAAGTAGAATATCTTAAAAAGCTCAGATGTATAAAAACAAAAAAAAATGAGTTAGAAAATAAAGTAAAGCAAAAACTTTCATTCTATTTACTTTAATAAATCTAAAAGATCATTCTTTCAAAATGACAATATATTGCATGATTATAGCATGTGGAAAAGTAAATGAATGAAAATGTTTTAAAGGATGCAAAGGAAGAATTGGAAAAGTTGTATTAATAGAAACCTGCACCATAGTATTATTAGAGAATCAACTTAAATTCGTTGAAAATGTACATTGTAAATTATAAAACAATCACTAAAAATTAAGAAAAAAGTAAGAGTATTAGATACACTAGAGAAGAGAGAAAAGATGGCATAATCTAAAATGCAATATTAGGACAAGAAAAATAAAATAGGGGGAGAAAAGTATAAAGATAAAGCTTAAAAAATTCAAGAAATAGTTATCGATCTAATGATAGATCATCAGCATAAATTAAAAAAGACCCAAGTACATGTTATCTATAAGAAACAAACATAAAATATGAATACACATATAGGTTAAATGTAAATGAATAGGGAAAGATAAATTATACCAGTCATTCATAAAAGAAAGTTGGAATAGTTTTATTAATTTCAAACAAGTACACTTTAGCATAAGAGACATTATCAGAGAGTGGCATTACATAATGTTAAAGGGACCAACTCTCCATGAAGACATATCAAATATTAATGTATACGCACTTAATAACAGAACATTAAAATTCAAGAGGGGGCAAATGAGACAATTGGAAACAGAATGTGATAAATATTCTATTGCGGTTGAAGATTTCAGTGTCTCCCTTTCAGTAGTAAATAGATGAAAAGTAGTCAGAAATTCAGAAAGATATGGTTGACTTGAAAAGCATTGTCATTCAACTAGACCTAAAAGATATTTACAGAATTCTTCATTTAACAGCAGACGACTATCCACTCTTCTAAAGCTCACATTATTAATATAGATCACATTCTGAACCATGAATCACACTTGAACAACTTTCAAAGAATAGAAAGATACAGTGTATTGTCAAATCACACAGAATTAAGGTAGAAATCAATAATAGAAAGTTGAATGGAAAATCCTAAATATCTGTAGATTAATCCACACATTACGAAATAGCATAGGCTTCAAAGGAGAAGTTTTGAAAGCTATTTAAGCATATTTCAACTAAGTAAAATTAAAAATAAATTTACCAAAATAATGGTAGGCAACAAAAGCTATGGTTAGAGGCAAATTATTGCAGTAAAGACAAAATTAGAAAAGAAATATTCTAAAATCCAAGTTTCCACTTTATGAATCCAGAGAAAAAATTTAAGCCTAAAGAATACAGAAGAGAATAATAATTAAAAATAGAAAAGACATAAATGACATTAAAAACAAGAAAATAATTGAGAAAATTTATAAAATAAAACACTGGTTCTCTGAAAGAAGTAAAATTGATAAAGCTCTATCCAATTTTTTTAGAAAAGCAAAGAAAGAACACAAATTAAGAATGCCAAAAATGAGATAGGGGCCATTACTTCAGTTGCCTTCGATATCTAGATACTAAATGAATATTATGAACACACATGAATATCTATGTCTATAAATTGGATAAAAAAGACTAATTTCTTGAAAGACATAACTAGCAAAACTCACAAAAGAAGTAAAAATAATCAATCCACTAATGAAATGGAATCAACAACAATCTTCTGAAAAGAAAGCACCAGACCCAGATGGTCTCACTGGCGAATACTACCGAATTCTGAATGACAAAATGATACCAATCTCTACAATCTCATCCAGAAAATAGAATCAGAACAACTATCACAACTAATCAACCCATTCTATGAAGCCAGCTGTATTCTAATGTCAGAATCAGATAAGAACATTATAAGAAAGGAAAACTACAGGCTAATATTTCTCCTGAGCAGTCACAAAAATCCTCAAAAATATTAGCAAATCAGATCCAACAATGAATAATTCAGATTCATTTACCAATATTTTGAAATGCATATATGACATAAAATAACTGTACTTTTCCTTGGGTTTGCTTATAATACTTTCGTTTTTATTCATTCATTTTTTTTAAAGGAAAGGTTTCAGGCAGGCAGGAGGCAGGTAGAAGAGAGGGGAAGAAGTATTTTTGTTTTATTTTTTATTTAGTTGTTACCTTGGTTGTTTCTCCCTGGACCCAACATTGAACTCAGGTGTATGTGGTCTGTGTTCCTTTGGAGTCGACTGTTCTAACTATTATTCCATCAGGACATGCCCATAATAATTTTAGAATTTAGATAACCAGACTTCATTATAGAGACTTCTTCAGAAGTTTTTCTTTCCATTGGCTACAATGGCACATTTGCTTGTCTGTAATCTGAATCATATCCTATATTATATACTCTATTCCATTACCTTTATTATTATAGATGGAGCCTTCACTGGATGAGTTAAGAGACATGATAAAATACTTGGTGCAAAAAAAAGATGAAGTTCATATTTTTTGTTGTCTGGTATATAACAATATATAATGAGGAGGTAATGAAAACATATGATACATAATATAATAGAAGCTACTCCTTTATTTGACTGTGTAAAGACTTATTGAACACCATTAATTTGACAAATAGTGGTCAATCCTCATCTTCATGAATCTATTTTAGGTCATTACTAGTAATCTAAACTATCTTTCTTGCTTGGGTATTTATTTGAGTGGTGTTGAGTGGTGATAAATTTTTGGTTCATTGGTATTTTAAATACAATTGAGATAAGTGCAGACCACCTGTTAGAAGCACCAATCTTTGACAACCAATATTTTGCAAATAACTGGTATTGAACTGAGAGTATTACAGGTAATATATTTGATAAATCTAGTAGCTTTAGAGCCACTGTGAAAAATAGTCTTTCACATCAAGAAATTTCCTCTACTTTGCACCTGCAAAGATCAATATTGATTCTTGTATAAAGCTTCTTGAACCCTTAACATGGAAGGATCAATGTCTTTGGCAGATTCTGTGTAGCAGCATGGCATGCATTATACAGATAATTCAATAATAAGCATTAATTCCCAGTCAACAGACATTCATTCATCAGTGGAATTTTTTATAACAGTTCACAAACGTGTTGCAGAAGCGAGCCAAAATAATATGAGGATCACTGTTAGAAATGAAAATACAATTTCCATTATTTTATTTCTTTATAGATAGAAAACGTATTCATGCATTTAATTGTTCATTATGGATGTAGTGTTTTCTATCTTCAAGTTCATTTATAAGGTAATAAAGTCACAATATAATTTCCAATGCTTATACTTTAAGAGCCAAGATGTATGTGTGTGTAATTAGTCACTATATTGTGTACAGTTATCTTGAAAATATATTACATCCTTCTGTATCATTTATAATACTTACAATAATGTTCTTATATATAGATCTCTCCAAAAAAAGTAAAGGTAATTGAAAATATCATTAAAAATATGTTCAATAGATACAAAGGAGCGATGCACTGAAAAAAAAGTAAGGGACAATTTGTTATTAATTAGGGCATGGATGAGAACCGCAGTTTGATATGAGATCTTTAACTATACGGTTTATCTTCCACAGTTCATGCCTACGTCAATATAAATGGTAATTTCAATAACTTCAAGCCTTTCAATGGCACAAGTCAACAGCAGACCTTAAGGAGCATGGAACTTTTGATTCTGTGATCAAATGCATTTAGAAATTTTTCTTCAGATCCATCTAATATGTATTTCTATACATTAGAAGATGACATAAGCTTTATAATAAACAAACAGTTCTCAAGATATATCTATGAACCAAAATAATTTCTCCTTCTTCATGAATGTTATAGTAGAATTGAACATATTTCTTCAACTTATGTGTCTATCATTTCAGTTCTTCTACTCAAAGATTTGGATCCCGGATACCATTTATGTAGAACTTCCAGCACAGCAGGGACTCTATAACCTCTTAGAGAAGACTAGGAGGACTTTCCTTACTCTCCTTCACCTTTTAGATGACATTGTATGACTTACCAGTTGTTTTATTAAAAGTTTGAATTCCAGCAACGTATTTTGATACTAGGGGCTGCTAAAAACTTTATATAAGAAATAGATCAATCTGAGATTCAGAAAAATTTGGCAAAAATTTGTCACAAGAAGTCCTGACTTCTAAAATAATTGTCAAATTTGTATGATCAAAGAATTAGCATTACTCCTCTCAACAAGAATTCATGATTGCAACCCAAGACACCTGCACCTTATGGAGTGCCATGATTAGACCATGGGTCTATAATTTTAAAAGATTCCTAAGGAAGTCTCTGATGTATTATAATGGTAATGTCTCAGATAGTAATGGATCTTCTTGAATTTCTCAATGTAAGTTTTTATCTGTTGCTTCATAATTTCACTGTGTATCATGTTCTCATATAGACACAACAAAACTAGTAGTAAAGTGTCATGTGTATTAGTAATCATTTCAAATCTCTATAAGCTTGACAACAAAATGCCTAGTAGCTATGAGCATGAACTATCATTTCTGGAGGAGCATGTTTTAACATGGTTGCTACAACCATGTGAGTAGGTAAAATTATTACCCCTAGTTTAAAGATGAGGAACCATAGACAGGTCAGCTGTTTTAAATAGTGAGACTGAAAATTTAACCCCATGAATGATGATTTAGTAGGTGGAATCTGCAACAAAATGACCTAGTAAAACACCACAAAGTAAAATTTAATAAGATTAAACTTTCTGAGGATGTGAAATATTATATTCCTATCACTTAGCTCAATTTTTCCAAATATAGTATGTGTCTGATAATTACTTCCTGATTAAAGATGTGCTTGATTAAAGCGAATAACTGATTATCAAACCACAATAGTGTGACCTAAGTAATGACTTCTGAGTTTTAACTGACTAGTATGTAAAAAAATTGACTTAATAGTATACAAGGAATGATTAAATGTTCATACATGTATAAAATTATATTGACATTAAACATAAATTATATATAAATACACATGCATGTAAATAGCACATCTTACCTATATAAAATTTGATCAAGGGCTCAGAATTTACATATTTTCCTCACAAGAAACATAAAAGAGAACAACTTTGCCTATATCTTTCCAAATCTTCCCATTCCAAAAAGTTTGGATTATGATTGCAATTTCACTGATAATTCTACGCTTACATTGCATGAATAATTATTCAGATGCATTTGATTGACACTGTTTTCAGCTTCATTTTGATAGGCCAATTTGAAATAAGATGTTTTTTCGTGATTTTTCAAGCATACTTCTAGTTCAGTGTCTTTGTCCTTGCTGTCCCTCTTTCTGGAATATTCATTCCTCAAATTTCTTCAGATCCTAGAGATTTGTGTTCAAATGTTGAATCTTTAAGGAATATTTCATTGACTAACCAATATAAAATAGCACTCCTTGCTCTGTCACACATTGTTGCTCTGTTCTGGTTTAAGTTTGCCTTTCCTGTTTTAAAATTGTGTAACCATCTGATGGTACATTTAATTCAGTTTCCTAACTCTCTCACATTATTATGTGAGATTCAAAAAATCCAGGAGTTGTCACTTCTCTATCTCCAGGGCTTAACATATTACAGATGTTCAATATGTATTTGTTAAATATATAAGTCAAATAATAAAATATTAAAAACATATTCTGTGTATTTCCTAAAACACTTCCATTTCTGCTGACCATAAATTATCAGTCACATACTAAGTATAAAACGTGTCTGATGTCACTTCATTTGTTAATACAATATATAGTCATGCACTTTCGTTTACCAAGGTCATTTTAATGTCATTCAAGAGGTTCACTGTAAAACTCCACAGAAAAGACAAAATTATAATTTGTCATATATGCTATCCACAAAATTACAGTGCTCAAAGAGATATTAAAACTCTGCAATCTAAGTAGCAAAGCCTTTTGCAGACGGCTGTTCTTTTTATGAAATTTGAATCCTGAAACAATGAATGATATTGTAGAGGGAAATTACCCTTCCAAAGATTTCACAAGTTCATCAAAAGCTTTCTTCTTTAATAAGCAATGGCAATGAATAAGAGTTCTTATTGTGGCAAAAGTCTAAGTTGACAGATTTTTGGAATAAAAGTTTTACTTTAGGTGTCTCCATATGATTTTCTTTATGATAGAATAAAGCCCTTTCTGCATCTGGGTGCAAAGAACTTACTGGAAAACAGTAAAACTTACCAAGATTTTCTAAAATCATCATTAAGCTTGATTAACTTCTATGATAGATATCACAATTGGACCTGGTGACTTAGTGATGATTTTTTACTGCCTCAGAATTGTTGAGGATTCTAAAAAAGAAAATGCTCTTCAAATTCTACGCATGCCCTCTGTTTTCGTAGACTATAATCCCAGTGAGTCAGGGACTTTTAGTGTTTTGTTCTTCAGTGCAAGAATGAAGTGAGACTATGCATAAAATATTACTATATACATTTCTTTGCTGGTAAGATTTTTGTTCTTTTTTGATTTTTCAGTTTTTCAAAGGCACATGTGTGACCTTATATAGAATGAAGTTTATGTTGAATAAATACAATGAGAGAAAAAGTCAATACTTAGTTTTTCCTTTTAAAAACAGACTTTGAAACATATTAAAAGTAATACTTCCATGTCAATCAAACCTAAAACAAAATGGATAAGCTGGTTCATTTGCAAATAATAAAAATATGAAAAGCCAGAAAACAATGTTTCAAATTAAATTATTGTCAGAAAAATAGATTTGGAAGAAAACTGAAAACAAAATACATTAATCAAACTTCTTAGGATTCTTGCGAAGGAGGTGAGTGACCTACACCTTCATAGAGGTCTCTGGGGCTGGAAATGTGGTCTATCATATATGGACCAGACAGTTAGCATTGAGAATTTCCCCACTCATCTCTTTTGTCATTTCTTGTCTGCACCAAGGAGCTATTTGAAGCAGAGCTAACACCTTCACTGAAATTCAAATAAGCATCTAAGTTCTCTGTAATGAAAAGCCACTTCATCAGTTCATTCTACTGATTGGTGTCCACATATCATTCTGAAGAAATAAAATGTGTGCCCTGATACTTTGGAGAACCTGTCTGAACTGTGTATGTCAGCATCTAACTTTAATGTCTCAAGGTATATTTCAGTCCCAAAGCAAAGGAAGTTAAGAGTCCTAGATGATCATGTGGATGATCATGTGTACCGTGGAAGAGAAATTCAAATAATCAGCATCTGGGGAGCCCAGAGATGACAAAAATCAACCTCCGGTACACTTAATGTTGAGAAAGAACTACAATAGCAAATTTCTATTCAGGACATCTCTTTTTTCTGTGATATTTAATCCATAATCCATATATATGTGGGAGTCCAGCCCCTCTATATGTTTCTTACATACTACTTTTTTATATACTCCACCTTGCTGTAAAATATTTTAAAGCGGTTATAGGTACTCGAGTTTTTTATTTAGTAGAAAGCATAAATACAATTTTCACTTTTAATTAAAGTCTTTAATGCCTAGAGTTTACAATTCTGACTGTAAAATAAGAAAATGATGCTATTTTCCTTAATATATAGAAAAATATAACTGAATTAAGATGTCCAACCTTTCCTTAATATTGGCACTTATAAAAAAGTATTCTTGAAATGTTTTTTTTTTTCTTAAAATATTGTGTTACTAAAAAGTCAGACATTTCGCAAATTTGTTCTTTGCTATTCTTCGCTGTTCATAACCTTCTTAATAAAAAAGGTATCAACTATTTCCTCTTCATGAATAACTAGGAAAGACATTGAAGCAATACTGCATTAAAATACAGAATAATCATGTTGTTGAAAATTATTTCTATTTTTGTAATATAGAATGCTTGAATTAGAGAATATGAATGCAATCTGATTGCTGGCAGCTACTATGTTAATTACATGACTGTAACAAAAATGTGAATTAGAATATAATGGCAGGCTGATATGAATAAAGGTATAGCCTAGTGAGGCCTTCGAATGTTACTTAGTTGAAACAAAGAGAAAAAAAATCTTCAATTTTGTGTAAAATGCAGTAATTCCTGGGTTTTATCTTCTCACAAAGAAATTTACCAAAATCATGTAATTTTGTTAAATATTAAAAATGAGTGTGAATGATCACCACTCAATGAGTAATGTCCATAAGTATGGAGCGTATTAGGCAAAAAAATTGTTCCATTTTTCAAGCCTAGTAAACTCAGAGGAGCTGAATCATATTTATGCAGTAGTTTTATCCTGTCTGCCAGAGAAAATACAAAGAAAAAGAAGGGAGTGAGAAGTGAGAGCTGTATGCCCAAAATAATGTTGAATAGTTTATAGATATTTTTCAAATAGTTTATATTTAGTAGAATGCATTGGATCTTAGACTTGTCAAAACTCTTTCTCAGTTCCTCTAGTAACATTTGTAAGTTTATTTTGTAAATTGTTCCTTTTTCTCTCTGCATGTTGATTCTCCAGATGTTTGATCTTTTCCTATTAATTATTTCAAAAATATCTGGACCTACATAGATAGCAACAATCACTGAACTGAGAGCCAGTGCACTAATGTACACGTTCGGTTAAGTAAACAATAACTTACATTCATACGAGGATATTGATCATTCATAAATGTGTAAGAGTTCTGTCATTTTTACTCTTCTTAATTAGGCAGATGTAATCATTACTATAAAATTACTAAAATAAAAGCTATTTTAAACTTTTATATTAACTTTTACTTTTCAAAATGACACACCCTTAATCATTTTATTTGATCAAACACAGGACTATATTGTGCAAATGGCTTAGATTTGGCAGATGATCCTTCGTTCTTTGCCAAAGTGGATGAATGTTTACAGAGATTCTAAAGCAGTAATTCAGCATCCTATTCTTTTCATGTTTTGTGTATTTTTCCTATAATCTAAGTACATTAGTTATTAGATAAGAAAAATCTGTATGTATATGCAAATATTAATGAATTTTGTCTTGTCTAAGATGTTAAACATAAAATATTCATCATATTTGCCTCCAGGTTTTCCACTTTTGGTACCCATTTGTTTCTAACGAAAACATTATTATGACCCCTCCATTGATTTAATCTTATTTTTTTTTACCTTTGAACTAACTCCCGATATTACCTAATGAGATAAAAACCAGAATGATTCATTTCCAATATATTTGCTAAGTATCCTACAAAACTTTTCCTGTACTTACTATTGTGTTCAATTGTCTGTGTTTAATCATAGAAACAAGTTATTGTGTCCACTAGGGCTGACTAAAACCTCTGGAGAATAATCACATACTCATATGCATTGGACTCATACAAGTCCAACCTTTAGACTTAGACATTTAGGAAATAATAGGAAAAACTTTGTCTTCTGGTTTCAGTGTAATCATGAGATATATCACTTAATTCAGAATTTATTTACTTATCTATAAAGTTGGAATAATGTCTATTCAGAAATGTGAAATTTTATCTGTGTGAAATAATATCTATGTTAGAGGTTTACATTTATATGTTTCATCTCATATTGACTATGAAAGATACTTTTTGTATTAAGTGCTGGTGAAAAGAAAACTCTCAATCTTTTAGACTTTGATCTTTCAATAATTATTAAATGTGCACAGAAAAACTCATACATAAATATCATAATTTAATTATTCAAAATAGTAAAAATATGGACACAACTTCAATTTCTATAGATTAATAATTAAAATATGATGTGTATATGTAATGGAATTTTATTCAGCAAAAAAAGACATGAAGCTATAAGAAGGAAATTTAAAAACATTATGATAAGTTAAAGAAGCTATACATGACAACATATTGCATGATGTCAAATCCTGTGAATCAAAATAAAATATTGATAACATGAATAATGATAATAGCCAAATCTACACACAGAAAAAGTCTTATTGTGTCATACATATCTGGGTAAGTTGGGAGCAGTGGGGAGTAATTCCTAATGGGTAAAGAATCTCATTTAAGATAGCAAAATGCTCAAAATTGATTTTGGTGATGGCTGTATAACTTCATAAATAAACAAAAAACTACTAAGATGAACACTTTAAAGGGTGAATTTAGGATTTGGGAATTATATCTCAATAAAGTTATTACAAATTTTTTATAAAAGTCCAGCAATAGATATCAAATTGGGAACAAGCTGAAGAAAATAGTAAAATGATAGCGGAAATTAAAAGTCATAGTTAAAATTATTTTTTTATGAACAGTAATACAACACAGTTTGTTCCAGGAAAAAAAATAAAGAAACATCCATGAAGATATGTCTGTACTGAGCACAGAGGGAGGTGGCATATTTTAGGAAGGTAGCTGCAGGTTTAGTGAGAGGAAGAGCCAGAAAACACTGCCTATTACCATCATTGCAACAATATTTAATAGGGAAAGAAAAGACATATGCATATAAATGCATTTGACAAAGTACTGTGCTCATTTTAAAAGATTTTGCATGATAAGTAGTAAGCAAATTTTTGGTAGTCTTCTATTAAATCCTTCTTACATCTGTTGTAGTACGTATTCCTTCTCTACTTGTCAACTATAACCCCACTGTTTCACAGCAGAGGAATCAAAAGTGGGACTTTTAGATCTAGCTATTCTGATATAATGATAGTATGACTGGATCATCAGAAAACAAAGCTAGAATTGGTAAAAATAAGCATTACAAAATAAATGATCTTAGCCACATCTTTAATAAGTAAACATATAGTAAATTAAAATGTACTAAATACTTATATCTTGATATTAACATTGAATGTTATATCTGTTAACTCGAAAACACAATACAATGTATAAAAATGTAAAAACTCAGTTCTGTCTGCAACTGTATGTGGAAAGATTTTAATTTGACATAAAACTGAAACTTTGTAATAAAACTAAGATCTGTAATTTATGATCTGTAGTAAATGTATCTGTAAACTATGGCTCCACATAAAAATGCACAGAGACACTATAATCTATACTCTATAATCAGATAGCTCAGAATGATACAAATGTTGAATTCACTTCTCACAGATACAAAAAACTGCTTATATATGAACAACTGTCCTTGTAATAGACTAACTTGAACCAGAGAAACAAATATAGAGCATCACGCATAAATAAGAAAAAGAATATACCCCCAAAGAGTGGAGAAAAACAAAAACCTTATAGGAAACAGGTAATCTATATGAAGAATTCAAAGTAACAATCTTGACAGTGTTTTCTAAAACTAAGAAAACAACTGATGAACAAAGTAGAGCTATAAAAATGATAAAGAAAATGCAATTTTCAAATGAAAATCATAGTTAACGAACACAGCAGTTGAACTAAAATTGCAATAGAGGGACAAAACAGTGCGTGAGAAGAAGCAGCAGACAGTATCAGTACGCTGAAAGATTGGACAGAAGAAATACCCAACAGACCAGAAAAAAAAAAGGATTTAAACATATGAAAGCAGTATATAAGATTTATGGGAAAGTATCAAAAGAAACATCATTTGGATGCTGGAAAAATAAAAGGAGAAAGGTGCAGAAAACTTATGTAAAGAAATAATATTTTTTTCTCATTTGGGGACTAAACATTCTTGTTGGATTTATTCTTTAAAATTCCTAAAATGTAGTCTTTCCTTTGTTTTTAATCCTTAACTCTTCTAACCTTTATCTGGGTAGTGGAAAATGTATCCCTTCATTAACACTTTTAAGGAAATAAACTAAAACTACTTCTTCATTTCCACAGTCCAGCTTGTTCTCAGGCTAGTGAATTGGGCAGTTGGATCTGTAGTTGAAATGACTAGAAAATAGCATTTCCTTTCAGAAAGTCAGAACATTGTTTTTGATCATTGTTGAAAGATAAGAGCACCACTAGAAAAGCTTGCTTCCTTGATTTCCTATTATGTTATGTTATATATTAATGTCATAATACTTAAAACCACAGCGTTCAGGTGCTTTTACCCTAGTATCAGAATCTCATTTATTTCTCTTCTCCAGATCCACTGAATCTATTAAAATGTAGAGTTAAGTCACATCAAAAAAAAAAAAATGCTACATGAGTTTAACTGGCAACAGCTTTATATATTTTATAATTTTTAAAGAAATGGCTAATACATCTGGAAGATTATTAGTTTGAAGTTAAAGAGGAGGTATGCTTGTGTAAAGGGGTTCATACTATATTTTTGTAATAGAAAAATTATGAAACATTAAGATAAATAATTCAAATTTACCCCATATTTTCAAGACATTTAAGTGAAGCACATTTCTGTTTTATGTTTGTTAGTTGTTACTTCAATGTTTTTCTCCTTTGAGAAGTAGGTATGTTTTTATCTCTTGCTATCATAAAGAAATGCAAATAATACTAGAACTATAGGAGAGAGCACTTTCTTTATGGCAAACATAAAAGTTTCTCAAAATGATATTCTATGCCAATCAAAGACTTTTTTGGCTTTTATTTATTAGTACAATGCAATTTTTATGTTTTCTAATGTAAAGGGCAGAGACTGATCTGAAACTTTAGGAAATGACAATTCATCTGGCACTATGTGCAAAAGAATTTAGGTATATCATTTCAAAACCTTCCTGATAATAATAAAATTTAGAGACAATAAAATGAGATAATTTAATTTAAACATATGTGTAGATAGTCTCGGAGTAAGAAACACAACTAATAGCAGGTGTTTAGCCAGAGGAAACAAAGTAAACATTTAAGTTGGAAGTTATCATACGTGGTTTTCCAAAATTCACTGTTTACTTCTCAATAAAGTTCAGAAATAGTAAGTCCATACGAACACCATCTCTGTACAGTCATGCATCACTTAACAATGCTTCAGTTAGGGTTAAATGTCATACTGGGGTTAGGAGGTGTAACTTACAGGGACTGTCGATTATACCATCCAGCCTAATTTTGTAGTAGGCTACAACATCTTGGTTTGTGCAACTATACTTAATGACAGCCATGCAAGGATGAAATTACTTAATGATCCATTTCTCCACAAGTATCCCCTTAATTAATGAATACACAATTGTATGTGTTTCTTCTTAAGGGATACCCTAATCTCCCGCTTCCCTAACAATGACCTTTAATATGTATTTAACTTTAAACATTCCAGGAAGCAACTGAAAAACCTAAGGCGATAGTAAGTTTAGGAGACTAAAATGGGCAGAAATTAATTTTACATTGAGCAAAATAATTTCTAAAAAGGTGAAACTGGTAAAGGAAGGAAAGAAAATGTTAGTTACTATCTAATTCATAGAAATCAGTTTTGATTAGAAAAAAAGCATATCACATTGTCTGGAACATATAGACAAGAAGTAGATCAGGAGAATTATGTATTATCCTGCCCCTGAGATGAAGATTTAGCAAGTCATTTGAATAATTTAAAGACAAACAGTATACCTCAAATATCATCAAACGATGTTTGCCTTATAAGAGAAAAATAATTCAAAACTAAGTAACATGGTTCTAAGATACAATAACTTAAGGGAAACTAAATTTTATCCAAAAAATTAGAAAATAATCTCTGTAATATGGGCAGTCACAGAGAAACATATTAGAAAAATTGCTTGATATGCAAAGTTCATGGAAAGAATAGAGAAAGTAAAAAGAAATGAAAATGTTAATATCAAAGCAAGGAACTGAGATAAATAGGGACATGTTTAAGATAAGAAAATAATGTAGAAAATACAATAATACAGGTGCAAAATTAAAATCTGCAACTGACATAGTAAAGAACATTTTTATAATTTTCAAAGTTTGAATTACTGCTGAAAAAGAATAATTCGAGGCATTTCCTCAGAAAAAAATGGCTAACGATATAGATGATGAGATAAAATAGAGAAGACTTAGATATCACTAAATTATGAAATAATTAAAACATAGACTAAGATCATAATAAAATATATGATTTTTGTACAGTTTTTGTTAGAGGAAAAAAGAGAGAGTAGATGAAGCATTTTTATTTTAGTTAATTTGTTTTACTTTCTTAGTTTTTCCCCTGAACCCAGGTCCCTGGGTCTTACATGGTCTACAATTTAGCAGTCTCAGCTGCCTGATCCATAGAGCATGCCCCAAAGACATAATTTTTTATTCTATATAACTAATGAAACATACATAGGAGTTAAAAAATATAGGAGAAAATCATGAAAAGGGAATTCTTGGACTTACTCGATATAATTCTTATATTTGATGTCTTCACATACATTTTAAGATAAAATAAAATTAAATGCACATTATAATAATAAAGAATATGTTTCTTGGTCTTTATTCAAGACCAATAACAGAAACTGTTGATGTAGCACAAATATCAGAAACTTCTTGGCAGAATCTTCTAAAATTCTTAGAATTTCCTGAGTGATAGGAATGTCTTGTTATTCATAAAAAGCACTTTTGAGTACACCTGAATTTATGCTAAAGAGATGACTTAGGGTGGGGCCCCTAAAACAGCCTTAGAATGGGGCTGGTCCAAAGAACCAGATTAGATGGTTGGAACTTTTAGCTCAACTGACCAACCTGTGTAAGGAGATTAAAAGGTGCTGCAGATTAAGCATTACAAAAGGTGCTAATACTGTAGTGTACTCCAGTCTCATAGGGACAGAAGCTACTGACTTCACCCTTCCAGACCTTGTCTTATGTACCTCTTTATCTGTTTATTCATTCATCTTTTAATGAAATCCTTTATAATAAATTGGTGATTATTGGTAAATGCTTCTCTGAGTTCTCTGAGCTGCTCTTGAAAATCAACCCGATCCTAGGAGAGGATTACGGGTACTTCTGATTTATAGCCACATGACAACTGGGAACTTGTGATTGGCTTCTGAATTGGAGGCAGTTTTGTGGGACTAAACCTTTACTCTGTGAAATCTGATGCATTCCACAGGTGAAGAGTGTCAAAATTGCATTGAATTTGAAGAACACTCAGTGTTCATTGAAAATTAGAGAATGCTTGGTGGTATTGGGAAAAAAAATAACATAGAAAACAAAAGAAAAAAATTAAGTCTGATTTTACATGTATCTACAGCACCAAATTTTAGAAGTATATGGAATGTTTTAGAAATTTGGGAGAAAAATTTAGAAAAAAATACAATCAAGTAGCTCTTATTAATTTAAGAAAATTTAATGATATTATCATATACAAAGAAACAGAAATAAGCAAGTGTCATTTCAAGATATATAGTTAAAATTGCATGTCAAACTCTGAAAAATGAGTCTATGTGATTAATTTGATAATAGAAGAAAATAGGTATAAACTCATTTTGTGAAAATACTGAAATAAGTTAAACACGTTTAAAAACTTGTTGAAGGTGGTGTCTGAAGGATTGGTGGGGTTCCAAAAACAGTTTTTGAAAAATTATGTTTTTAAATATAATAACAAACCTTTCTTCAAATGGTTAAAAGTTATTAATATATACTAAAATTAAGATTATTGAATAGAGTTGGGCAAAAAAATTAACTACTTATCTTTTTTACCATTCCTCCAAAAAATAGAAATTGTACCCTTAATCACCATTCATAGAAATAAATTTTTTCATAATGTGAAATTTGGCAATATAAAATATCCTTAATTATTGTGGTATGATTAGTGAAAATATGGTGCACTGACTTGATTAAATGTTGCATAGTGAAAAACATGCTTTGTAGAAATAGTTAATGACATATATATATGCTAGGAAACAAAGTATTAAGATACAAGAATGTCTAATTTGATACAATGTTTCATTAAACATCCTACATATATATATAAACATACATACACACAAATATCTATCTATCTATACACACATATGTTACATGCATTCAAAATAATTGATTCTAAAATTTTCCTTGTCAGTAAATACTCTGGGTGGTATTAACTTGCATCATAAATAATAAATAAACTTATAGTTTTGTTAATGGATATCTCTGCTAGGATTATGAATTATAATGATATGCTATTACAGTTACATGTAGTAGATAATAGAAATTTTTCAAAATTAAGCATTTATTAGTATTCCGGAGTTTATGATACAATATCAGCATTCAACATTTGGACATTTTTGAGGTAGCTGCATATATATGAACTGGTTAGCAATTTTGAGAATTTGGGAGTCAATTTATAGCAAGACAAATGCGAGTTTTTATATAGAACAGATATTTTATGCATGAATATAATTGTCTACATATGTTTATAACTCATCTCAGTAGAAATTAATAAATATAGAGGTATTAGTATATGTTAGTTTTATATGTACAAGTAGGGGAAAATATTTAAGAAATTTCCAGGTAAACATGAAAGATCAAATATGTTTATCATGTGTCTCCCCAAAACACAACATAAATAAAAATAAAGATGTAAACACACACAACAAATTTGAACGATAAAATTACAGCAGTTATATCAACAATCTGAGTTGGAAATTTGATATTCTAGTGATCATTTATCATACTTAAGAAATTCAAATCCTGATTACATGCGTTTTTCACACTGTAAAGCTCTGAAATTAGAGGTAGCAATTATCACTGATAGTGTGGTATGGATAATTCTAAAAAAAAAAAAAAAATGGTTTGTTCAAAGTCTGACTGCTGAGAAGGCCCTATAATATGCTGACAGAAGATTACAGTTCTACTGTGGAAAAACGATTGGGTGAAAATCTAGACTATGAAGCACCAGTCCAAACTAAGGTTGAAAACACTAAAATAAGAGAAACATTAAGGAAAAGATAGCATCCTTAGCAGAGATATCCCACAATGACTATCAATGAACAGTTAAATCAAATTGAGGTGTGGAGGGGCCTGCCTACCACCTCCAGCACAGCAACTGTAAAGAAAAGCCATGAAACCTCCTGTTACCCGAGACTGCTTGCCAGCAAACAAAGAACTTCCCGCTTGAAACCCCTTCCCCTAATTTATATCCCTCTCTTCCCGCGTTGCTCTAGCCTATATAAGCATGTTCTAACCAGCAACTGGGGCTCAGCTCTTTGAAGAAGAAATCCCAGCTGAGACCATGCATGCAACAAATCTGCCTAAAATACTTTTAAAGAGTGCTTGCTTGGTTTCTCCTGAAAACTGTAACATTTGGTGCGTTGGCCGGGAAACCATTGAGCTGGTCTTTGGGACCACCAGTGAGAAGCCCCGGTCCACCACCGGTGAGACAAGGAGGACAGGGTGGGTAGGTGCACCCCGCTGAGTTTAGCGGGGCCCACAGTCACCCATGTCCCATCAGCCCTGAACTGTGGAACCTACTGGACTCTCAAAGGGAAGACCAGGCATCAGGCACCGGAACCGCTGCTAGTAAGATATAATCGGGCCTGCCCCCTGGGCAGAAGGGAGCTTGATCACCTCCTATGAGACCAGATGTCTCTCAGTCAGGATGAGATTGCTAGCAGTTTCTTGGTCAGGGATTCTTAGGGGCAGGGGGCAGAGAGTCCAGAGAGTGCTGTGTGTGAATGCAAGTGCTGTGTGTGAATGTTTCTGGGAGAGCTCGGAGAAATTAAGTTAAACCTGCAGTCTCCGAATGCATGTAACAGGACAAGCAGAGTCTGCAACTCTGCCATAAAGACTGAGATGAGGGCTGGGTAGGCTTGGCTGGAGCGCAAAAAGGGCTGAGTATTCGCCTGAATTGGGCCCCTCCTCGCCCAGGACACTCTTTGCTGGCCGGCCTGTCTGGTGACTAGGCACTGACTTGACCACAAGGCTGCAAGCCCGCAGGCCAGGCTCTCCCAGCGGGCACGTTGTGCTGGCATGGGTCGCTTTGGTGCTCCTAGCATCCCTAGCCGCCTGACTCCCTAGCACCCTGGCTTCCCTTCTGCGGCAATGGCGGTAGGAGATGCCTATGGGGCTGCCAGGGGCCAGATGGACTGTCAGGCCAGGCCTCGAGCCACCCAGCGCCACAGACTCTAGGCCTCTCAGTGGGTGCTCAGTGCGGGAGGGAGACCTGACAGCTGCCAGGCGAAGACCATGGCAGGTAGGGGAGGCAGGGGCGGGGAGCGGACAGGCGTGAGGAGGTGGTGGGGCTGGCACACTCCGCGCCCAGGCCTCCCACCACGGCCCAATGCGGCTGCAAGTCTGGGTCTGGCGCCGGCTCTCAGCGCCCCAGCTGCACTGCCTGGCGGATGTATCTGCGGTTGGGCACAGGGAGCACCGAAGCCTGCCCCTTACCCCACCTGCCCTTTCCCCCACTCTTTCCCCCCGCCCGCCGTGGTGGTAACAAGGGACAAAGGGAGAGCCTCCCACTGACTATTCCCCTTCTGGAATCGGAAACGCTTCCAGGTCCCTGGTTTTGCACACGCAGCACCTTGGCCAGCTGCAAGCAAAAAAAAAAAAACAAAAAACAAAAAACAAACAAAAAAAAAACCTTTGCTTTTTAGAAATACTTGAAAGCCTTGCACATCCTCAAATAATTATGGGGTTAAATTGGATCCCAAAAGACTCCTCACTCTTTGTAAATTAAAGGGAATTTAAATCTTCTCCACAGTGAGAACTCATTACAAAGTTGTGACTGAGAAACCCAGGCCATCCTGCTCGGTTTCTCCATATACTAGACCAGTGATGGAAAGATGCCCAGGTAGAGCCTCTGTGGGTCCGGTTCTGTGTTAGTAGTGATTTAATGAGTCAGAAAAGGAAGTAGAGGCAGACAAACAGAAGGACAGGGATGTCCTTGGGTGCTCTGAAAACCAGGCCTGCCCCTCATCTGTGCCTGTACCCTGCAGCTGGCGCTGCCTCTGCTAAAGTTGTCTCGAGTAATGACCTGACACCTTGATGGCCTTGGGGTCTCTGGAACAGCCTTTGCCCTCAGCACTGCCTAGTGAGGGGCCAATTTAAAGCAGATCCTGCCCAACAGCTCCCAAAGCATGATGCCCTGGACGGCCCTCGCCATCCTCTGGGGATCACTGTGCGCAGGTTTCTGGCACGGGGAGGCGGAGACCCTGGAGTGCGCCTACTACAACCCAATTGGGAGCTGGAGCACCGACCAGAGCGGCCGCTAGCGCTGCCAGGACGAGCAGGAGAAACGGCTGCACTGCCAGGCATCCAGACACAACAGCGCGGGCACTGTGGAGCTGGTCAAGAAGGGCTGCTGGCTGAATGACTTCAACTGCTACAACAGACAGGAGTGCGTGGCCACCTAGGGGAACCCGCAGGTGTACTGCTGCTGTGAAGGCAACTTCTGCAAGGAGCGCTTCACCCATTTGCCTGAGGCTGGGGACCCCGAAGTCCCTCCATGCTGCACACGGTGCTGGCATACTCGCTGCTGCCCATTGGGGGCCTCTCCCTTCTCCTCCTGCTGGCTTTCTGGATGTACCTCCATGGCAAACCCCTCTACAACCACGTGAACATCCACGAAGACCCTGGCCCTGCACCCCGTCCCCTTTGGTGGTCCTGAAGCCGCTGTAGCTGCAGAAGATCAAGGCCCGGAGGTGCTTCGGCTGCATGTGGAAGGCACAGCTCAGGAACGACTTTGTGGCTGTTAAGGTCTTCCCTCTGCAGGACAGGCAGTCATGGCAGAGTGAGCGGAGATCTTCAGCACCCCTGGCATGAAGCATGAGAACCTGCTGCAGTTCACTGCCACCGAGAAGCAGGGCTCAAACCTCGAGGTGGAGCTATGGCTCATCACAGCTCCATGACAAGGGCTCCCTCACGGACTACCTCAAGGGGAACATCACCCCATGGAATGAGCTGTGCCATGTGGCAGAGACGATATCCAGAGGCCTGTGGTACCTGCACAAGGACATTCCCTGGTGCCCTGAGGAGGGTCACAAGCCATCCATCACCCACAGGGACTTCAAGAGCAAGAATGTGCTGTGAAGCATGACCACATGGCCCTGCTGGCTGACTTTGGCCTGGGTATTCAATTTGAGCCGGAGAAGCCACCAAAGGAAAAAAAACTCACAAGTAGGTGGGCACACAACATGGCCCTGAGGTGCTCAAGGACACCATCAACTTCCAGAGAGATGCCTTCCTGTGCATCGACATGTATGCCATGGAGCTGGACCCTGATATGTACAACAGGCACCTGTTCTTGTACATTGGCCAGTCAATCCTGAGCTACAGTGACCCCTAACTTGAAGTCCAGGACATCCACCACATCTATAATAAATTCTGGAAGAAGTAGGGTAAATTCAAAGAACAATATGAATGGGGACCTTCCAATGGCCTTTTCCTCGTGAAGTTCTGGGCAAACCTCAACACCAACATTGAAGATGAAGGCAACTCCTTTCACAGTGTCTCCAGCCAGTATGTGAAGCCAAGAGTATGAGACTCACCTGTTCCACAATGGTCTGCTCTTTTGGGAAGCAGACTGGAGAAAATGGAGACAGAGTACCCCCACTATGAGAACGGCCACTTCTACTGCATTCACTGGTCCCCACTCTGAGTACATGATCAACTCCATCCACAAGCTGAAGCACCTGCCTGAGAAGTATATAATAGACAATGTGCTGGAGAACTTCGCCATCCTGCAGGTATAAAGCAAGGTGATGGGCAGAAATGGATGGCATGCCTTCTCAGCGGCCTGGACCCTCATTTTCCCTGTCACTGCGGGAGGTCACTGACAGAGGCATACTGGGTATGCAGTTGTATCAGACTAGAGACTATGTAGGCAAAAGCCTTGTCTGAGGAATGGTCAGCCCAGAATGTACAACTATGGGCCCTAGTCAGGGCATTAAAACTCAGCAAGAATAAATGCATCAACCTCTGCACCAGACTGGCACTGTGCCTTTGCCACTCTGTATTGTACATGGTCTGTTGGTCTCAGAGTTCAGAAAAGGTAGAACACATGAACAAGCTATGGCTAATTTATGTCAGAAAACTAAGACATTCTTCCCATAGCCCTCCTATGGGAATGCCGTACCCTAGGGCCAGAATAAAATCTTTTTCTCCCTTTGGAGACTCTATATGGTAAAACCAACTCCATTAAATAGATGGGAGGGGAAACCTAAAGAAACCAGAAGATTATGTATGAAAAAAAAAAAAACTGGGAAAGAATCCCTTCAACCTACCTGGAAGGGACTTAATCTTGACATACTAATTTCTCCCATAAGTCTTAAAGTTACAGAGTTGAATTCCTGGATCCATCATTCCTGAGTGAAGACAATCTACCAGAGCAGCAGATTGCCCAGTCAAGGAAGAGATCCCTCCAACCAGAGCTCTGCCTGGACTGTCCAGCAGTTGTCTCCCACCCATATTAGGCTGACCTGTGATCTGCCAGAGGTTTAGAAAACTGATAACCCACCAGAAGACCCCATGTCTATCTGTCCATTGCTCTTATCATACTCTGAGCCTTACTCCTCTCAGTTGCCTTGTCAGCCAGCTCTGCAGATCCTTTTCATGGAAATGCTACCTGTCAAGCTTATATAGACGATTGGCAAAATCAGGCCTCAGTTTTTCCTCTTAGGAAAGTCTATAGGGAAGACATTAAAAATTAAAGTTTCTGTTAAGTCAGACAGACCAAAGTGGAGCATACTCTGGTCCTACTTCGACGGCGATGCTAATGGATGGGGCAATGATTGGCAACCTGAGAGAATAATTCAGACCTATAACCCTGCCACTTGGGCATAGAATGGCAGCTGGGGCTACCAACCCCCCATCTACCTCCTAAATAAGCTAATAAGATTATAAGCAGAAGCAGAAATATGACTTGCTGGCTATCCAGACGAGAGCTGCAATCCTCCAGAACCGATTGGCCTTAGATTACTTATTAGCAGAAAAAGAGGGGTTTGCACTAAGTTAAATTTAACAAACTGCTGTTTACAAACAGATGATGAGAAAACAGTTAAAGATATTGCCAGAGGCACACGGAAAATATTCCATGTTCCAGTGCAAAAATGGGAGCCTCTCTTTGACTAAAAATGGTTTTCTCAGTGTACTTGAATTAGAGGATTTAAAGATCTATTAGGAACCATGGGACTCATTTTAGGGAGCCTGCCTATTACTCCCCTTGTCCTCTACCTGGTATAATAGGCCTGATTTCATCCACCAAAAACACAGTTGGTTAACAGGTCACAACGAAGCATGTCTGCTGGCTTGGCAGTATAACCCCATACCCCCCAATGATGAACAAGAACACTGACTATACTCTGTTCTATATTCAGAAGGTCTAAGATGCTGCACGCCCCACACACACACACACTATGGCCTCATCCAGCAGGGAGCAGCCAGATTGAGTCTTTGCCCCAATTCCTCATCAAATTGTCATCAGTTTAAAAACAAAAAATGGGGGAATGTGGAGGGATCTGCCTACCACCTCCAGCAACTATAAAGAAAAGTCATGACACCTCCTGTAACCTGAGCTTGCTGGAATGTAGCCAGCAGACAAAGAACTTCCAGTGCTTGAAACCCCTTCCCCTAAGTCTCTTCCCACATTGCTCTAGCCTATATAAGCATGTTCTAACCAGAACTCGGGGCTCAGCTCTTTGGGGAAGAAATCCCAGCTGAGACCATGCATGTAATAAATCTGCCTAAAATACTTCCAAAGAGTGCTCGCTTGGTTTCTCCCAAAAACTGTGACAGAGAGACAGCTTCAATGTGAAAGGCTCAGACAAAATGAACAGTATATTGAAAAAGAAGATGAAGAAAGCAGAGTAACATTGGAAAATAAGATAAAATTACTAAACAAAATAATAAAAGAAATATCAAAAATAGCTTTAAGAAATTATTATGTAGTAAAAAGTTTTAAAAAATAGAAAAATTAGAAGGCAATTTTGAGAAAAATGTCACAGAATACACTATGACATAGCAAAAAGAATAAACATTTTTCAGAAATCTAAAGTTGAAATGGTTCATTCTTGAATATTTTGGGGAAAGCTATTGAAATTACATATATATAGAGAGATATGCTAAGAGAATATGAAATATGATAATGTCAGGTATTATAAGCAAAGGAATTTTTTTTAAAAAAAGATAGGCATTAAATCCATAAAGACCAGGAAGGTGTATGAGAAAAGAAATAGAAATGTAATAATCTAAATAGCTTTTCTGTCAACATTTGCATGATAATAATAAGGGAAGGATGACTATAGAATTAAACATAATTTCAACATAACCATATTAGAAGTCTTGAGTAGGCGATATGTATTATGCCAGGAAATCTGAAAGTGCTATAAGAGATCCAAATTCTTTTTGCTCATATTCTGAAGTGAAATATAATACTATATGAAGTTAGATTAGAAAGAACTAGGAGTATGATGTGTTATTTATACATAGGTGTCCCTCAGACTGTCATGCCAGAACAACAGGAGATCGACTTACCAGTGTGCATGAAAGTGAGTAAATTAGGTATTGAGTTAATGGACCCATGTGTAAACAGATGGCTGAGTAATCATACTGATTCAAGTCTCTGGGAAGGGAAGAGCAGAAACAGCATAGCAGTCATGTCCTTAGCCCAAGGGAACTCCATTATTTAGAGAAGAGAGTAACACATGGGCTAGAAGCTCACCAAAGAGGGTGACACAGAGAGTTCAAAATCATAACTCTACCCAACCTGCAGCATCTAAGCAGGCCCACCAGAAAGTGAAGACAACTGTGCCCCAACCTGGGTCCCCAAGAAGGGGCAGTAGCAGGACATCCTAGAGAAGTCAGACCTCACTCTTACCCCACAATAGTGAGTAGATCTCCTTGTGCTCCATGCTTACCAATGCAGTGTGGAACCAAAGCAGGGTGGCTACACAGCATCCACAGGTTCCAAGTGGTAAAGACATAAAGATAACTGTAAGGAACCTAGGGGAAAGGTATGTAGACACCCAAATTAAAGCCACAGACTCACTGAGTGAAAAATGAAAGGCATCAGTCTACAACACGGCTGAACTGGAATTAAGGCAAGGGAGCCTGATGAAAACTGTAGAGAGTGAACTGTTTTGTGTCTGCTTCTGCAAAGCTTCCCAACACAGAAGTTCTTTCATGATAGCAGCCCTAGAAGCGGTTAACAAAAGAATGCCTCTGCAAGATATCCCGAGGCAGAAGTTCCAAACTTTAAATATTCAAATGTTCCCAATAATAGCTAACTGTTTGCAGCCTTTCTTTGCAACATTCTTATTATCTCATTGTAACCCAGCCCTATAAAACATATCAAGGAGTCAGGGTTGAGATCGCTGCCTCTCAAACAGAGAGCAGTGTCCCACTCTGGCCCCTGCTTTTCTAGATGTATGTTGTTTGTTTTTCTTTAGGCTCCCGTAGCTTCCCCTCTGTAACCCTTTTGATCACTTGTGCAGGACACGACAAAAACAAAACCAAAAATCTGTAATATGAGAAAAGAGGAATATCTCTCAACCAGCACAAATGTACAAGACATGACATAAAAAAGGAGAATAACAATTCTTCAGTAACTCGACTTAAAGACACAGAAGAGTCGTATCTAACAGAATTCAAAATAGCTATCAGAAAGAAATTCAAAGATATATAAGAAAACTCAAAAAACAATCCAAGGAGTTCAGGAACAAAACTGAGAAGTAGAAGAGATAGAAGCTATAAATGAGAAATTAACAGAGATTCAAGTTGTAAAGAAATAAATAAAAAGACCAAGAGTGCTATAGAAAGCTTAGGGAATATAATAGCTCTAATGGAGAAACGAATCAGTTAAAAAATAGAAACTAGGAGTTATTCACGTGGAAGAAGAGGAAGAAATAAGATGTAAAAAAGAAGAGAGCTACATTATGAGAAATATATGCTTTCATTAGAAAAGGCAAGATAAGGATTAATATTTACCCAGAAGGTAAAGAGAGGGAGAAGGCAGCAGAGAGTTAATTCAAAGAAATAGTAGAGAACTTTTTAAATCTTAGGAAGGAACTCAATATATGAGTCCATGAAGCTAACAGAACACCTGCTTATATAAACACAAAGAAACTTAAATCAAGGCACATATTAATGAAATTGTTAGGAGACTGAAAATAAATATATATATATATATATATATACACATACATACATACATACATATATATATAAAGGGAAAGAACTCAAGTAACACATAAATGCCATTTCCACTGGGTCATCATCAGAGTTCTCTGTAGAGCTCCATAGAATGGATGAGTGGAGTAATAAATTAAGTAAAAAAAAAAAAAAAGAAAAGGAAAAAAAATTCACAAAAAAGAACTAGGCAACAAATAGAATTAGAAAGATGCAACACAATCTCAGAATGAGGTATTAAACAATCATTCATGTAATAAAGACATATCAAAATAATTATAGATACTAATTTTCAATGATACTACATATAAAGTAATAGTAGTCAAACTGACAAGGTATTGGAATAAAAACAGACACAAATCATTGGAACATTTAGAGTACAGATAATAAACCCACACATAAATAGATAATGAATTTATGAAAAAGTAGCTAAAGGCACACAATTGAGCAAGGAATATCTCTTCAATAAATGGAGATGGAAAATTAGAAAGCAGCATGAAAAATAATGAACTACTGTTAATACAATACTCAAAAATGAACTCAAAGTGCTCTGAAGAGTTGAATATAAGACATGAAGTCATGATTACATAGAAGAAAAAGTTAATGTTAAGCTTCTTGCTATTGACTTTAAAGATATTTTTGTGGATACCTACTACAAGAGAGACCAAAGTGAAAGTAAACAAATAGGAGTACATCGAACTAAAAAGCATAGGGAAAGTAACCATGGTTTAAAAAATAATCAACACGAGCTGATGCATAGGAGAATATATTTGCAAATCATACATTATACAAGACATTGCTATCCAAAATGCCTAAGTAGCTCATAAACTCAACAATGGCAATTCAGAGAAATATTGGACAAAGGATCTGAATAGACACTTCTTCAAAGAAGGCATCCAGATGGCTAAGAGACAAATGAAAAATAATGTTCCACTTCACTTATTCTTAGGGAAACTGAATTTTAAAAAAAGAAGAAATACAAATGCATATTGGTGCATACATTTATGGAAAATGATATGGACATTTCTCTAAAATTAAGACTGGAAATATCATATGATCTAGCTATCCAACTTCTGGATATCTATGATACCCAAAGAGGAATGAAGACACACTAATTCAAAGAGATATAAGCATTCCCATGTTCATGGCAGTATTGTTCACAATAGCTAAGAGTTGGAAACAAGCTAGGTGCCCATCAAAAGACAGTGGTTAAAGATTTAGCCATTGTATACAACTGAATACTACTCAATTCTAAAGTAAGATTAAATCTTGATATTTGCAACAACATTGATGGACCTCAGGATATCAGGGTTAGTGAAATAAGTTAGCAAAAACAAATACTATATCACTTCATTCATATATGATACATGAGGAAATAAAACAAAATATACTGAACAAAACAAAAACACTCAGAGATCATTAGAGAAACAGGGTTTAATAGAAGATAGGGGAAATAAGTAGATAAATGAGTAAAAGGGATCAATTGTATGGCAATGAAGGAAAACTAGGATTCTGGTTGTCAACATAAGATAGTATAGACAGATGTTGAATTGAAAGACTACATCTGGAAACCATGTAATGTTATAAGCCAATATTATTTCTATTTAAAAATAAATTCCTTGATCTTTAACATAATTTATAAGGATTAATTTATGCACATAAATAAAAAAAACCTTGCTTCTTGTCAGTTATATTAAAGATTGTTAGCATCTGAGCATTGAAGATTTATTAGACATTTTGAATAGATGGACTTTGCTTGTCTTTATAAGAAACTGTTTCATAAAAATTTTTCTGTATGGTGCACCTTGGTGGAGTGATGGTTAGGCCTTAGGCCTACTGCCTCCAGCCAAGAGCACAGTATATATATATCCTAAGAACGTGTGTTAACATCCCACAGCCAAGAGACACACCCAAGATAAACTACTAAATAAAAATAAATAAAATGCTTCTTCCTCCTCTCTCTTCCTGTCTGTCTGCTTATTCTCCTTCATTCTTGGCTGCACCTTAAAAAAAATTTCTGTATACTTTTTTAAAATGCTGAATATTGGTCTCACTTCGTCAGGATGAAGCATTTTCTTCTAAGTGAGAACAGATGGTTTTTATTACTAATTCAGAAGTTTTTTTTTTTTTTTTTCCCCCTCAGTAACACAGACTGAAGTTATAAATGGGATTTCCCAGGTTTATTTCCTTTTTGGCCGTATGTTTAAGAGAAATTATGCTTACTCATAATAGACAAGAAGGAATGCTAAGCAAAAATGTATTTGTTTGACATCTGAAACGTATTGCAAAAGGTCTCTTACTATCATAAAAAAAATCTGCTCACTTTGCTGTTCACACAACTTGTTATTAGATTTCCATGTGCAATACTGCTGCTAAGGCCCTGTTTTTCCCTCACATCAGTAAGTACCATCATTACTGTCAAGTGATATAATGAGATAAATTCCAAGGTTTTTAGAATAGACAGAGTCTTTTCAGGTTTAAAAAAGAGAAAGTTAAATGATTTCTTAAATTCAATTGGATTATATGCATAAAGTATCTAATATAGCTCAATAATTATAGTTCCTTTATAATTATGATCAAATGTAGTGGATATCCAATTAATAATCATACTCATCAATAACATAAGTCTCATTTTGTTCCCAAGTTAAGATAAATGTACTGGTGGTTTCCAAATCTATTTTAATTAACCTTCATGCTAGTTATCTCTTTTATCTTCTATAATCTATTACCTTCTATATGTTAAGTAAATTAACTTTCATGCACTCACCTAATAATTTTCTAGGTCCTTATAATTTTCAGGGATAAAAAATCATAAAACATTCAACTTAGATTTTTAAATGTTCAGAGCAAAGTCATTACGTTGGACAGTTAAACTAATTTACTAATGTTGTGTGAACATCAAACCTGGTAGGCTCACTCATTTGATCCTTGTGTGATTACTGGACATTTTGAGAATCTTTCCATGTCTAGCATTATATTTACCTTCCATACATTGTGTAAGGGATAAAACAACCACCAAAATAGAGTTTCTTAACACATGAAGGTGAGGGACATTCTCAACTAATGTATCTTTGACATAGTTGTAAAGATGTAAAGGTCCTTTTACAGCTTTAAACTTCTCTGAGAAATTTTTTAAAAAAGACTTAATTACCCTTTTTCTATTATGGTGATTCAAATATGTCATCTAATAATTTAGATTCAATTTAGTAAAGGCATTTTAAAAAATGCATGGTGTGCCCTCGTGACTAGCGGTTAAGCCTACTGCTGCCTCTGGCAAGCACAGACCACATACATCTCAAAGGGTAAGGGAGAAACAACCAAGTTGTACCACTAGATAAACAAAATTTTTCTTCCTTCTTCATATTTAAGTATCAGGAGCTCTAAGCTATATTTTGTTTGTAGTTTAAGCTTAAGGGGGAAGAGGAGAGAGAGAGAGAGAGAGAGAGAGAGAGAGAGAGAGAGAGAGAGAGAAGAGAAGAGAAGAGAAGAGAAGAGGGGAGGGGAGGGGAGGGGAGGGGAGAGGAGGGGAGGAGATAGGGGAGAGAGGAGAGAGGAGGAAAGAGGAGGAGAGAGGAGAGATTTTGAACTATAAAAAAACTTCCTGCTTTTATGTTTATTGGTTCTGACCTTTGATGGAGAACAAAGGTCTTTCTTTCAAGTCTTTAGGACTTCTTATAGTTTTTCTCATCCTATATTATAGTCTTTTAGGAACTGTTAATTTCTATTTAAATTCCCTACCACTCCGTATTCAGTCATCTCCTCTTTCTGTTCCAACAGTCACCTAAATTATTCCATGTTTGGATGTAACTCTAATAGCTGTTCTTTTTGTGTGTGTGTGAATTTGTTTGAGAGTGATTCCCCCTTGATCAATCATTCCCACGTGGAGGAAAAGCAGCTTCCAGAGGACAGAGACTGTGTTTATCTATATTCTATCAAAGACCAAAGACTTTCTTAACTTCTGAAAAGCATTGGTTATATTTTAACTGAAAAAAGCAGACAAAATATGTTTCTTTTTTACTAGTTTAATCCCCAAAGTTCCAAGTTTAAACTGCTTTATATCTAATTTGGCACATGGGAACTCAATAAATGTCATTATAATAATTATGAGGTGAATCACCTATGTCAAACCACAAATAGAAAATTAACCATGCTTTTGGTGTCACCCACTTCTCAGTGATTTTAGAATCTTTCTCATCACTGTCACAGAAGCCCAGACCTACTGTTAAAAATGGAAATCTGCCAACAGATGCTATAATGCAAAAACACCTTCTCAGATTTTGTGACAATATATGATAATTTGAGATGTAGAAACTTCATACTTTTGTTTTATTTTAAAAAGATTCACAAATTTTAACAAAATTGTCAGTGCACATTATTTTGGCACTATTTCAGGACACTGCCTTTACAATTTGCAGAAAATGATTGAGAAAATTACAGAGTATATTCTTGTTAATAAGGTGAATTATACTAGGAAAGCATTAAAAGAAGATATATTTTTTGTCAAGGGCACTGGAATTTTTTTGCAAATTATTTTTAGACTCACGTCATCTAAATATATTCTTACACAAGAAAATTTTCTCTACTGCTTTCTTTCTCATATTCTCTTTCTAATTCTTCCTTTGATCATTATTTTGAATATTTTTGTTTTCTCACACCAATTTCTAATTCTTGTTTCATTATTACTTTATAATAATACTAGCTAAAAGTTATTCCTTTTGAAATAAGGAATTCCTTTCAGCCAACATTATAAGTTTTTGAACTACTTCTGATTTTTGGTTTGTATTAAATATTTCTCTCTTTCTGTGTATGTGCACATGTGTACAACCTCTATGAGTTATTTGATTCAGTAAATAGCAAAGTTTACTAATTTCACTAGGATTTTCAATAATTTTTATCAATATTCGAAGAAAATCTGTAAAAATACAGAAAAAATTTTATGGAAGTTTTTGGTTTGCTTTCATAAGTAAAAAGTTCAAAAAAATCTGGTGGTATGAGGATATTCTTGTGAAAGGTGCAATTGTCCAGTAAAAAGAGGAATAATTTCTGGGCAACTAATGTAGGTATAATGAATGTAGCTAGTAATATTGTATTATTTGTATGACAGTTGCCAGAGAGTAGATCTTAAATGCTCTTACCACAAGAAAGAAAACAATAATTATGTGACAGGTGTTAGCTGATGCCACAGTCGTAATTATTTAACAAAATATAAGTGTATCAAATTAACACATTGTACATTATAAATTTATATACCATTATATGTCAATTATATCTCAATAAAACTAGAAAAATGCAGACTTTAAAAAAAATTATACCAATAATATCTGAAAACATGAACTTTTGAGAAAAATGGCAAATAAATGTGTGACAGCTAACTGAGAATCAATTAGAAATAAAAGGTGGCAATAGTATAATCAGAAACAAGAGTAAAGATGCTGATAATATCAGAAACTTGTCAGTATAAATTAAAACTAGATATACTTTCTTTCTCTTCAAATTTTAATTTCAGAATCTTTATAGTTTCAGACTAAAGCAAGGTATTTTATCTTGTGTAATGTAATAAGACTAATAGACACCTATACCAGCAACATACATGCAGTATTTTCACAAAAAAATAGAAGTACATCTTGAAATACAGAAGTATATAGGTATCTAATTTTTATATAACTTTACAAGAAAAGAAAATTATTCTGTAATACAGCAACGTGGACTACTTGGTAGAAATATGATTTTTCATAGACAAAGAATCATTATCACTAACCCATTGCTAATGAATGGATGAGAGAGCCCACTAAAGCTCACTATCTTCATCATTTTATATACTAAGGGCAGGGTTAATTTTAGGAAAGTTCACCTTAGAAAATATGTACCTTTGTTATTTTCCCTTTATTAAACCTTAGAAAAACAATAAAATTACTTATCCAACTTTGTTCACTACTTTTTTTTTTTAATTGAAAATTACTCTATGTTGAATGCTGTGTCTTTAATTAAGAACAGAAGACATCTTTCAGTTCAGTGAGGAGTTGTGAAAGATGAGTATTAGCCATGAGAACAGGAATTGGCAGTAGATCATTCCTGCCTTGAAAATGCCATTGTCATATTATTGTTTCATATAACATTTTAGATAACACATTGAATAATTCTCACTCAATAAATATGAGCCAACTATAAGGCAGTATTGGAAACAGAGAGGAGAAAAATTAAATAAACCATACAATACATAGTTTTATATATGTATGTACGTTTGCACGTACGTATGTATATATATGTGTGTATGTCTATATAGATATATAATTTTTACTCATAGTCTAGATGAACAAAATACATGTATGGGGTAATCAAAAACAATAGGAAATTATAGCTATTAAGGCGTTATCTTATTACAGAATTATTTTATTGTGATTATGTTCAAACAAAAGTTCTTATCTCTTATCAATGTGCACTGAAGTATTTATTGATGGAATAATATGTTATCTGGCATTCGTTTAAAAGGAATACAATAGTATAGTATGAGAAGAGAAAGAGGTTGAATACATGAAAGAAAATTGGCCATATGGTGATACTAGTTGATCATCTATAGATCCATGATGCTAACTGAATTTCTTTTTTCATTTTTATGTTAATATGAAAATTTTGATAATAAAAATTTTTAAAGTAATATAATATATTAAAAAACTAACATGTATATACAAATTAAGAAAAACTTCGTTTTATATTTAAAAGCACACTGTTTTAAATCAAACATTTTTCATTGTGGTTTCACACATTTGAGTTGCTTAACAGCTGAATAAAGCAGTAGTGATAAATTAGAATAAAGAGCTTAATCTCAAAGTTCAGTCTCTGGATACTGCAGATTAAAAATATGGTCTTTTTATACTGACAGCAAAGCATAAAATTATCTACCCAAAAAACAAATTTGATGTCAAATGTATTTATACAAAGTAAAGTTTATCTGTTTTTTAAATGTATCTGTTTTAATAATTTCCAACAAAAGTTAATGTTTTAACAATTCAAAGCTTGTCAATGTGTTCTAATGCTTCTACGCACTACAATAGAGTAAGACTTAAACAAGCTTTATAAATAAGTTAAGGCTATCAAATATGCAATGAAATTAATCATTTTAATATTATCACTTTCATATTCTGGATTTTCATAAAACACAGACATGTTAAAAAAATCCACAAAAATACAGGGTTATCATACCTTGAAATCATCTGCCTTTTACATGCAATTTGAAGTTTGAAAAGAATAAAGATGGAATTTTTAGGTATTATCTGTTGATGCAAGGTAGTATATTAAGATGAAATAAGATATTTCTAATGTAATAGAGGCTGCTTTATTTATTTGTTTCCTGTTCAAGGTGGAACCTTGACTCATTGGGGTTCTTTATGAGTTCTGTATCAGTCATCAGTGAACTGGAACATGTGATATAATGGAGTGTTTGTACATTGTAAATCTATTTTCAGTGAGCTGGAAATGTGGTAGATAATAGGTTGTTTATGATTTGCAAATCTGTTCAGTGAGCTGAAAATTTGTCAGATAATGGGCTGTTTATAAATTCTAAATCAATATTCAGTGAGCTGGAACTATGTTAGATAATGGGTTGTGTATGAGTAGTAAATCTGTTTCAGTGAGCTGGAAACATGTTAGGCTATGGGCTGCTCCTGAATTGTAAATCTGCTTTTTAGTGAACTGAGAACTTATTTAATAAAGGACTTTTTATATGTTAAAAATCTGTTTTCAATGAGCATGAAATGTGCTAGAATAATGGGTGCATTTTGACTAAAAACAGGTCATCCAATAGATTCTTAGGAGTAGTGGATCTATGCTCAGGGATTTCAATATACAGAATGATGTTTCCCTGTTTAAATGAGTGTTGTAACTTTAATCTGTTTTCAGCATGTTTTTCTCTGCTGAATAATGGTTTGACTTGATTTTGGGCAATGGAGTGTGAAACTACTAAAAGTCTGTCTTTCAGTGATGTGCAACCAGCCTAGTGTTTGAAATATATTGAATTTGTTAATTTTTAATAGTTACCAAGTTCCTTTGGTACTCAGGAAATTCTATGAAAATATAACCACCACAGATTCCTGCTTCTATACTCAAATATAGATTTGTGCCACATAAAAACAACAACAAACAAAAACAGGGTATTTATAAAACAGCAAATACAGAATAAAAGTAGCCTTTAGCATGGACTAAGATGTAAAATAAGTAATTTGAAAGTTCAGTGGGGAGACAACACAAACATAAAACAATAAAATGTGATATAAAAAACGTCAAAATGCATGATTTTATCATTATTTTTGGTATCTCCTGACTTTCTCACAACAGAATCCAGTGACTCTTGTCCTGGCCCATTATCAGAAGCCAAAGTTAATTTAATCAATCCACATCAATAGCCTCGTACAGAAAATACCGACATTGTATAGCAACTATTCAAAATATTTTAACAGTTAATAAATATTAACACTTTATCATTCCAAGTTTCAGTTTAAATGTTTCTCACCTTAGCACTTCATTGTATAGTCACTGGGTACAGAATTGAATTGCAAAGTTATTAGAAATACAAAATGAAATATAAAAGAATAAATTCCTGGAGGACTAGAAATTAGAGCACTGGAGGTCTATAAAGAATGGAGTCATTATCAGTGTTTTAAATAATGTTGATAGAAGCATAGTTAGTTTAAAAATTTAAATTCCATGAGTCATCTAGTAGTCCTGAGATAATTCCTCTAATAATTGACCACCAATTATTGAAGTTTTAGCTTTGAAATCAATTTTATTGTATATTCTCATTTAATATATATACACATATGTATATATTTTATGAGACAATCCAAAGGTTTATCTTAGATTTAAACTCTCCTGAATTGTTATAAACATAAAAAAAATCAGTATTTTAAGTTACAGAAGAATTGTTTATGCAAGAAATACATTTGAGAATGTCTATCCAATAAAAATAGCCCACATAAGTAACCTTGATAATTATCTCATTTTCTCTTTCATCATTTATTTGTGAATGCTGGTGTTAAATTTTACGTAATTCCATCAAACAAGAATAAAATAATAGTACTATAAATCTATATATTTTAGTGTAATTTAGAATAGAAAAAGAAGCAGTCATTTGTAATCAACAAAATAATTAATAATGTATATACATTCACAATATATTATTTGACTATTTTTATTACAGCAACTTTTATTCTAATATTAAATAAATTCATATGCCTAGATTCTCCATATGTATATTTGTCCAATCTTCAGATATATATCTACACACCGTGCCCTTCACTAAATCATCAAGTGTTCTTCACCACAGTCCCGCAGGCTCCACCACCACTTGCCTCCATCCTCCTACCCGATTCCCTATTTATAACCTCAGTTCTACTGCAAATGTCCAGTGGCTGGTTTTCTTTCATTTGTTCCTTTGTTTTTCTATTCACATTCAACCTAGGAGTGAGATAATCTGGATTCGATCTTCCTTCTTCTGATTTATTTCACTTAGCATCATCTCATCTAGATCCATCATTGTTGATTAAAAAGTCAGGATTTCATTTCTTTTAAGGGTTGTGTTATTCCATTATGTATATGTACCACATCTTCTTTATTCATTTATCTGATGTTGGGCACTTAGTAGTTTCCAGTACTTAGAGTACTTAGCTGTTACGAATAGGGCTGCAATAAGCATGGTGTGCATAGATCTCTGCAATTAGTGTTTTTGTATGTTTTGCATAAACACTCAGAAGTAGTGGGATCATAAGTTATTTCCAGCTATATCTTTTTCAGGAATCTTTAAAATGTTCTCCATTTGGTTGCACCATTTACACTCCCATCTCCTAATCCTCCATATCCTCACGAACATTTGTTGTTTCCAGAATTTTTGATAATAGCCAGTTTCTCTGGTGTAAGGTATTAACTCATTATTGTTTTGATTTGCATGTCCTTGATAGCCAGTGAGTAGGAACATCTTTTCATGTGCTGATGGTCATTTGTATATCCTCTTTGGAAAAAAATGTCTCTCCAATTCCTCTTCTTATTTTTGATTGTATTGCCTATTTTTCTGTTATTGTGTTTTATGAGTTCTTTGCATATTTTAGATATTAAATCCTTGCCAGAAATATGAAACACAAATATCTTCTCCCAGTTAGTAGATTTTTTTTTTGTTTTAGTGATATTTTCTTTCTCTGTGAAGCATTTTAGTTTGATACAGTCCCAGTTGTTTAATAATATTTGACTACTAAAAGGAATAAGTACCAGTTCACTTGACTATAATTATATGCCTGGTATTAATGTAGATCGAAAAGGATAGAGAATCAAGTTATAGTAATTTCAGATAGAATTAAGTGGAGATATTTTTATTTATTTATTTTATTTATTCATTTATTTATTTGAGATTGAACATATCAATTTTTCCTTTTATAAATCATACTTTTTATTTTTTACTTCACTTATAGTAACTTTTATTTTACACATTAAAATAAACTCATATATGTTTCCCCATATGTGCAGTTTACCCATTCTTCAGATATATGTCAACACATTCTGCCCTTCACCAAATCACCAACCGTTCTTCACCATTGTCCAGCGGGCTCCATCACCATTTGTTCCTATCCTCCTATCTGATTCCCTATTGGTAACCTCAGTTCTACTACAAATGTCCAAGGGTTGGTTTTTATTCATCTGTTCCTTTGTTTTGTCAATTCACATTCCATCTATGAGCAATCTGGATTCTATCTTTCTTCCTTTGACTTATTTCACATAGCATAAACCCCTCTAGATCCATCCATGTTAACTCAAATGACAGAATTTCATCTCTTCTAAGAGCTATGCAGAATTCCATTGGGTATATGTGCCACATCTTTTTATCTATTGATCTGATGTTGAGCACTTAGTTTACAGTTCTTAGCTTTTGTGAATAGAGATGCAATAAACATGGGGAGGGGGTACATGATTCTCTAAAAATTAGTGATTTTGTATCTTTTGTGTAAACACCCCAAGTGGGATGGCAGGATCATATGGATTTTCCATCTTCATCTTTTTGAGGAATCTCCACACTTTTCCATATGGATTGCACCAATTTTTACTCTCATCAACAGTGTAAAAGTGTTCCCTCTTCCCACATCCTCTCCAACATTCGTTGCTTCCAGAATTATGATAACAACAGTCTCTCAGGTATAAGATGATATCTCATTGTTGTTTTGATTTGCATTTCCCTGATAGCCAGTGAGTAAGAATAGAAGACACTTTTTATTAACGACAAAGAACAATTTGAAATATTGGCAAAAGTCTTGAAATTTATTTAATTCTCTATTAAAATGAAAAAAAAAAGAATTTAGTAGTGACTATATGATAGTTTCATTTAGATGGGTGCATGTCTGCACAAATAGAATTGATAAGAAAGACTGAAAATTTTATAATATTCCCTATAGTAAATTACTTTCATCTTGCCAATGAGCACTGTTTTCAAGTAAAATTTGTGAAACCTGATCTTAAGTTTAAAATATTCTCAGAGGTAACTCCATTCATGCTGAAGCAAATTCAGGAATTTTTGTACGTGTAGCATGAAAATTGCCAAATTCTGATGATTTAGCAAAGTGCCTACAAATTCTTTAGGTTATAGAACTATTAACAACAGAAATGTTAGAGAATAGAAACTTTTAATTAAACATACTACTGAGTTAAATGTGCATATTTACAAATCAGTGAAAGCCAGTTGTCAAGAAAAGATATAAACTTTGTGAAAATAATTTTAAACAGAACACTAGGAACCTTCAGAGCATGAGATAAAAAGGTGTATAATAACTTTAACTCAGTGACACACTGAATGACATGCTATGTAAAAGAACATAAATTAGAAGACAAGAGTTAGCTTACAGTATTTGACTTTTTGAAGCTAGTTGAAACTCCAAAACAGCTCCTACTAAAATAACAATAATGACAACAACAACAACAAAAACTTTAGCCAGGTGTACAGGCTACAGTACACCTAGAAATGTGCTGATTATTATCATCATGGAGTATTCACCACAGTGGCAATGAGGAAATTATACCACTCTCTCCAGTAATCAGTCATACTTCATATAACCAAAGTATCAAACAATATGCCACTGAAATACAATGTGGGTAAGACGAGAATTTTTTTTAAGTAAAAATCATTATTAACGCTTATAAGGTATTACATAACTTTTATGCATGACTTAAGTGAGATTTGCTGGTTTATCAGTCATCCAAAATAAGGGATTTCTAAATACTTCTAGATTGAAAATTGTTCAGAGAAAGAAAATAGTCATAAATTGAAGATTAATAGTGTGGGGCTTTCCCCTTCAACTATTCTTTCCTAATTAAAAAAAAAAAAATGGAATGGGGTTGGCAGAAAAAAATAACAAAGCAAAGAACTGAAGAGGGAAGAAACTTTTCCTTGAAAAAATAGAAAAGCATCTTTTTTATATTTCATAGCATCATAAATAATGATACAAAGGACTAAAACTATTCTTGTTTTAGATCCTTATTTAAAGAGGAATGAGTGATTTTGTTGCAATATAAGTGGACACTATTGAGTAGTGGACAAGTGAATCCATAATTTGGTTACTATTGCTCTTTGCATTTTAATCTAGAAATATATTATAAAATCTCTGAATTAAAAATTGTTAAATGTTTCATATCATCTTGATAAACCAATGTAATACTGCTAAGTAGTGACGTTAAGCAAACAAAAAAATATTAGAACACAATTCAAACTCTGATATCTGGAATGCCCTTTCTTTGAAAAAGTTCATAACTGGGACATAGTTAAATGAACAATATGCTGCTTCATTTTGCTCAAATTTCCATACAACAAATGCAAACTTCAAAATTAATCACTTTTAGATTTAAATAACCAAATCAAAATCAACTGCTTGATAAAAATCAATGCTTTACATCTTTGCTACAGAGATTAAAGAGCTTTGGAATGGGGACCTGATTATCATTTCAAATACTATTGTACTACATGAAAGTAGCAGGGAAGTTTGTTTACATATATTATTCTAAAGGAAGGTCATGGTATGACATAATCTGACAATGTTGAAATGCAAATGTTTCATTTGGACATTATTTTTATTCACAGAAAGTTGAACTAAGTTGTCAAATATTTCCTTCTCCCTTGACACCTAAAATAGCATGAAAATGTGGTAACTGAAGATTCATTCATATTTAATCATTTCAGAAGGAACTCTATTTCAAAGAAAAATAGTTGTAGAATTCACAATACAAAATGAATTCAAATTTCTACCTGGTCCAGCATTTTTCTCTAACTTAGACTCTAAGGAAATAAACAACCATCTCTAATATTTATAACTGTAGCAACATTCTTATTCCACCAAGTCAAACTTCTTATAAATAATTAAATACTTTCATAAATGTCTTAATAATTTCCCCTTTTCCTATGCTCTACTTCAGTGCCCACTTATGCCCATTTTCTTTTATCAGCATATTGGTGATATATCCTCTATTTCAGAGTCCCATGAAAATTAAAAAAAAGAAAATTCAAGGCCACATATTGCCTTCCATGAAAAAATAAACCTTACTTGTAAGTTGTATATATATGATGATAAATCACCCCCTAAGCATAGAAAAGGTATACTGTCTATTTATAAGAAGTGACTAGAGAAATTCTCAAAGAATATTGTTGTAATGTTTTTCAAATAAGCTAATAAAAAACATGAGTTTTATAGTATTTAGCCTGTTGGTATATTTGTCTTGCAAACAGACTTATTAAGTATTAGAGAATTTTGATTTGTAGTCTAATTCTTAAATTTATTAATTCTGTAGGGTCATTTCAGTGGAGCAAAAACTTTTAAATGTTTTCCTTAAGGAAATTCCATTTATTACAAACACACACACACACACACACACACACACACACACAAATACACACACATACTGGCCTCCAAGAATATTGGGGTGATTATGGTGGAAATAGAGAATCAATTTTTGAATATATTTCTGCAAATAAAATCTTAACATGCTAACTCTTGACTAACACTGAGACTCCTTTGTTTAATCTAGTTTAGTTATAAACTAAAAAAATAAGAGACCCATGCAAATATCTCAAGGTCTGAGAATGTCACTTGGCATTGGACTAATAATTTTTTGTGATTTTTTTTATTGTGTGAGTCGAAAAGATGATAGGAAAGATATTTATATACCAATCTCATGACTGGAAATTTTAAAATTTAATCAAGAATCCTGATATTATCAAGAAACCATTTCCAAAGATTGCTTTCAGTAAACGACTCATAACAGACTTTATTTTAAAATCTTGGCTTTTATATTGGGATTACTTAAAGAACTTTTCTTAAAAAAATGAATTTTATGTCGATCTATATTATGATTATATTAACAAAGAAGTTGATCTTGAGAGGCAGACATGAAAAAACATCAGAAAACAGCAAGTTACCTTGTGCCAACACTAAAGTCTCACAAAGTGTATACTTTCCCTAATATACCAAATATACCACTTATTTTCCTTATAGTAAAGGCAAAACATTGCTTAAAAATACCTTGCTCAAGTATACTAACATATTTATTATCACTTCTTTAGCACAAATACAAACTCAAGGTAACTTGCATATTTAAAACAAAGAATTGGGGTTAAGTTTCCAGAAAATCAAGTTTACCTTAGTATACTATGATCCTAGATGTCATAGCTTCCCACGTGCTGAAGGCATGAACAATGTTTTTTTTGCTTGTGTGTTATTAACATGCCTGGGACAGAACAGGCAAGCAATAACTAATAATTGAAAAAAATGTGTGGGAAAATGCAATAGTTGTTTCTTTAAACATTTTCTTTGCTCAATATACTGCAGTATCTTTGGTCTACAAGAATCATTTGAAAACTCCATGATCTATGTTCCAATATCTTTCAGAGTTCATGTGTTCCCTTTTCCCTCTAGCACATAAATTTGCTTTCCAGTTACACAGATCTTTCCACTCTTCACCACATACAATTCCACACTAACTTTATGTCTCGACTTGAATCTCAGACCTGAAAGTGATTTCTCCATTCTCTCATAGTATATTCTTTATTCCTCCCTTAAGATCTTAATTATATTTGACTTAGTTTATAGTTATTTAGGAATGTCTTACTTTTTTCTATTATATAAAACTAAAAGGTCTTGAAGGTAAAAACAGTACCATACTCAATATCTACTTCATTATGAAATGGTAGAAACTCACAAGCTCTTAATGACCAAAGAATATGCATAAAAATGAAGAACAAAGGCAGAATTTTTATCAACTAAAGTATTTGAATATTTAAAACAGATATTTAAACACAATATGTTACATAGAAAAGAGAAACATCTTGAAATATGTTTATATTTATCATGTAGTATTTTTCTATTTTAATCATACTTTTGAAATTGTATCTAAACTTTGTCAACAAAATCAGAATACATTTAATAATGATGAATAATTGTAAACTCTTTTTTTTTGGTAATATTACTCACATTGACTATAATTAGATGATATTATGATAAAGAATTTCAAAATCTATTCCAAAATTTATATATGTATGTATATATGTAAATTCTTTGATACTTGGAAACTGCTATTGTTTATATAAACATCTGAATTAAAAAATATACACTAGAAATTAAACGTATTTCATATATCCGTTCGTGTTGTTTTAAAACTTGCTTCAGAATTTTTAATATTTCCCTATAACTGGTGTAAGAGATACCAACTGTCTGACCATCATGTATTTTTGATGAAAAGCTAAAGTGTTTTATAAGGGACAGTCATGAATATCACAAAGGAGTCTGAAATTATCAACACTTACATAAAGAAAGAAAATCAAGATAAATTTTCCATTTATGTTCTCTCATAAGAGAAAAGAAAAAAATATGGAACTGGAAACTTATTTTAAAGATATTGATGTGAAGCCAAGACAATAAGGAAAGGAGTGAGAATTACCAGTGCAATGATAGATTGCTATTAAGAACTTTGAATATTAGGTAAAAAGGTTTCCTTGGTTGAGGGTTTGGGGAGAAGGATTTATAGAAGTCTTGAATAGAATGTTACTGCATGTTTCCCTTATACAACAGATATATATATGTATTGGGTAGCAGAATTCTACTTTTTTTTTTGCCATTCACAAGTCATGGATATGGCAAGGGTAATTTCATGTCCCAGATTTAATAAATATTAATATCTGATTTCCTTCTTTTATAGAAATCTAAGAAATTTTAAATAAAATTCATTTTATTTAAATAAAATTTCATTTTTCAACTAACATTCACCAATTAATCATTGAGCAATTACTATGTGCTAGGTTTGCTAGCAATAAAGCAATAAACAATTGTTATTTTACTGATGAAGCATTTATACATAAATACCATTGTTTTTTTTTTTCATCATAGCATGGGATTTATTTTATTTATTTATAATTGATTGTATTATTGAATATTATTATTGCATTTAGGAGATGCTGTCAAAATGTTAAGGGATTTTTATCCTCAAAGCTGTTCAATGGTTAAACCTTTTAAAATATATCACAACAGTCATGCATCAATTTGCATCATTACTGCTTTTCCAAATTGGGCAATATTAAAGCCCAGATAATAAGATTTTGTTTATATTGAATTTGTTGAAGTTCATAAAACATCATGTTTGGTTTTGTGTTTTGTTTTTTTTAAAGGAAACATTCAGGCAGGAATAAAGACAAGTAAGCAGCAAGCAGGAGAGAGAGAAGGAAAAAGCACTTCATTTTATTTAGTTGTTCATATCGCTTGCTGACCCGCCAGACCCATGTTGTGAACCTATGTCCTTCGGTTGTATATAGACTCTGCTCAGCTGGAGGCTGTGGACTTGTCTGCTAGACCACTAGGGTGCACTCGCAACATAATTAGTTTTAGAAATAAAAGATAGACATTGTGAAAGTTAAAAGAACGGGTGCTGTTGATACCACTCCCTTGCAGATAGCAAGTAATGACTGCATTCTTTAACATAATATACATTTTCTCACCATACTTCTCATTTTCTTCTACATTCTCATTAGCAAAACCTGGACATGGATCAAAAACTTCTTTATTCCAAAACCCATGTTCTTAATTGTAACAGAATGCTGACTTACAAATATCTTTCAGTGTCTAAGAATATAATGTGTGTAAGGACCTAATAATGTGACCCAGACCTAGATAACAACAAAAATGAGTAAGACGAATCTCTAAAAACCTGTCTTTGTGATGACAATGTGTATAAAAATATTTTGATATCATATTTAAATCTTTAAACATAATGTAAAATCTTTTAACATGATTTCTACTTTTTAAGAGAAAATACTATGTACCCAACAAACATGCAAATGATAGTATTGATTTTGTGGAACTTAAATTACAGCACTGCATGGAATGGGTTGCTTCATTAAAGTACGTATGTTAGTAAGCCATGTGGGGCAAATGTCAAAAGAAAATATGACTCTAAAAATATAGCTCCATCAACATTATTGAAAAAAAATGTTGCCTCATTTGTGATGGTTACCAAAGAGAAGTTTGGGCTTATGGCTCTTGTTTTCAATGCTAATACATTTTTTGCATATATGTATGTATATATGCACATATATATACATTTAACATTTCTGACTTTATAAATGAGAACAATAATGCTAAAGAACAACAATGAATCACATGTTCCTAAAATACTTAGCATATATTAAGTACATTATGAAGTATTTTAACCAAATTAAATAAAGGAAAAGTGAAAGAAGGAATCAATATATGACATATCTATTAATTTATTAACACCTAAAGTCAAAAGAGTAGCAGTTCATTATAATGAAAGGTATTTTAATATCAGTGTAATAGAGCATTCCAGTATTTTCTATGAAGAATAATAAGAATTTTATGGATTTCTAACACTGATAAATTCCTTTTGCTAAAGAGATGAGCACAAGTAAAAAAATACTATTACTTATGAAATGATAGAGCCTTTAACATTGTATTTCAGATGAAACTTAGCAGACTCTGTTCTTGGTAGATACTAAAAGAATATTTGACAATTGAATTAAATAAGGCAATAATAAAAATTATAATTTAACATTAGAGTCTACAGAGAGTTGGTAATTTCAGATTGTAATATTATCTTGACAACTAACTATGATTCTGTCTCTTCAATCAAATATAAGAAAATATTAAGTTTAAACAAAACTTATCTCTTATTAACAATGACTCAAATCTAGACAAAATTCATTTACAGCATTTCTATCAAGACAATCACTTTTGCAAGGAACTCGGCAAAAAAAGGAAAAAGGAATAATTACTGTGCACTCACTAAATAATATAAAGAGTGGTAAAAATTAGACTCATCTCCTATGTCTAAGAAATTGTGTGCATGGGCATATGTAGCTATAATTGCAAGTCATATTTTGAAATCTCTTCTATTTTAAGAAATTATCTGTCCTGAGATGATTTCAAAATAAGATAGATGTTTATTGTCTTAATAGACTCCTTAGAAAATATTAATATGATGCATGAGCACAAGTCATCCATTTACTCTTATGGCATTGGTCAGAGTTTATTATTTTGTGACAATTCTGACTACCTACTCCACAGAATCCTTTTCATCTTCCTGTAGAGATTTCATTTTCTCTGAATGCCTGTAACATTTTGTTTATATACTGAAATAAGTCATATTAACTTGTAGTTATTTCTGTTAAAATTTTCTTACTAAACTTATAATTTCTAGATAGCAAAACTCTTGATTTTCAGAGAGCATACGATTCTTTCCTTTGGTGACTATTCACTGATTGCTTATTAAGTCTCCAAAACTCAGTAGTTAGTCATTTGAAGCAACAAATAAGCTATTTTGGAATAAACACAATAAAAATAAATAATATGATAAAATAATAGCTGCAAATTGTCTGTGGAAACTGTGAAAGACACACTTATTCCAAAATTTATATATTGATGTGTGTCCATGTGCCTATGTATTTTGTGGGCATCTGAGTTACAGCTAAACTAAAATCTGAAGTGTGAAGTGGAAACACAAGGTAAGAAAGTAAAATATATGTAAAGAAACAGCATGTTCAATGTTTACTGAGAGGCAAGAGAAAGAGACAGTGGTCCATTCAATACAATTCAATTGTCTAACAGAGTAGACATGCAGTAATTCTGCATAAAATGGTTTCACATTATAGAGATTTATCCTCCCTCACATTTGAATCTGTAGAGTTCAAATATGCAAATTACACAAAAAAGTAAAGCCTTTGTTAGAGTAATAGAAAACTTGCAAATTGATTTACAACTCCTATATTTTGACCCATTTGTCATTAATACCTCTTCAGCAAAACAACTGTATGCATCAATCTAAATTTTTTCTACTTTCTAATTTATTCTCTTGCATTCTGATGATATTTAAATAACAGCAAATGGGGGTAAATCAGAATGAGGAAAACATAGAGGTTGTAAAATAAGTCAGAAATAAATGTCCAGTGTTACATAAGAAGTCTTCAATCAGTTACTTAATTTGGATTATAAATATAAATGCATGAATGGCTCATGCCATCTTGCTAAAAAATTGCTTGGGAAACTACACTTACATTTTTATTGAACCTGAAACAAATGTTCATCTTCTCAGTGAACAACTTAACACTGGCAGTGTAGCAAGGTTATTGTAGATGTCTTTTCAATGGTGACTAAATTAATCTTGGTTTCCCTTACTATGTACCAAACTAATAGATTTAATTAATAGGCACTTCCATAGACACTAGCTGGTCAAGACTTAAGTATCCATGCTATCCAAAGTGGGCAAGACACTATCAGATGACTTTCCTTGCCAATTTAATTTACAATATATAGCCCATTCAAATTCCTCGGTGTTGCTAAAAGAAAAAAAAATAGAGCTTTACCCTCTTAAAAAGTTTTTTCCATTTTAGACTTTCATGGATTAATAACAAATTCTAATCTTAGTCATCACTCTACACATATAGGTTTCTAAAAAAATCATTATTTTGGAAAGTCAAAAGGGATAAGGCCAAAAAAAGTATTAAAATGTGCTTATTACATGATATAACCATTCTTAGCTTATATATTTTTTCTAATATATGTATTTTTTCAACATCCCTTTCCTTTTTCAGATTTGCTTTAGTGTTGTTTCCATCTTGGCACACAATCAGATATAAGCTAATGGCAGTCCTCAAGATGCAGAAGGGTGAGAGATACAGAGATGTTTGGGTCTTTAGAAAATCAAATGCTTCTAACATTAGGAGTTCATTCTGTAATCGTGAATACATTAACTACTCTATTGTTTCCTCTCTACATCCACTTAACTTTGCTACCCATATGAGCATATTCTATTATTAAAGAACATATACCTTGTGTCATATACTACAAGGAAAAACTACAGTGTCCAGAATACATATCTGTCAAGTATAGACAATACATACTGCAAAATAATTGGGAACTGTGGCATACTAAATTCTCTTCACCCATAAAGGTGGTTGGCTCCTCTCCTTAGGGAACTTGGATAAAGAAAAGCACTTGGTGAATAAATGACTCAGGGGTAGCATGAGCAGAGGGAGTTAAAATGATAATAATTGTGATATTAGATCCTTACTGAGGAGAAAATCAATGATTTTCCAATAAAGAGAATAGGAAGGATTCTTACTGATGGCAAAATAACTTTATTGTGTTGTTTATAACCTGATATTAAGATTATAAAAGAAATATTTCAGTCGACATTTAGAAATTTCACATTTCCATTAGCATAGATATAAATTAGTAAATATGAACATGGGGTAGTAATAAATGATGAGGTATTGATATGAATCATAATATGATTGAGTGCTATAAAAGATAAACTATTCTGGTTAGTAGAAAGAAAATTTTGTTGGAACTCTGCAATCACAAACAGAAAATATAGGGAAGATTATAGTATAGGATAGTGATAGGAACAACATTGTTTTATCTCTTGGTTTAGGTTTATTTTTAAAAATGAGTGTAGTCAATAGAGAACTAATTGAAGAATGAAGTGACTAGTGTAAGTTAATTTTAATGCAGGTAAAGAAAAAAGCAGGGACATAATAGAGATGATAGAATAGGCTACATATAATAAAACCACAGTATGTGGAAAGAACACTTAAATTCTAGAGTTTCTGTAGAGCAGTGCCAAGCAGTGATCACATTCAGGTTATTGTCAAGTTATAACAAAAAGTGAAAACAGGACAATAGTGTCAACAAGTGTATTGAAAATTGTGGGGAGAACTATATGGGCACTGAGACACCAATAAAAATGCTGTCTATCAAGAAATATTGTAGGAAAAGGAAGGAAAAGAATGAAGACCACCAGGTTTAAATTGCCTAAGAAAATGGAAAGGAACCGTGGTATATAGTTGGATTATTTAACTCTTAGCTTTGCCACAACAGAACATAAACTTTGTTCTATTTTATAAATGTCAGAGCACAGAACTACACATTGAAAATTTTGCTTTGTAGATATCTAAAAAAGGTAATGATAATTGCAATAGCTAACGACTTTCATTTAAGTCATAAAGTATTATTGACACTGCTTTTCTGCTAAAGTGATTAAGTCACATACTATATTAGATGTTACAAATAAGACTACTTATGAACATTTTTGGAATAAAATTTATCTTTAATTTACTATTATTAAAGTTATATAATTTAAGCTCAAGGAAAAATCTGCACGTGGATTTCTGTCCTAAGATACATATTTATATATTGCCTTCATTTTAGTATTTATATATATATATATTATATATATTCTCTTCAGAATTTTAAATCAGATATATTACAGTGAAAAATGTCAGAATAACACACTGAATATCAAGTAATACTTCTTAATTTTTTATAAACTGTTTATTTTTAGATTATAAGCCTACAAAACCAAGCACATTTCAGAGTATCTGAAATTGAAATATCTTGCTTTTTGAAACATTAGCAAACAGCTCTGCTTTTACAAATTATAATCATCAAGAGGAACCTTGGATTCATCTGTATCCTTGCCTATTTCTACAGGTGCTCCATAGTTTTCTTAAAAATTTTGAGGTGCTCCCTGGTGGCAGAGCAGTTATTTTAGTCACCTATGAAAGCACACAGGCTATATATTCCTGGATTTGAGCACCAGGTCCGGGTAAAAACAACCAATTTAAAATATTAAATAAAAATAAAATGCTTCCTCCTCTCTCTTCCTTCTTTGCTGCCTACTCACCTTATTTTCCTGCCTATAACTTTCTGCTTAAAAAAAAAAAAAAAGAGAATTTTGAGTTCATCATCCAACCCCTTAAATACCTATTTATAATTCATAGTATATTGATTTCACTCCTGAATTCATGGGATTAATATCTCAAAGGAAAAAGAAATTTTTAATACGAATGTTTTCTCATTACTTCTTATAAAAAATGCCTCTTCTGACACTACATCACTCATTTTTTCTCCTCAGTTGTCATTTACAAGTTGCCATGTTCAAGTAAGAACTACAAAAAGTTTTTCAGTCACATTGCTTACACAGAAATGTGGGTCAATTAAAATGGTATAATAACAACTATTCACAAGGGATTTGTGAGAAAATTCAGCATTTGTTGGGTTAAATCTGAAAGTTTACACTCTTGAGGGTGACAAACAATTCAATGCCTAGAAATCCACTAACTCTTCCATAGAAATGTTATATCTTTTCCCCATGAGATCATCCTAAACTGTCTCATTTTATTTCTTAGTCATTAAATATAGCTTAATTTATATCTCATGATAAAGTCAGATAGTATTGTCACATTCACTATTGATTGTCAAGAGACATTATACAACAAAAAAAAGAAAAGAAAAAAAAAGAAAGAGAGAAAGAAAGAAAAAATGATTTTAAAAACCCAGGCCAAATTTTAATGTATTATTTAGGAAATTCTAGAGATAGACTAACAAACATTCACACAACGGTGTTGATTACAGACATTGCTAATTCTTTATCTCCATGTTTGTGTACAGCACCTTACAGCTCTCCCCATCAATATGAGTCTAGTCCCCCTGAATCAAGACTTGGCCATATGATTTTTCTTGACATTAACAAATATGGCTTATAAAATGTTTGTATATAGGGACAAATTATTTCTTGGAAATCTGAGGTTATTTCAAGTTAGCCTGTTGGATAATGAGACATATCAGAACATAGCCTGCTAAGTGCCAGACTTATGAGAGAGGTTATTCTTAATCATCTGGGTACCATATGATTTACCAATGGTTAGCGCTCTGATCCTGATCAGAAGAACCAACCAGTAAACTCATAGAACAGTGGAATAAGTAAACAGCTGTTTTTAAAACACTGAATTTCAGATCATTTGTTTTGCAAAATTAATTGATATACCTTCATATCTCAACTCCTAGACAATGAAATAAAAAAAATACATGTGATTAAGTTTAAGTTGATATTTAATTAAAAAAAAATAACTGATAAGGGATCAGTCACCTACTGAAACCTTAACTGACAATGATCCAATACTCTGAACAATGATTCATATCTAAATCACTATCCACCCCACAGGTACACCTGGCATCTCCACATCTGCTAATTAGTCAGTTTGCTAAACTCCTCTTCATCCTCCTTTCCATTCTTAATTAGACTCATTAACTATAACAATTTATAGTCCGTTTTAGCCTTCTAGTGAAGCTCAAGCTTTATAATAAACATAGGCCACAGTTTTCTTCCATAGGGACAGGATCCAACACCTTTTCATTTTGCAATAGAAATCTTGTGAGACCTTCTAACATGATCCACTGAGTACATCCATGAACCACATCACCTTTGCAGAAAGCTTTTCAGCTTCTTATTACCTTACATTCTCAGAAAAGGAATTGTACTATTTGACCAGATTGATTTCTACTCCTATTGCCAGCTATTCTTAACACATATATGAAGAATTTGGCAGTTTTAGGTACATGGATAATTTCAACACTGAACACTTGAAATGCTTGCATTTTCCTTGTCTATTCTTTGCCTCTAAGACCTGTACTACACTTCATATTGACTTTGAAGAATTTCAGTAGAATGTATTAAAAGTAACAAAGTTCTTACTATTTTTTCTTCCTTTCTGTAGTATAATGCTCTCAACAAATTTCCCAGTTCTTATTAAATGGTGTCTTAACTGTGATTACAGAGTCTCTTGTTCAGGTATTGCCCTCTAGGTATCTAGTCTTGGGCTTATGGAGTAGGTAACTTTAATAGGACAATCATGTCTATGAAGGAGTTCAAAAGATGTCATCCCAAAACATGCTACTTTGTCATAAAGTTTGTTTTGAGCTAAAAGCAATTGCATAAAAGCTTCCTACCTTCCTTTGATCTACCTAAAAATGTGGCTTAATATTTCTGCTTTTGAAGGTGTTCTCTCTCTCATATGAGGAAGGGAAGATCATCCATTATCATGAGTTGGAGACAGCACTGAAGTCAGTCTGCAGAAACACCACCTTCCTAAATAGCTATTAATTTTCATTGGCTTTCCCATTATTTATCTTCCTACAATGTCTCCTGTAGAAGCACAACATTCTTTCCTTTGTTTAGTCACATCTCTGCAACTTACACCTTTCTAAGATGACTTATCTCTTTAGGCATCACTTCTTTTCTACAAAGGCCTCCACATACACATAAAATTCAATATTAAATACATATGCCTTAACCTCTTAATCTGGTTTTAGGGGACAGTTGAATTAAAATTCCACAGACGAAAAACCTACCAGGGTAGAGGAAAACTTTTCCCCACCCCCAGTATCTGTCAGAGCTGAATGAGGCAAGAGAGTCCAATATCTTAATAATTTTTGAGTTTCTGGACATCATAACTATTTACAGCCTGAAACTTAAATAGGGGAGATACTGTGTTCTCTATTCCTTTGCACTGATCACAACCCATTCCAGATTCTACTTGTTGTAATCAATGGCCGGCCATGTTACCCTTTACCTTCCTTGGACCATAAAAAATACGCCTGGTCTCACCACTCACTGACTCCCTACACACAATTTTTAACCTTCATTTTTATCCCTTTTCTGATCTAAGTCATTTCAGTATCTAATAAAATAATGTTCCATTATACCTTTTCAATAGTTGAGATTATCTAAACAGCTAATTTGAAAATTTCTTTCACTAACAAATGTATAAGATAAAGTCATTATTTTATGAAATTTGAAGAAACTGAATTCCTAAAATTTTACACTTTGTGAAGGAATAAAAATGAAAAATAAGCACATCTTAAAGTAATATTTTTTACCTTTCAGGCTGCAAAAAATGAAAATAAACATAATCAAATATATTTTAAGACTTTCATAAAATGATAATTAGCCCATTCAATGAAAAAGATATTTATGGTAAAATGTAACTCCAATTTAAAAACAAGGCATATTATCAACAGCAATATTTAAACTAATCAAAAATTATTGTAAACTATCAATTACAATTTTGGATCCTAATACAAAATCATGGGAATTAAATCTCATCATAATTTATTAAAAATTATCAAGCAGACTATAAGACACATTTCAATGCCCATAAATAAATTTTAAAAAAGGAAGACACGGGTGAACTATAATGCCATTCAACATGTTGCTAAAAAGTAATATAAATTCTGAACACACACACATGCATATATATATATATATATATGAACAATTAGATTATTGATAAGTGTTTTAATATTTATGTCATTATATTCCAAGTTATGTTTTTAATTTACTTATGAAATGTTTCAGATTTACAGAAAAGAAGAAGACATAATATAACAAAACTTCTAATTTTGCTGTAAATGTTTCAGCTTTAAAGACAGTTTATTGAGAGGACTATATTGTTCCAACCATACCTTTAATATATTTTGTATGTATTTTAGCTAAGGTTGGAACAATTTCTTTGTCACTCCCTAGAGAAAGAAAAATATTAAGGTTGGTGTGTATTATTTTTAAAATGTGTTAGTTATGTTCTTTTTATTTTGAGACTTACAGAAAGTTTAAAAAACAGTACAAAGTACTGTACAGTACAAACAGAATTTTGATATCTCACTTAACCATTGCATCATTTTCAAAAATTGTTTGAAATATTGCTACATACTTTTATCAAAAAATAACACATAGTATCTTATTTAACCTATTTTTCAACATTAGCATATCATACTAGTATTTAGCTACAATTTTTTGTGTTATTTTACTTTAATCAAATTTCACTGTATGAGTAGACATGGCACCAGTTTTTTTTTTTTTTTTTTTAATGTACACTATATAATCATTTTCTCTAAAAGCAGGATTCCCTAAGTTTATCTAAAAGTAGGCATTGTTAGGTGAAAGAATATATATTTCAATATTGCAAAATATTGCAAAAAGCTTTCTAAAATGGGTATACAAAGTTCTCATTCCCATCCATAGCATATGAAGGCTCTGATTTTGCTACATTATCAAACTTTTAAAAAACATGTCAAATGTATCAGGAATTTTCTTGATGACCAGTGAGATTGAATATATTGTAATAGGATTATGTTTCCTTTTCTTGTAATTGCCTCACATCGTGACTTGCCTATTTTTCAATTAAGTCTTTGTAGTCATACATTATAAACTCTAGTTGTAATCTGCTGGTTTCAGAAAATACAAATATCCTCCACTAGTGCTTGCTTGCATAGCCTTTTAAATTTCCTAATATCTTCTGCAGCAAAAAGCTTTTCATTTCAATAAAGATATACCAGATTATACTTTTGGTATATTTTATGTCTGATTTTTAGAATATGTTATCTTGAATTTAAAAACATACTCTATTTTCTTTGATGTTGAAAAACATCACATTTACATATTTAATGCACTTAGAAATTAATTTTGAGTACAGAATGATCTAGAGATTCAATTTTGTTTTATTTCTTATATATAAACTATAGTAGAATAATTTACTAGATATAGTTTCATGATTTTTCTACTGATCTATAATGTAAACTTGATAATGCATAAAAAATTTTTCTCTAAGTTATGTAGGAATGGATGGATTGCTTCTGAATCCTCTGTTTTAATTATTTTTTTCATTATCACAACATTTTAGTTATTGTAGCTTTTTAATGAGAAGATATTTTCCAAAGGGACTACAAATGTATGATTCTTCAAAATTATCATAACTATGTTAGAAATTTGCTCTTCTACATGAATTTTAGGATCAGCATATAAAGTTCCATTAAAATCATCTTTGCATTTTAATTACTTTATTTATAGTAATTTGATATGAATATAGTTAAAGAAATAGTTTTCCATAATGAAGATGATATTTTCTCCCTTTAGTTAAAATTATAATTTATGTCCACTCACATCTTGCAATTTTGTCCAGAGAATTTTTGCGCATTCTTTGTTTTTATTGCTAGTTTAAGAGTAATTTTGTTTAATTACATATATTAGTTCATTATTGAGCACAGAAATATCATTTTTCCTTACATTGAACAGTATTTGGTATTCTAAAACAAAGTCCCATGCTCTGGTTGACTAAAATATAAGAATGACTCCTATAGATAAGGAAATTATTTATAAAATTAAACAGACTCTGAGTCAGTTAAAAGCAAAATTTATTTCTGACTGTGGATTATAGTCAAGTTCGAAGACATTTTAAGTTTTTTTTAGTGAAGCTATGTAGATGCACTGTTATTGACTTTACATTTCTGTTTCTTTTCATTTTGTATAATAGTTTAGTTAATTATAGAATTATATACATTTCCTTAGCAGTCTGATAGTATTGCATACATTGCTGATGAAAAATCCATTTTAAATACAATTTTCCTTCCTATCAAATTTTCTTTGTCTGTTTATTCCTTCTGGTGGTATCTTAAGGTTTTCAATTTCTTTGAATTCTCTAAGTTTTAGTTTGATGACTGACTTAATTTTATTCTTCTCAGCATTCACATACATTTTTAATTTAAAGAACCATTTCTTTATTTCCAGTAAACTCCATGAGTATCCCTTTGAGTATTACTTATCTACCTTTCTTTTTCTTTATGTCATTCGTCACCTTCCACTAGTTATAAGCAAGTTGAACCCACCAACTCATTCTCCAAGTTTCACTAGTTTACTTGTTTTATGTATTATCTCTTTGTGTAATATACAGATTACTTTCTCATTAGTCAGTTAGCATTTAATTTGTACATTCTCATCTTGACTAGTCCAGCATAAATTTTATTTATAATTCAGAATTTCTTTTTAACTTTTATTATAATTACCATCTTTTTCATTTCCAAAGTTTTAGTGATTTGCATTTTGATTATTTTCACTCATATAATTTTAACCTGATTTGATGTTTCAGTCATTCTTAATGCTTTGTATTTTTTGTTCTGTTTATCATTCAAGGAAAATTTTGTATTTTTCTTGAAATTAGTAATCTCTAGTTAATTTTTTAATTAAATTTTTTTTTTCATCAATCACTGCTAAACTTTTAAAGCCAGAAATAGCATCAAGGTATACATTTTTCATCATTTTCTTGATCAGAGTTCTTAGCTCTTCATACATGAATAGTGAACCATGGCATTGTCCTCTTTCCTTCCTTTGACTACCCAGAGGTTGGAAATGAGTGTCTCATCTTAATTATAATTAATAGTCCTGGCACATTGTAAGCACCTAATAAATAAGTACTTAGTGACTCTTGTCATCCCATTTTCTAAACCTCAAAAAAACTTTCGTTCTATATGAACTGGGAAGATAAAGGGGAGTGCCTTCATCTAACCCTTTCCCCATATATAGATGTAAGAAGGCTTTAAGTCTGAATTTGATTTAAAAGGATAGAATTGGACAATTGGTGGTAAACTTACGGTATTTTATAGACGTGTTGATTTATAATGTTGCACACACCTTAAACCTTTATAATGTCAGGATGCAAAATTCTTTCAATAAAATGAAAAAATAGTAAAATAAATGTATTAGAGCTTTTTTATCTTTAAATACTTAATCAGAGTCTAATGAATTTTTTTGTCACTGGTAAAAGATGTAAAAAAGTTATTGCATTATTCTAAGCTTATTAAAGTAGACTACCAAGGCAAAAAATAATTTTACATTTTACATCTTGATTGTATTTATTTGTGCTCATAGCATATTTTGGGAGGAGAGGTTTTGTCTTGTATTTTTATTTTGCTTTTTGACAAGTCTAAATGTAAATTCTATAAAACTTCGAGAAGATTTAAATGGTTAAGCAAATTAGCAACTTTTTGGCAAGATGGGGATAAAAAAGAGATTACTTAGAAAATTTCATTTAAATTATCAATGTGGACTAAACTTAATTAATTTTTAAATTTTAGTTTGACCTTAATACATTACTTCATATCTTTAATTATGGTAACTACGCTTGATTGTTTAGCTACCCTAATCCACGTTCTAAAAATAATTTAGGAAAAAGATAATTATCCTAAATCCACACATGTCACAATACAGTAATATCAAGTTTTTAATTAAATAAAATTATTCTTATTTACATACCCTTACACACAAAACCATCAAAAATTTTTTACAAGTTGGTCTCCCATTTTGTTGGAGAGGAAATTGACATTAGCATACAAAATATAAATAGCAAACTGGAAATCTGAATCCCAACTTGGTGGCCATTAGGTTTTACTTCTTTCCTATATATATATCAATACCTACAATTACTAAAGTGTTGTTATTTTACTTGTTTTTATTTTGAATGGGAGGATCAGAATGGTTAGGCTGTGTGTATACTTTGATTGTTTTGTTTTCAGTTTAATTTACCATTGTGGAAATAAGATTTGCAATATTGCAACAACTTCCTATGGTATCTCTGCTTTCAGACATGACCCTTAAACTTCATCTAAGCCAACAGAGCTAGCGAATTTCAGAAAAGCAAAACTCTACAATATTCCAACTTCAATATGTATCTGAAAACTCTGTAATATCAAAATTCTTTATCTTGTTTATAAGTCAAAGTTCACGGTATCATTTTTCACAATAGTCAAAAGGTAGAAATAATCTAAATGTCTATAAATGGGTGAATGGACAAACAAAATATGGTATGTACCTACAACAGAATACTATTCCATCATACAGCTGGGGTGGGGATAATTTGTAGTTCTTAAACTATGGCTTCCAAAGGTCTGTAAACTTATATAATCCTTACATCCAAGGTTCCTGGTAAAGACTCTGTACCACAGAAAATGGAAGAATTGAGGATACATTGTGAATGTTTTCAACACAGAATTGTATTAGTTTAGCAAAATGGAGGAACAAAGACTATTATAATGTGCACTTTGTAGAAGTATATTCAATGAATAAACAAATCTCAAAATATCTGAATTCCACCTTCAGTACAATTATTACATACACGCACACACCCCAAAGTTGTACATGTTGAAATATACAAACTTGTGTAAAATTATCAACAAGTATGCTACCTTAGAGGATAAAAATAGAAGAATGTGTATCTGTAAAGTATAGACTGCAACTGATTGGAAAAACTAAGAAAAACTTGAATAGGCAGAGAGAATTCTGAAGGATAACAAATACTGAAAAAATAAAGTGAATATTGGCAAGCATAGCAAGGAATGTCAATGTACAATATGAAATTTCATCTAAAATATCAATTTCTAACATAAGTAAATATACAACTAGATGATCTCATTTGTTACCAAGTAAATCTATAATATTAGTTGTCTTATATAACAGTCATAGTTAATAAAATTATCAAATAAATGTTAAAGATATGAGAAATAGGTATATAGAGAGAGTTGATGAAAATATGAATTGGTAAATTTTTAGAAAATAACTTTGACACCAAATAATTAAAAAAATAGACATTGATTACCTTTACAATTATTTTTCTAGTAGTCTATGCTAACAAAATGTGTGCATACATACATTTATATACACAGACATTCATTGGGACCTTGTAGGTAGGTAATGATGGAACACCAGAAAAAAACTAAGTACACATAAATAAAAATATTGAATTATAGTTTCTTCTTAGTTTAGAATTAGTTGCAGACTTTCAAGAGTAAGTTAGAACCATACGTACTGAAATCAAAGTTTTTCAAGACATTTTGTAAGTAAAAAAAAAGGTTGAGTAATTCATCTAGGAGGATCACTCTAATTTGTAATTACAAGATACACACAGCACATTTCTGGAAGCATAAAAAGCTTTCATTATGGGTAAATAAATGGAACTGATGTTGTATATGTATATATATTTGAAATATAAAAAAATGAAAAAGACTGACCTCATATAGTAAAATTAGAAATGTGGGGAAACTATGAAAATCACATAGAAAGAGAGATTTGTATAAGGATATGGAAATAATTCTTGATGACAGGACAGAGGTTTCTCTGAATTTTACAAATAATCCACACATTATTGGTCTTGAATTATTTTGTCCCATGCAATACTAAAATACTCAAAATTATTTCATCATTTAATTAACATTTCTCACAAAGATATACATATATATCACATACATATTATATATACATATTTGAGAAAATATAATTCACTAAATATAGACATGTTTCTTTAAAGATAAAAGTTCACCTAAGAAAATAAAATTATTATAGTTTTGTATTAAAAAATCATTTTCCGTGAAATTTAGCACACTTAGTTTTAAGAAATATTATGAAGAAATATATTGCAAGTTTCATGATTAGAAGTTAATCAAAATACTCATGCTGTACATGTAGGCAGTTAATTGCTTCTTTGATATTGGGGGTTTCAGATGATATAGGTGCATTCATTCTTAAAAATAAGCTCTAGAAAAATTCAATTGCTATACAAAATTACCATTGTGATTTCTCTACTAATCCATTTGATCCTCATTTCATCAAAATGTTTAAAAGTAAATTGGTTTACTTACTTTTGACGATTATTTGTCTGTCTTTCCAATTATCTTTAATAAGCTGTATATTTCCAAAGTGTGCATCACTGTAAAAGATTCGGTTGGTACCTTTTCTTCTTTGATTATAGTCAAAAGCCAAGGCTATGATATTCTTGAAATAATGTGGATTCTCATATGGCCTTATTGGTGAATTTAAATTGGTTTCATCAGAAAGATGTATACTTTTTAATATCGTTCTTCCCGAATATAGCAAATAACCTTCATGCCTTAGGCAAGTAACTCCATCCTCTGCCAAGTAACCATGGGCACAAGCACAAGTTCTTCGGAAATTTCCTCGATAAAGACAGAGTTGCTGACATCCACCATTGTCTTTGGCACAAACATTGGTCCCTAAGGAGAATAAAGACACACACACACACACACACATACACACATACACACATGCACACATGGTTTTATTCTTTACTAACAGTTTTTTCCTCATAGAAATATTAAAAATTGAAACTGAGCTTATAAAATTGTTATTAATTTTAGATTGGTCATTAAAATGTCAAACAATATAAATCACAAATGTTTTTAATCACATTAGTTTAAAATCTTGAATCTCTCATTTCAGAGATCACATTCTACTTCTCTCATCATTCAAACAAAAGCATTAAATATTTCCCTCAATTAACCAGTTGCTTCATTCATTTTTGAAACTTGATAATGAGAACAAAATAGGGTTTACATCTTGTAATATTTGGCACATGTAACTAATTTACTTAAATATAAACTGAATTCATCAAAAATACACACAGCTTTGAAGTCTGTGAAGTAGTAATGTATCAAGGAAATTCTGGTTTTAGCTTCTCAAAGATATTGGGCATATATTTTTTACTCCAGTTTTGAATGAAGATGTACTATGCTCAAGATTTCATCAGTCTCTTTATTCTCTATAAATCCAATCATCATCTCTAAGATAATCATACCTTCTTTTGGTCAAGAAAATCGATGATGATTTGTTTTAATCTAGTAATTAAAAAATATCAAAATCATTGTCATATAAATTTCGATCTATGCACTACAAGGAAGCAACAAATTTGGACATTTTTCACATTTCACATTTTTAACTAAATTTCATAGTCACTTTACGTATCAAAATACCATAATATAAAGGGCCATAAACGCCATAACACTTTATTAAAATATAATTCCAAATAGCTTAGTTACTTTTTATTGTTTAATATCCTAGCTATATTTTATGATTTTATCGATTATATATATTTTTGAAGTTTTTCCCTATATTATTTAGCCCAAATCTATAATGAAGATATGACATATATAAGATATTTACAACATGGACTTTCCTGGACAAAAAAAAAAATAGAGCTATACATATGTATTTATGTTGAATATGTATTAATTTCTCAGGCTACCGTGTCATCTCTATGGAAAATTAGATGTACAAATAGGGTTTTAAGTTTTGGTACACATAAAATAATCAACTTATCAATCAAGTGGGAGAGAGAAATAATAGAAGAATGCTGACCTTTCTCTCTTACTCGGTTAAAGATTTTAACCTCCTTCAGGTTGACTCCAAGACCTGTTCTCATGGTTGTGGTTTCTGTAGCATCATTCTTGTGGCCCCTTCTAATGGATCCATTGGCATGTGCTCTGCCAAGAAGGTGAATATAGATGATCAACAAGCTTTAACTAATTCATGTCCAGTCAATTCTTTTAAACTGAAGAAAACATAACCCTCAGAAGAAAAGAAACCATTTTAATCTGTGACACTGAATTACTCGAGACTAGAATAGCAAGAGTGCTTGCCTTTTCTCTGGAAATTACATGGTTTTGTGAGATCCTTTATGTGACCTTGCTAAGGACTGGCTAATCCTACAAGGGTAAAGCAACGGGCACTGAAATAACATTTGGAGTCTCAAATACTTATGAAAAAAATAAATTACCTGTCAGACCAGTAGATGTAAGCCCCAAAGACGGCAACTGAAAACATATCCACATTGCTGCCTGACAGCACCATCTCACGATTCCCTCCAGTCTCAAGGTCAATTCTTTCTATCTTGTCTGTACGAGCATCACACCAGTACAATTTATTTTCCTAAAATCGATTAAAAAGTAATATCGCAAGCTGTTTTTGATAAGTGTTTATTAAGAAAATAAGAGAACACTAAAAGTGGACTAATGCAAGTTGACAGTTAATACACTTTAAATATGTAGGAAGAGAAGTTAAAGAAAAAGAAAAAGAAAGAAATCCAACAGACCTCATAGTCAATGGAGATGCCATTTGGCCATGTTATTCCCATGCTTACAAGGACAACCTTCTCTGAACCATCTAAGCGAGACTTTCCAATGCAGGGCATCTGTCCCCACTCAGTCCAGAACAAATAGCTGAAATTAAATTGTTGATTTATAGTAATAGGCAGATAAATACAAAATGCATTATTAATAACAACAGTCATAATATTTATACCAAAGAACAAAATAATACATTTTAGAAATCACGTAAATTTATATTTGCAATAAAAAATTCTACTATAAAATTTATTTAACTATCCCTATGAGGATGTTTTCCAAATCCTACCAAAATACCTTTTATGTATGTTGCTCCTTATCTGAAATATTCTTTTCCAGTCTCATTGTTTAATTTGTTCCTGTTCTTCATATCTCAAGTATCATTTATTTTGAAGCCTATTTTTTATTTATTGTGAAGACATTATAAAACCTAGGTTCATGGAAAAGCAGACTTTTGTTTTAAAGGAAAGTTGCAGGCTGGGATGAAGACTAGTAGCCAGAAAAGCAGGGAAAGAGAGGAGGAAAAAACATCTTAATTTTATTTTTAATTTAGTTTCCCACAATGGTTGTTTGCCCCCAGATCCAGGACTAGAACCTAGGGGCATGTGACCTTGTGCTCCTTCAGAGGCTATTGACTAATGGCTGCTCCACCAGCACACACACACAGATATTCTTATTACAACAATCTTATAATACAAAATATAATATGGAAAGAAAGTTGAAAAGAATAAAACAGAAAAAATTTAGTGTGTGCTGAAATAAAACATGCCAAAAATAAAATAGGAAAACACAAATTGTGTAATCCATGTTGACAATTCACGCAACAAATAAAATATTTATATTGCAATACGAAAATCAGTGCTTTCAATTAAATAGGGTTCACTCTTTTGAAGTTATGTCCCTGAAAAATTTTATTCAACCATAAGATAACAGCAATGACTAAAGTTTTGAAATATATGGCAATCACTGACTCACGCAAATATGGGTGTGTATCTGTGCATACTTTAATACGTTTATGAGTAATCAAATTCATGAAGAAAAAGTGAGACTACATATAAAAAAATCAAAGAAGACATTGTTTTTTATTTTGTATCTACTCATTGGAGCCATATAACTATGAAAACAGATGTTCTAACAAAAATATATGTATTCTCTTTATGCATATTGTTCTATTTTAAACGCTGATTATTTTTATCCTGAAAATGACACATACATGTATTAGACTTTAACAGACAAAAAAAAAGGTGTGACTAGAATCTTAAATATATTAATTATGAAGAAACTTTCATTAATATTCACATGTTCTATAAATCAGAAAGGGAAAAATGCTGTAGCAAAAAATCAACTAATATTTTATTGGATAGGTATATGTTGAAGCAGGTATAATAACATTGATATTTGTATTAAAGTTAAGATGTTTAAATGTGAAAGGAGATTTGTATTAAAAAACATTTTAAATGTACCCTGGTGGAGTCATGGTTAGGTTCCTGCCTCTGGCAGAGCACCAGTTGCATAAATCCCAAGGGCCCGCTTTCATTTCCTGGGACTGGGAGGAACAACCAAGATATACAACTAAATGAGAAATGCTTCTTCCTTTTTCTTCTGCCAGCTTACTTGCTTTCATTCCTACCTGTACATTTCCTCTAAAATATTTTTAAAATTAAAACAAGTAACTGCCAGGCATAAATTTTGTTTCATTTAAGTTTAAGTATGAATGTTAATTAGCACTAGTAATGCTTTAAAATTACTAGTCAGTCTTTATGCTAAAATGGCAAGGGGATATTACACAATGAAGGAATAATTTGGGGAGCTAAGAATAGATATCACACATGTATTTACTTATTCAGTCTGATTCTTTGCACTTACTTTTAATATATATAATTTTTATATGATAGTAAACTGCCTTCAAATACATTAAAAGGATGATAAAAATATTGTTTCCAGTGAATAGGCCAAATCAGTTATTTAACATGTTGAGCCCTTACTCTCCCTGCTGTGGAAATTACTGCCCAGGAGTTTAGTGATCTACAGCGACCAGGCTGATAACAGTCCAGTCCAGGAACTTCTCTCAGTCTACCAAGCAGGCTTCTATTGTCTTCTCTATGCCACATCATCTCACAAAATATAAATATAATACATAATATAGTAATCATATATCAAATGTTTTTTCTTAGACATGGGAGTATAACAAAGATCTCCATATTTAAATATAAAAATAAAATAAAATATGAAAAAGGTTTTAATGCTAGAAATTGTCTATCTTTTTATTCCACAGATAATCTTTATTCATTTAAAATGTTCAACAGTTCCATTCAGGAGACCTGAGTAAATGGTAATACAGTGAGGAGCAAAAATTATTTGAAAAACCAAACTAACTTGAAACTGGATTTTCCTCAAATTTTCTCTTTAGTAAACAAGTGTGCTTTGGTGAACTATCATAATATAGGAAGATGAATGGGTTGCAGGAATTTCTTTTCTGGCAAAATAAATTATAAGCTTAAAAAGAAACAACAACAATAAAACCCTCAATGACTCTACATGTACCAAAATTTGAGATGCCATCAATATTAGGAAATAATTTATTGGCTCCTTAAACTGAAATTGAAAGTAAAGAATTGACTAGAATTAGCATCTTTAGATCCTTTAGGAAATGTTAACCAAATGTACAGAAAGAACAATTTCTAAACTTGTAAAATGTCAGGGAGAAACATATGAATAATTTATGATAGTAATTTACGTAGTTCTACTTGACATATCTTTAATGAACATAGATTTTTGGTTTCTAATCATGTCATTAGCAACAGGAAGAAACGAAAATCCCTGTCACTGATGCTGAAGTCTATGATAATTAAAATTCAGTGATAGCATTACATATTGATATCCCCATTTGAGTTCAAATTTTGTTGTAGTGAAGTGTTCGTTGGAGTATACATATAACCCAAAAATTGTATATAGAGAGTAAACTTGGTAAATATAGCTCTGAAAGTACTTCCCAAGGTTACCCCAGACATAGAAATTTTCAAAATTGTTAGACTCAAATGCTATGCTGCATAATTGGATTTTCTCTGGTCAACAATTGACCAAACTGAAAAAGTCTCTTATTTACATGGGTTTCCAGAATTTAAAAACATGAAACTTAAAAATAAGAATTCACCAGTAGACAGTGGTGGAGAACTACTAGAAATTTGGTGGTGGACACAGTGTGCATCATAAATTTAATGTAGAGTGAACCTACTTATTTAAAACTCTTACAGTGTTATAAATCAGTATTTTCTCAACAGAGAAAAATGAAAGGAACTGCTCAGTAAATGGTGTTGCAATAACTGCTTTGTGGTTTGGAAAAAAGCAAATTTATAGCCTTATGTAAATAGTTTTATGAAAAATATTTATGGCTTTACATGATATAAGAAAACAAATTCCAAAGAGATGAAACACTTAAGCACAAAATAATATTATATAATTGTTATACTTTATATTAAGTCCTTAAAAAATCACAGGGAAGAAAGGAGAATATTTATCATTTTTTAATAGAGAACTCCCTAAACTTAAAAGCAGTTGAAAAGTCACTAAAGAAAGCAGTAAATGTAAATTAATATTTACTTGAAAATTTTAGCATACCAAGAAATAAAATTAAAAGAAAAAATTAAAAGGAACATTCAAGAGTGTTTGAAGAATTACAGAAATACTCTCAAAATTAATCATAACACAAGTATTTCTACTGTCTCAATTAGATACAGAATTTCTTGAGAGAAAAATGTGCAATGAATACATGTCATGAATTAATTTCATGTTAATTATGGATTCTTGAGCAGTAAGTAAGAAATTGCATTTGGTAGCATTGGAGTTCTTAAAGATCTGGCATATGCTTAATGGTCCCCTGATTTAATACATTTATTACACAGCAGTTGTATGTGTGTCAGAATTAGCTTATACGCAGAAACATATTTACAGGAAAATAATGTTTTCTGTTACAATTAGATTCAGGATGGAAAATATTCATTCAAAGTATTATAAGTAGCCTTGAATGATTCCAAAGACTTATTATTTGGGAATAAAACTAAAATATAAACAAAGATCTAATTTTGGTGGGATCAGAGTGTGGAGGGTGAGGAAGAAAGAGAAGGCTAAAAAAGCCCAAACTACTAAAAAAAAATAAATTATCAAATGTGATTTTTGCCTTGCCCAGTGAGTAGCAGTTCGGTTCACTCCAGTAGAGTGCAGTCCACATACACCCCAAGGACCTGGTTCTCATCCTGGGCAGGGTGTGTGTAGGAAGTGGGGAAGGAACTATCAAGATGAACAAATAAATAAAAATAAAAAATGTTTCTTCTTCCTCTCTCCTCCTGCCTGCTTGGCTATAATTCTTCAATCCTGCTTGTATCTTTCTTTAAGAAAAAAATGTTTTTCTTCTATTGTAGATATAAAAATGATAGTGAAAAACAACTAATATGAATCAGTACATTTATATGAATTTAAGATTATGGAACTGGTTATCTTTTTATCTTGGATCATAGATTGCTATAACTTTTTACAATAAACTCATTTATTCCTACTTTTATACCTTTTCTAAGAGGATATAATTTACATATTTTATTAGATATCCTTTAAAAAAGCATATGAAAAAAGTTCCTATGTTGTTACAAAAATGACAATCAAGGCCTTCTAGGCCTTGGTCAAGAAGAAAATCAAGAATGCCTTTGTTGGTGGGTGTGATGAGAAAGCTAGAGATGCAATTGATATATTCTAAAACAAACATGGCAATGTGAACAAAAGAAATAATAAATACTACTACTGAATAAAGCACAAATCCTTTGTGTCCTCTACTAGATTGGGAGTCAACAGTGTTACCATATATGCAAAAAGTAAAAAAAAAATATAAAATAAAAAAGACAGAATACAAAATCAACAAAAGCCCTACAAATTGATAATAACCAGCATTATATCACCATAAGCTTTTATATGACAAAAACTATAATTTTCAATGTTTTAGCACTTACTAGAAACTCATAGTAATTGAATACCTTGTGGGACAACATGTCAATATTTCCATCTTTAGGATTCAAGCAATGTATATATATATATACACGCACGTACATATACGTATGCATTTTTATAGAATGTTTTAAAAATTTGACTACATTTCATGAATATGTGAACCAACATCCTGCATTCCTATGAGAAATATAGTGTAATGAAGAATCTTCTATATTCCTATGCGGTCCTCTTCACATTTCCTTTTTTCTTCATTTTCGTGGGCAGTTTTGTTTTGAGAATGTATTACATGTCAATCCCAAATCACTTTTCAAGTCCTGAATGTGTTACTAATGCTTAAATGCTCCTGCAGTATAAAAAGAACTCGACCATGGAACTCAGAACACTCTGCTAAAAGGAAGAGTCTCTAGACTGTATAATCTTGAACACTATTTTTCAGGTTTATTTTTGTCAGTTTGGTGAATGATTCTCAAATGTGGTCTTTCACTGCAGTCATATACACATTCAACAAATCCTAATTATGTATCTATTATGTACTAGAATCTGACAATAAGAAATGAATTGAATTTAGTGACTCTCGTGAAACTCCCTGTTTAAAGGCAGATAAAAGGAAAAAAAAAATGTAAGAAAAATGCTAACAGAAATACATAAAAGTTGCTAGTTGTCAGTCTCCATAAGTCATGAAAGTAGAGGGGCTTCTAAACTGAAAATGTTGAAATGCTGTGGTGAGTGAAGCTGTCATTCTTATAAACAATTTCAGAAAAAAATTTTTCCTCCAAGTCAAAATAAGTTCATAGGCCATCTGGTTGTTCTCTCTATTGAAGCATTAAAATATTTTTTAAGTTATCATTTGTTCTATAAATCTCATTCTGGTTTTATCTCATTCATATTTTATCTAGATTCCTTCTTGATTCGTTACTTTGTAGTACTGAGTAATTACATAGAATAATTATTACAGATATAGGAAGTAATACTGGAGAAGTGTGGAGGAATATTCTTCACAAAGAGAAATTTCTTTGCCATCTGTAATCCCATAGTACATTACATTAGACTTATTGACCTATATTATTTTATTTATTTATTTATTTTATTGTCTCATTTTTCTCTCATTTTAACAAATATGTATATACACAGGTACGCACAGACACGCGTATATATATATATGATATTTTTTTGCTATTAACTTAGTGGTTTTCTTGAGTGAATAATCCATCTTTTATTAATTTTGGCATCTTTGTTATATATTTGATTTTTTTACATAATCTATTTATTTTCATACAAAATGTTAACATTAGAATCCTGGATCCTGGACTCCTAGTGTTCATGAACTGATTTAGAATTCTCCAAATATAATACATGAATGCTTTACTTGTTTCGTAGCCTCCAACCTCGCTTAATGTATCAGTCATAGCTGAGAGGTCAGTGCTAAAACAATTGAAGACAATTTCTCCAGGTGGAAATAGATATAAATCTGTAGATATAAATCTACAGAACTTCTGTTTTATCTTTCATATTGTCAGATCCTTTAAGAAAATACGGAAAGTTCATGCATTTGTGTGTGGCTATTTCTAGCTTCCATTCAATATGGTTTTGCTGGTTTGTTTCAAGGGCTTTCTGTAGCAGTGGGAAGTGAAATGATCATCTGAGGGCTCTCTCCACCAGTTACATGACTGCAAAAATAGTCCAGAGCATTATGATCTCTGCTAGATTTTTTTCTCCTTGTAACTGGAGAGGCAAGATCCAAGAATCATATTTATAAGCTAAATGATAAATATCAAACATGGCGAAAAAATCTAGCTAGCTTTGAAAGAAGGGCTTTTACAGCAATTAAAAAAAAATCTAATGAAAAACATTATAACACTTCTCTTTCATTGCTATTATAATTTGTTTATATTCCTCTGACAGAGTTCTGTAGAGAAAGGTGACTGTGATGTGGGTTATGATTTTAGTGTTTTTAAATTGCTTGACCAACACAATATTTTAATATTATATACAAGCATCCTAATTCTACCATTATACCTATGGATTATTCCATACTGAAATCAAATTCTATTTCTTTTCTATACATGTTTTGTGTGTTTTTTTTTAATATGTGCTTTGACTTATGATGTAAAATACAGTTTAGGAGGCGATATTAAATTATGCTATGGTCTTACTATCTCAACAGATAATAAACTGTCATTCAAGATTTTCTGTATATTAGTATATTCTAAGTATGTGTGTGTGTGTATATATATATACACATATATGTAAAATCAAAGTCCATTTGACAATATGTACTTGTCAGACACCGAAGTCCTATGTCAAGCTGAATTTTTATCATACAAACATTTTTCAACACGTTATTTACAGTCATAATAATATAAAACTGAATTAAGAAAGACAAGGTACCTCTTGCATAAAAAGAAAAAAAATCATAGAGTATAGGTGTTTCACTTATAGATTATATAGAATGGTGGTCAACTTTTTATTATAATACTGTGGCTTCTTAGACCTCGTTTTCTGTTGAAAGTAGAAAATGGTATTTTTGTATGAAGAAAAATATTAATTTTCAATTTTTTTAAAGGGAGTTATGACATCAAAAAAGGTCAGCTGAGGAACGAAAAACTGACTTTTCAACTGACTGTTTTCATATACGCTATTTTGCACTTGGCTGCATTTTAAAAGACCTCAACACTTCATTGTTCAAAAACAGGCTTCGTGCCCACTTCCCAAGGCACATTTATACCTTGGATTCAGCTAATTTACACCATTATGATTCACTTTTTCCCTTGAGAATGCCACCTGTCATGATTTAACTTCAAATAGAATATTAACATGCTGTACTTTATTCCTACGATATGAATTTCAACACTCAAATGTCTATGCAATATTACTTAGGAATCAATATTTAAATAACTTTCAAATAGACTGTTCATTGCTAAGCTACTTTTCCCCCTCTGAACTCAAGTGAATACACATATCCTCAATATTTCTAAGCTTTTATAAATATTTTATACAAATAAACTTAATGTGTAAAAATGTATATGAATTCTTAACAAAAAATTCTGAAAAGTATTCATTTGACTTAATCAGTTTTTAAGAAATTCTTTTTAAAAAAAGTGAGTTAATAGAGGTAAGTGATATTTACAATATATGTCAAAGAGTTCTTGTTTCTTGAGACGCAATGAAAATCTTATTTGGGGGTCTCAGAATTAAGAAATCAAAAATATAAGATCTTCTAGCTGAGTCCATCTTGAACTCATAGTTGTAATAGACATGAAAAATGTAAGAGCTATCTGGAGAGAAAAAAAGAATTTAGTGAGAGATGGAAATAAGAGATGAAATTCTAAAGTAAGTTTTGATCTTCAGAACAAAATTACCATCATAATACAAATATATATATACTGGGATTTGGAAAGGAAATCAACAAAGAGTAAGAAGACATGCTAAATTTCAGTGAGACCTGTACATTCAAATAAATGGTTTCTAAAGAAAATATAATTAAAAGGGAAATGAGATTTTGGAAAGGATATAGTGATTAAAACAAAAATATATAAATAAATTTAAAGTTTAATAAAGTGTAAAAATTTTAAATGTAAATAAAGCAGGATGATTGCATACAAAGCCTTAAATTATAGGAAAAAATCTTGGAAGAAATGCACAATGCTCAGAGGAGATATATGGAGTGGCTTGCAGAGAATAGTAACAAAAAACCCCAAAAACTCAAGGTTAGAGAAGGAAACAAAGAAAATAAGTTCTTTAGTGGATAATAATGGAGAAAAATGTCAAAGAGAAAGCAAAGGTGATGTAAAACCTGAAAAAATAATATTTGCATTTGACTATGGATAAATTTGAAAAATTTGTATAATGGAAGTTGCAAATCCATTCTAGAGGTTTAATGAAGACAATGAGTATATATTCTATTCTAATAAGTTAATAAGCATTCTAAGAAATTACTTTTTTTTTTTTTTTTTTTTTAGATAAGAAGCTGAACTTATTTGAAAACCAAGGGGATGGATTTATTAGAAAAAACAAGTTCAAGAAGATAGAATAGAAGAGAATAATTATTGCATGTGAAACCTGGGAAAAGGAGATAGATGCATGTTTCCAGTAAATAAGTGAAAAAAATAATTTTAAGCTAAAGAATTATTTTAATATTTAAAATATATTCTATCACCATATTCTGTCTCCTCCTCCACAAATAGAACTTTGCTTAATTTAATTTTCCACCATTAAAAACTTCCACATTTAATGCTCTCAATAACCAAAAAGGATATAGATATTTGAGATTAAGCTATTTCAAAAGTTTTCAAAGGTAGGAAAAGTACTTGTTGGACACCAAGCTGGGGTTTAAAACTTGTAATGGACACTATCAGTGCTCCCTCAGACACTTTCAGACCCTGTTTACTATTTCTATGTGCTTCAGTGTCCATCGTCTGTGTTCTTTGCCCATTTACCTTGTCAGTAGAATCTCTTCTTTTACAAGTAGTGCTGGGAGATAGAAACATTGAAAGTAAGTCTCAGGCTAGCCCTAATCTGCAAATGATGGATGGGAGTTTTAAAGCCAAGTGCCTTGATTTTGAAGTGGGGTTTATGCTCCAGAGCTCTACAATGAATCAGTCTGCAGTCTGGACTTTCTGAAACAGGAGTCTTCCTGTTTTCTTTCTTTTTCCTGTCTTGCTTCTTTCATTTCCTGAATTGAGCTCTCATTTCAGAATCTGTTTCTAGGAAACTGACATAAGACATGACTTTTCGTGGGGGGTGGGGGGGTGGGAGGAGGTGAAAGCTGTAGGCAGGCAGGCAAGAAGGGAGAGGAGAAAAAAGCATTTATTTTTATTTGACAGTTTATCTTGGTTGTTCCCCTCACCACCCTGCCCTGGTACATGACCCAGGATTCTTGGAATACATGTGAACTGCATAGCTAGAGACTGCAGATTTAACTGCTATGCCACCAGAGTACTTCAAGACACAACTGTCTATCTGCTTTCTGTCTCCTATTCTATCTGTTTCACTCTATTTCTTCTTCTTTGCAATGTCCCTTGTACACTCCTTAATATTAATTTCCTCTTTATGTACAATTTTACCTCTTTTATTCCTGCCTGTTTCTCCCGCTTGTTTTTGAATATGTGTAATACCCCTTGAATCCCATACTAGGAAAGTTTCCTCCATGCCCTATTTTCTTCTCACCATATCACCCCCTTTTTCCTTCTTTCCCTTCATTCCCCAAGCTTCTATCCCTTCCAATCTAAATATGTTAGCTCTGTGTTCTAGTTAACTTTCTTTATTAACATTGTTTTTTTAATATTTGGATTCTATCTCTACCAATCTCCTGAAATTACTAACAATTACCAATATCATCCTGATTTCCAGTTGCATTTTTTGTTCTCTCCTACCTCTTCACTGATGGCACCAAGTGAACTTGTTTTTTTCTTTTTAACTCATTGCCTTTGACTTACGTGATATAGTAATTTTCTAAGGACTTGAAATAGCATTCTCTCTCTCCCTCTCACATTATTGTTGCTTTTATCCCCCTCATGATTAAATACAATCCCTAAATACAAACATTCTTCATTTTGGCCCTAGACCTCCTTTCCCTACATTATTGCTTGAGTAAGCTTATTCATATCATAGTTTATTGAAGAGTTTGAATTCTGTTGAAATAAAAAGAAATTATTTTATATTTATTCAACTCCTAATTACATTTATGCTCGACTGCATATCTCTTCTCCCCAAATTTACTATCTCAAGACACAAATCTGTGTCTGTCTAGCATATTGCAATTAAGAAGAACAGAATCATGATGTTAATCTTTCAATTTTTAGACATAAAAGACTTGGTTTTCCAAATCCAAACTTAAATCTCAAAATTATTTAAAAATTTTTCTGTCTCCAACTTTGACCTGAGTCTTCCAGGGCAGAGAACTTGGAGTGAAAAAGCGACAAAATTTGTATTCACTGCTCTTTTCTCTTCATTTTAGTCTTCCCGTTATATAATTGCCTTAGCTCTTGTGCTGACTTCTAGGGAGAGCTAGAACCCTCTCCGCCTCCTATAACATTTTCTCTGGGATGATAAATAAGACCATTTCTTAGAATCACCTAATTCAAAGAATGATGAATATCCATAAACTCTTATCACAATTTCTATCACACTATCACACTCTGCTTAAGTGGTTTGGGATGGAGGGGAAGTCATAGGGATGAGGGGTCAAAAAGTCCTGATTTTTATTTATATTTCATTTCAGTTTAGATTTCACTTGGTAAAGTGGAGCATGTGTCATCATGGTCATTTCTTTAAAATGTGGAAAACTCTATTGCCTATTTTATGGCTCCAACTTATTTTCCAGTTATGTCACCTAACTTTTACCCACATGTTACCATGTACTTCCACTCTTATCAATAGGCATTATTTATCACTTCCAGTTTTTAAATTATTCTATTTTTTCTTCATGTAATACATTCACCAGCATTGCTACTACTACCCTAAATTTTTACTGCCTGCTCAAATTATATACTATTTCCTTCTTTAAACTCAAGGTGATTATACAATGATCATATGGAAATAATCACTTCATTATGAAATTTAGATATGAGATTTAAGCTTGACTTAGTCATTTTGTGCATGAAAATCAGTCTTAAATTATAATATAGACTATTCACTATAATTTTCTTACTTTATAAAATGACGTTTTAAATAGAAAACTCTTTGTGAATAGATATAGCATCTTATTCATACTATCATACCTCACAGTGCCTTTCATATAATAAGCATTGCTATCTTGTCAAGATGTACTGAATTGAAGGCTGAGGAGGAGACGGAGAGATGTTGACATGACCTGGTTCACAGCATGCAGCACTCAATAAAGTGTTCTTTGAATAAATTGACAAAAAGTGGTGTATATGTGAATTCCTTTATCTGATGTTCTCAGTCATCCAAGAGAAAAGTACTTATAGTTATATGTTAAGGGAGCTGTGGTGATATAAAAAAATGTTTAAGAAAAGGAAGATCTAGAGTAATAACTTTAAGATTTATACTAGGGCTTCAATACAAAATGAAAAAGAAAATTACAGATCAATGAGTGGCAGCAGAAGTTCCGTTAAACTGAACTGTATGAATCTGTAATAGGCAGGAATAAAAGAGTATTTGTAGTACAAATAAAATGTTGGATTTAATTATAAGAAGGAAAAAAATATTATTAGAAAGAAATCCACTTCCTATGTATCTATAGGATTTTATAACACTAAAATTATATTTGTTTTCACTATTAAAATAATTGTTGATAATCCAACAATGGATTAACTTTTCTCACTTGATCCTATATTTTTTTTTGCTAAGTCATTAATTATAATTTAAATACATATTTTTAAACTACTGGGTCATTGAATGAGGCTATTTTCATTTTTAAGCTTACAGATGTGATATGGATATTTAATTGAGCCATGTGTTTTATTTTTTAAATTAAGCTCATGCCCTCTGTTACAGTATTGCTATGTAGTGACATCTGTCCCTGGGCCCACAGTGATAGGCAAAAAGCTGTACAGTGAGAAGTCAGAGTCAAATAATTTTTTTAATAAAACTTTCCTATCCCACCATTTTTCAGTATTATCTCTTCTCTAACTTAGAGCTTGAAATTTTAAAATTTTCATTATAATTTATCCTAAAATTGTTAACACTATCAATTCATATGCTTGATATATTTTAATTTCTATAATTATCAACACTATGTATATGTGTTACATATAACACACACATATCAAACAGTGTAGTCTAAAGTTTCAAGTTTAGGAAAACCTACATCTTCCATATATCACTTGATGACAGAGTGATATATTTTAAATTACTGAGTCAGTTTACTTGTTTGTTGAAAAAATAATACTAATCTGTTTGTTGTAAATTCTTAAGCAGATTCAAAGGTGACCCATTGCTAAGTTTTGAACAATGAAGGATCATAAATAAGCTACTTATATTCCGTAAGGATTATTAGGCCACCACAAGACAAACTGACTGTAGGTTTATGAGGCTAGAAGAGGCAATCCAGAAATGTTGACAAGTGATGATAAGGACTCAGTGTAGGATGGCATCAATGAAAACTGTGACAAGTAGGGAGACTATGAATGCATTTTGAAGCCAAAGATTGAAATACATTACCTTTGGTATATTGTCTATAGTACATATGGCAGAGACAATCAAGGATGATACCTAGTATTTTGACCTAATCAAGTGAAATAATTGAAGTGTCGTCAACCTGTGGACAATTCATAATTATATAGAATAATTAATTTTAGTTTTGGTTGAAGTTTCTATGGGATCACATTCCAGCTATCTATTACTGTATACAGTCTATTAGCAAGTAACTCCAAGTTTAGAGGTTTAAAACAAAAATGATTTAATTGCTTATTAGATTTCAACATGAACAGAGGTTGGCAGGAATAATTCACTCTTCTTCATATCAACTGCGGTGTTACTAAGGCTGGGGTGACAGACCAACTGGGGATTGGAATCCTTTGAAGGTTCGCTCTGGCATTGGTGCTGGCTGTATACTGAGACCTTAGCTAGGATTATAGACTGGGAAATATCCTGCATATGACCTCTTCATGGTGATGCTTGGTTTCCTCACTGGGATGAATGGCTTCTAAGTGTACCCCAAGGGAAAGCAATAGAGCTTTTATCTTATTTTATGATACAGCCTCATCTGTTGCATGTTATCATTTCTATAGCAGTCACAGATATAACCAAATTTAAGAGTATGGAAAAGGGTTTCAAGCGGTGTTTTTGGAAAAGAGTCAATGCTACATTTAAAGAACATGTAGCAGATATTGATGTATCATCTTCGAAATTACTATCTGCCACAGATCACCAAATGAAAATGTTGAATAAGAAGTTGAATATAAAAATCTAGAATTTAGGAGTAAGAGATCTTGTCTGGAGATATGTATATAATATATATGCATATACATAGATTATTATTATTATAGATTTTCTTGAGAGTTGATGTTTTACATAGATTGTCTTCATTCTAAAACAGTGTCCTTTACTGTTATTTATCTTAGATTTGGTTGATCACTACAAATTCACTTTTATTCCACCCCAAAAGGCAAAGAAGTCCTATTAACATACAAATATAAACCCCTTAAAAAGCTTTAAGTCTAAACTCCAAAATAAAGTTGTACTTGCAATGCAAGAAACATAGTAGCGGGGCTTAATAAACAGTTTGATGATAGGACTACTTCTGTGTTGCTGTTTAAGAGAAAGCCACGGGGGAGAAATAAACAAAAAACATGATTCTTTTGACCAGAGTTTTGAAGAGAGGTATTATGAGTGAAAAGCAGAGCTGCAAAACAAATAAAAATAAGTGAATAAGAAAATATCAGTGCACAGAATTTATGAAAATGAATATACTACATGCTATAACATCATCAAAAAGACAGTAATATAAACTGCTTGAAAAAACATCAAGATTGAATAAAGTTTATCAAGGTAAGAGTAGGAAGGGAAAAATGATAGGTAAAGGGGAAAGACTGTTCAAAGTCTGGGTCTGGAAGAGGATTATAAATATTAAAAAACTAAGTCAATTGAGATTGGAAGGGTAAAGATGCAGTAGTAAATAAGTAGTAGTAGTAAGTAAGCAGTGGACAGAAACTTTTCATAGGAATTGATTAAGAAGAATCACAACGGAAATCTCAGTCTATACAAAAGAGAATGGTTTGAATGGTTCTAAGTAATATTTATATTAAAAGGAAAAAATGTTATTTTAAACTTTGTTGAAGTCAAAATTTAGTTTGGAAGTTATTGCTGTAGTAGATATATAAGGTAAGAGCGGATATAATTAGAGCCAGAAGAAATTGAGAGATAGATAATACAATTGTTTAGAAAAAAATTATGAGAACTTGGTGACAGGTTGAATTCATTTCAATTTTAGATATTGTAATTGGGCATCCATAAAATATCCAAATGAAAATATCAAGTATCAGTGAGATAGTGAAATAGGCATATGTACCTGAAACTCAAGAAAAAGAAAAAAAAAATCTTCAAAATCTTGGGATAAGTTGTTAAATAGGCAATCATAGACACACAAATGGAAACTGAAACCTTAGAAATATAGGAGAATGAAGTTGGCTTTCAAATTACTATTTTATTCATTCAGCAAATAATTATCATGCAGAAAGTTGTAAGGTAGAACTTAAAAATCTAGAAGTTTCTTTACTCATTTGAATTTACACACACATTAGAAAACTGCATAAAATTTTGGCCTGTAAATATGTTCTGAAATATACAAGAACAAAGTGAAAATAAACTTTTAATTCTGCTTAGGTAAGCTATTTTTGAGTTACGTTTCAGACATTGTAGCTAAAAATGTAGATTAACATGATGTCTGTCTTTTAAAGAGAACTCAGTTAAAGCTCAAAGGATATATGTAAGTCTTAAAATTACCCTTTCTCTGGGTGCACAGCTATAGATCTTGGTTGATCCAGGCCTTGGGAGATAATTACATAACGGAAAGAGCCATTGAGTCTTGCAACTTCAATTAAGTTGAAACCATGATCTGTCCAATATATGTTACCTAGGAGAAATGCAGACATGCTTTTACATATAACTATGAGACAGAAACTTATTAATTAGTTATGGTTAAAATGAAATGTCCATGTATTCACATAATTATCAAGTAATCATTTAAATATTACATTTTTTATTAATATAGTTGAAAGTCATAAAGTAGTATATAAATACTTTCTAATCTTACATTTCTGTAAATTAGACCATATAATGATATAGTTATATGTTAAAGATAAAGTGAAGTCTTTATCACCTTAAGAAGGGTATATTTTAACTTTCTACTGACTTCAGGCAAAAAAAAATTTTTTTCTAGCATTTTTGTTTACCTTCCTCATAGAGCCCTCCACAGACTTGAGCAAAGTTAGCACTACATAATCTGCTTCTACATAAAAACACATCATAAAGTTCAAAAGCACTAGAAAGCCTGGAGCCAAAAACAAGATACTATTTACCCCCCTGGCCAGAAATACTAAAAAAACTGTTATGACTCAGAAACAAATTATTATGAATTAGATTGAGTGCCTAACATAGTAGATGCAGAACAAAAAGAGAAGAATTCATGGGTTATACCAGCAATCCAGTCAATTGCTATCCCTTCCACTCTTCCCAAGCCATTGGCAATAATATCTTCTTTCCAAGTCTGATCTCTTTTAGTTCGGCTAATTTTATTGAAGCCCATGTCTGTCCAGTAGATGGTATCATTTTCTATCGATAAGACAGAGGAAACACAAAAACAGAAAGAGACATACTATAAAAGTTTTCAATATATGTATTAAGATCATAATGCATCAATATTTTGTGAGTTATCATCCTGGAAGTGATAAGTACAAATATCCTTCAGGATAATTTACTAATACAATTAGTAGGAAAGATATTAAGCAACAGGGAAAAAAATCTAATCAAATGGATTTTCAAAATTATTTCTGAAATATTATTTGAAAAGATCTATCCATCCTTTATTATGTTTTCTTCATTTTTCCTACTCATTTTAGATATTTATCATCCATGAATTTTCATTTTGATATTAAGTTATGTTAATTGGGACCACACTTCTTCTCTTCACACCTATATTTGTAAATATTTTTGTCTTAGTCCTCTAAATATAAAAGGATAATCAGCAAAGTCTCAGAGTAAAGAGATAGAATGGAAAGAGACATAAGGACATTTCAAGTATAGCAAGGGTGTTTTAAGCATAAGGTCCTTCAAAATGTACAAAGCTTTAAAAATGCCTTATCAGCCCATCACTTCTTGAGAAGTGCTAGTTTCCCAAATGTCAACTACACATCCCTTACATTATTTTTCAAACTCTTCTTGTGCAAATGGGTTTAAAAATACTTGAAGAATGGCTCTATGCTAGCATAGTTTTAAAATAAGTGTTTTTTTGAATATTTGAATGAAAAATGTGTCTAAACTATAAATGAAATATATTATATGTGCATGCATATGCATAAAGGGTAGCAATAATAGACCAATGATTTTAAATACAGCTACCAGAAAGACACTGGGGACAAATCATTAAATATTAAATTTGCCACCAACTAAGTAAGTTTTTGTGTTTTGACCTACATGGTCATTTGAAGAACAAATCCTTTAAGACCAATATAATTTCCCTCTGGCACAGTGACAGACTATGGAAATAAAGAAAAAGCAATTAGTATAATAAAGCCATTTATCAGTAAGTTTAGGGATTCTTTTTCAAATGAAATATAGTCTGAGTTCTTTTATCTGTGTGGGGAAAGATTTCAAATCGCCTCTTCTCAACCACAGTTAAGTCAGATACACAGTTGCTTGAAGCAGAGCAAAGACACATCTTAAATATGTCTGGGGAAAGCAAGGAGTCATTTGTCCTATAAGACCAATTTTATAAAAGTATCAGTTATCCTTTTTTTAATATTGAAAGACTAAATGAATGAATAAATGTAAATAGTATATTTGCATAAATATTAAATGTTATATGTTGAGGTCAATTATATTCTGCAAACATAAGGACCACATATACAAGTACCTACTTCACATTTCCATTTGTATGTAGAAAAGGCAATCTTGATGAACAAAAGACAAATTCTAAATTATCTACCCGATAATGTAATTCTGCATTCCATAATGGTATAGTAGACTTCACTCCATCTTTCTTTACTAGGTTAAAAAAATTATATTGCTCTTGATCTTTAGATTTTTCCCATAATCCACATCTTATCCATCACCAAATACTCTCACATTCAATCTATCTAATAGCTCCCTATGCTATCCAAGGTGAGATAAAAATTCTTTCCCATCACGTTTGTCAACCTTCTCTATCCTGATATCCTTCTACTCTACCACTCACTTGCCCATCTCCAATAACGCAGAACTACTCGTCCCTAAAATAAATACTTGCAGTCTAAAGCACTTTTTCCTCCTGTCTGGAATGTTCTTCCCTCAGATATCTAACAGCTCTGTCTTAACCCAAATATCTCCCTACTTGCTGAAAATTTCCCTGACTATTCTTTAAAAGTTATTTCCTCACTTTGCTCTATCCTGCTTACCAAATCTATTTTTCCTGTAGAATTGATTTCTGTCAAACATACAATGCATTGATCGGTTTGTTTGCTTAATATCTGTCTTGTCCCATAGGAATATTTTGAGAATTGAGATTTTATTTTGTTAACTGCTTTATCCTTGGCACCTAGAATAGTACCTGCTGTACAGTAAGCTCTAAATAAACATTTGGTGAATAAATGAATTAATTTGATGTCCTGCACAAATAACCTAGTCAGGAGGCAAAACAGGAAGACATAGCTCTTATCAGGAGAAACCTTATAAGACTATTAAAAAACAGAAGATATGCACAGAAAAAAAAATAACTAACACTTCACAACAGTATAGGATGAATAGCCTAAATGTAGCATGATGGTTATTTTCGTAGGAGTTCAGAGAGACATTCACAACAAATTTCACAAGTATAAGAAAAAGACCTTAAACTTATATGAGACTAGTTTACCTGTATTACTCTCCAACAATTCTACCAGCTCTGAAAAATTCTATTCCACATAATAAGGAAGCATTCCTTCTCACATTTTGCATTTTTATGATATCTTGCATGTAACTCTATTACATGAACTGAAATTGCATTTTTTTCTTGGAAATAGAGTATAAGATATTTTTGTGCAGATACTGCAACTGACTCAACTTTGCCAATGTAATAACTTGTGCAGCAAACATTTTTTGAATATTCCTTTTGTGACTAATAGATTAATTTGTAATTCCGAGAGTGCTTTTAAATGGTAACATCCTCTAGAACACAGCATTGAGAAACTGACAGATTTTTTCGTAAAATTTCCCTTAAGTGCATTTGGGAGATTAGTGCATATCAATCATATACATATGCATTAAGGAGGACCAAGAAGATGGAAGAACTAAATCAATCATTCATAACCAAATTCTCCTTCCTTATCAATTTTTCATGTATATATTATAAACATGCATACATGCTAAAACAAATACATTCGTTAAGACATGAAGACTTGTTTTCTAATATCTGGGAGTATCTACAAAATAAAAATAAGTGAGGTAGAGCATGTTTACATTAAGAGCAGAATGGGGCTGAAAGATGATAAAATTTACAACAATTTTTAAGGAAATAAAATGGAGATAATATAAAGATTGGAAGACATGATTATGATAACATTATGCTGATACTTATTCCAAAGATTTTTCTTAATTTTAATAGTCCTAATTCAACAGATATTTATAGAATACCTACTAAATGCTAATCACTATTATAGGAATAGAAGTTTGGTGGTGACTGACAATCCCTGCAAAAATGGAATTTATGTAGAGAGTTGATTTAAAAATAAACTATCTTAAGACATATAATTGATAATGTATAATATAATTATAGGGATTGGAAAACAGATTTGTGATTTAAGCTAATAATTAAAATTAGCTCCTCACAGATATATTAAGTAGGATATTTGACATTTTCAAAGATTATCATACACAGATATTAACAGTCAGTTATTAAGCATTCTAACAAAAATCAGAATAAAAGGTAGAGCTATCATCATGACATTTTTCTGTAAACAAAGGAGTGACCTTTTCACAATAACAAAAGCTAATTTTTTTCATCTGATGTTAAAGTTTTTCTTAGAGGATTTCAGAGCTTGAAGAGTCAACCATCTACAGAGACTGGATTATCAAGAGTGTGTCTGAAAATAAAAAAAGGAGAAATACAAATCTCTTAAAGTTCTTTCACTCTTAGGTGTCTACTTTTTAAAAAATGATCAATTAAAAAATTGAGTTATAGCTGATAGCATGTGTAAATTTGAGGTGTACAATGTGTTTCTTTGATACATTTATATATTATATTTATCACTGAAACATCAGCTAACAAGTATATTATATCACATAATTATCATTGTAACTATCATTTCCTTTTTGTTTTAAGAACATTTATGATCTAGTCTCTTAACAACTACAATTACAATGCTGTGCATTAGAACTCCAAAATTATGTATTTATTTAATTGCAAGTTTGTACCCTTAAACATATGTCCCCAATCCTCCTAACCCCAGCCCCTGGTAACTACCATTCTATTCTGCTTTTATTGGTTTAACTTTTTTGCATTTCACATATAGGTGATATGATACAGTATTTCTTTCTGTCTTATCGCACTTAACGTAATGCCCTCAAAGTCCATTTATGTTGCAAATTGCAGGATTCACTCTCTCTCTCTCTCTCTCTCTCTCTCTCTCTCTCTCTCTCTCTCTCTCTCTCTCTTCTTTCTCTTCTCCTCCTAGTCTTCCTCCCTATTATCTAGAAGAAGAGAGTCTCACCCCCAGTTTCTAGCTGACTGCTATGAGGGCCAAGAATCCATCAGGTGCTTCTACTGGCCAGATAAAAGGAATTTTCTTTATCACCTGAAAATGGAGCCCTACGTGCACTTTTGCAATTATATGAATCCTGTGTGTTTCCCATATGAGGAATTCACAAATGATTAACTTGGGTTCCATTTGTAATTCCTATTCTAATTTATACTTCCACCTCTCCATCACTCTATAAAATTGTACCCCCAAATTTGCTTATTTGCTCAGATTATGATATCTGGGCCGGCATGTAATAAAGCTGTCTTCACCACTTCTAAAAGAGCACACAATTGGCTTTGTTGGTAGAGAGAAAGCTGTAACAACTACATACCAAATCTTCATATCCATTTTATTCATTTACCTGTTGGTAGACAATTAGCATTCAGGTTCTTTCTATATTTCAACTATATATTATGCTGTTAAGAACATTGTTCAAATATCTCTGAGATACTGATTTTAATTCCTTGTAATACATACCCAGGAGTAGGATTCTGGATTTCAAAATGTCTATTTACATATAATTAATTAATAAATACTTATGAACTATCTGTTGTAAGCACAATAGACTCCATGCTACCATTGGCTGCTGGGTCCTCGAAAATTCAGTCATGTTGTCTGGCCTATGTTTCATATCATTTCAAAAATCAGCATGTAAACAAGAAAAAAAAAAAACAGCCTAATAACATAAAAAGTAAAAAAACAAGTTAGTTTGCTTCACTCTTATGACGAAATAATCACAAGCATGCCAGAAACATAAGAGAATATAATGTGAGGAGTCTAGGGCTGAATTTTTATCATTTTTCTGCCATTATGATGAGATCGTCACAAAGTTAATTTGTGTTTTCTGACATCATTTTCTTCATATAAATATGAAAAGTTTATATGCACATCTATACATCTAAGTTAGTATGTACAACTGAGAGAAGGAAAATTTAGATAACTAATGTCCCTTCAAACTTGGAATTTCTTTTATTAAGATTTTATTTTGCATGATTACTTTAAAAGAATCTCAAAGTACAGTTCAATTTTACTATTATAAATATCCTTCTTTTCACTTGTATTTTTTGTTTATTTTAACTAGCTCCATCTTCTGAAGCTGAGAAAAGACAAAGCACATGAATTTTTTTCAGAACATGCTATTTAGTGACTTATTTAGCCACATTGATTTCTACTGCAGAACTTTATATTTGTCCTACTAAATGACAATTTGTTAAATTTGATCAGGAACTCTGCTTGTTGACATTAAGAGAATTGCATGTTATTTAATGAATTTTTCGAGTGATATCCAAAAATATATGATTTCTGTATTTTTATTTAAGCCAGACATATATGTGCTAAACCACATCAAATTTTTACACACTGGAAATATTTCTCTAAGGTATATTGTTTCCTTTTCCACTATATCCTAATAGTTTACAATTTATACTTATTTAAATATACAGCTTGATAAACTCTTTCATATGAAAAACAGTCATGTAACCAATACCCAGGTTAAGGTATGGATCACTGTCAGCATCCCAGAAGGCTCCTTTTGTGTCTCCTTCAGAAGCTTTCCCTTTCCCCAGTGGGCAGCCATTATTCTTTTACCATGACAGATTCATTTCTTGAATTTTCTGTTAGAGATAATTTCTAAAATACATACTCTGGCTTGACTTCTCTCATTCAACATGATGATCTCTGGATTTATCCTTTTGGTTACATGTAATTTGCTCTTCCATAGTTCAGAAATATAATAAATTGTTTACCCATTTTGAACATTAAAGTTGTGTTCAATTTCTGACTGTTTTAGACAATGAAAGGAACATTCTTATCCATGTCTTGTAGTGGATTATCTATCTTTTTATTGATTACCTACCTAAAAGAAGAATTGCTGGATCTGGGATAACTTTAGTAGATAGAGATTATTTTAATAAATTTCTAAACAACTCGTTACTAAATAAAAATCTAGTGTCTAGACAATCTACAACTCTTACTGAATGCCCCCACCTGGTATATTCAACCTTGTAGACTTCTTAATGCAGATCAATAAGAAAGTATCTCTAAAGATTATCTTATTTTCAGTAACTTGTTCAACATGCTTGTGTAACTTGATTGATAGTATGTACCTTGAGAGACAATAAGTAAATACCTAGTTTCAACTAAGCAAAGACTTTAGAATGTGCTATTATTAAACAGTAAAGGGTAGTTTGCTATTTGAATTTCTCCCCAATAACTAATAATTATTAATTTTCTTAACAAGTGTTGAGTAAGCCTGAGAGATTAAATTCCAAGATATCAGCCTTATTGATAGGCATTTTTCATATAAATATTATAATACATTTGCAAGAGTTGTATATCTTAGAGCATTTATAAATATAATACACTGCTGAGTTTTAGTTCTTTGGTTTGTCTGGGATTTTCAAAGGAAAAATCTAATAAAAGCAAGCAAAACTTTGTTAAAATTATATCAAAACTTGACTTTAAGAATATAAAAAGATTACAAATCTTCTTGGCTCTTGTTGTTATTTTTTTTAGGCAAATAAGAGCAAATGTTGTTTGCATAAGGCAAAAGTTTTGAAAATGGAAGGAGTTCGGGAATTATTAACTATGTGATTTAAAAAAGTTATAAAGGGAATAAGAGAATTAAGGGGAGGCAGGAAGGAAAGGAGGGAATAAGGAAGGGAGGGATGACATGAGGAAGGAGAGGAGAGATTATATTTTATGATTGCAGCCATACCTATGCAAAAACATACTTTAGAAGGGAATATAAGACATATGAAAAGTAAAATAAGCTGAGAAAAGTAAAATAAGCTTTGAAAAAGAAATGCAAAAAATTTTATGACAAATACTTGAGAGACAACATTCTCCTAATATTTCATCAATACATTGCTCATAATTTAAAATCAATTTTATCACACTAAGCTAAAATGTGGCTGTATTTTTAATATAGGAAAAAAATGCACGGGCATGACTGATGAGGTTATAAAAATTAAAAGCAACTTGCAGTTTATTAAATAGAAATCTACATAAATTTCCCTTTACCTTAGAAAATAAATCTGGCACAAATAAATTCTTCTTGAAAATCTGAATTTGGTCATTAGATCTTATAATAAGGATAGATTCTGTATATAGTTCCTAACATAATAACCTGGTGAATAAGAATATGACAGTTTAGAATCTGGATGATACTAGGGGACTCACTTTTCTGAGATTTATAAGCTAAGAAAATTGTATAAATTTTTTATAAGATAGGAATCCTTAGTAACAAAAACTTCGTTGGAGCTTACGTAAACCTCATTAAGAAAGTCAAGATAGAGAAAGAATTATTTAAGCTTCAATGCGTGAGCACTAAATTTTACAAATTTGTTTAGCTTAATTTAACAACTCCATTTCTTTGTTTCTATCATGTTGGATTCATTATCCTTGATCCCATATTTTAAAAATGAAGACAAACTGCATACCCTGATAGCTCATGTATTAAGCCAGCTATGGCGGTGTAGATGACATAAAATCCAGGCACCTGGTTTCAAGAACGCAGTGCTAGGGGAGACAATCAGAAATAAATAAATAGATAAACATGTTTCTTTCTCATCTCTCTTCTTTCATGCCTGCCAGTTTTCATTCCTGCCTGCTTCTTTCTTCAAACAGGAAGGGAGGAAGGGAGGAAGTGGGGAAAGGAAGAAGGGAGGAAGGAAAGGTTGCTATGTTCAGTTTGAGAAATACATGTTAATTTATGAAGAATTCTATAAGAAATCTGTTCAAATTTCTTCATAAACCTCAGATGTGAGTTTATAGGAGACTAAATTACTGTCAGCTGTCTTATTCTTTATTACCATATAAAGAAAGCTTGGCAGGATTTTGTTGCATTTCTAGGTTTTGTTGTTGTATACAAAAAAAGAATATGATTGTATGGGATCAGTATAAACTCGCAATACTTATTCCTATAAAGAACTGCTCTTTACTTTTTATTGGAATAAAAAAGAACAACATTGCTTGTCTTGCCACTTTTCCAACTAAAAACTTTTTTCTTTTTTTTTTTTTTTAAAGGAAAGGTACAGGCAGGAATGAAGGTATGTAAGCAAACAGGAAGGAAGGAAGAGAGAAGAGGAGGAAGAGTTTTTATTTATTTATTTTTATTTAGTTGTTCACATTTGTTGTTCACCCTGACCCGGGGTCTTGAACCCTGGACTTTGGAATGTACATGGGACTGCTCCCGGGCATACTAGACCACTAGGACACCAAGGCACACCCACCAACCAAAAACTATTACTGTGATTTTAATTCTTTGCTATCATTTTCAGATGAGCTGATTGTTGATATATTCCCATTCTGAGGTCAGAAATACAGGCATTTTCCATTGATTTTATTGTCATTTATCAGCAGTGACTTAACCGGATAAATCCTAAAATATAATATTTCTATATTTACAATGGTTGCTTAACAGGTCCCATTTAGAAAAAAAAAAGCGTAGCTTGTTTCATTTAATTTTACATAAATTTAAATGAGGCTGAAGCAAATCTGACTGGTTTTCAATGCAAAAATAAAATATAAAAACTATTCTTGGAGTTGTTTCTAAACAGAATTTGTCTTTAATTTTAACGTAACAGAAATGTATATGATCCTCAGTATTTAACTACTTAGGGCAAACAGGAAATGGGTTAAGGCTATGATATTCACTGATTTCTTGTTAGCTAAGATAATGGTCTCCAAAACTGATTTTTATTCTAAAACTTGATAGATATGATAGTTATCTCTAACCCAACAACTTATCTTCTGCTCTTTAAAAAATCACCTTTACTAATTTTTGGAAAGAAGAGTTTCTGTTACCACTCCTGTATTTTTCAGTCATCATATGTCTTAAAGCAATGTTTTGTTCCTGTTCTGTGCAATTTCAACCAAGACACCAAAGTTAGTCTTTTCCTTTAATCTATTTCTTATTCTCCTCCCTACCCTCACCCACACAACCATTCACACAAACATAAAATACCGGGAAATATAATTTATAGAAGCATGGGATAGGAATATTTATGATAACTTACATCAAATTAAAAATTAAATATGCTTATTTAAAATGGCATAGTTGCCCTCCCACCCCCTACCAGGTGAGTTTTCATTTTATATCATGCTCTAGCCTCACAAGTTACTTAGTCTTCTTTCCCCTCTCATCTCAATTTATCATTATTTCCCTTTTCTATTCTCCAAAAAGAATTCCTCGCCAGCCACTGCCACCAACATTAACCTGACAGAGGTACAGATAAGAAGAAAAACACCTGTTAAATAATAGGGTTCATGGCTGTGTGAAGACTTCTGCTATAAAATGCTACTTCCACCGGTCCAACCCATCCTCATGCGCATTAAGGTATCACTGCTATCATCTTGTCTCTAATAAAGGAATGTTCTTGGAGAGAAGAATTTGTGATAGTCCACACAATATTAGATTTAGGGTTATGTTTCATTTTGTTTTGTTTTTTTCCTTCAATTGGGAAGAACATAACTTGTAACTAAAAAAAAAATGCTTAGTTAATTTTGGTACTATGCTTGCCCAGAATCTGTGAAGAAATCACTATTGTTCAGTCTATGCATGAATCAAATCAAATGACAGAGGCATCTCAAGGGAGATTTCTTTGATTCTCCTTGACTCCCACTAAATTGACTTTTATTGAATATTGTATATGTTTTATGCCACAAGCACAAATTGCTTGATTTTTACTTTTAAATTTCATAGAGAGAGAGAGAGAGAGAGAGAGAGACAGAGACACAGAGAGAGAGAAAGAGAGACTGAGAGAAACCTGACATTGATATTGATCTCTTTGCATTGGTGTTTAGAAATATGAAAATTAAATTCATTGCCAACTTCAAGCAGAAGCACAGAATTTTACAATGTGCTTTTTATCTCTAGTTGTGTCTCATCATTTTTTCTATTTATTTCCTAGTATTTTTATTTCCTCAATTCTAATTATTCACCTTATTGCATTTCTCATATATTTGGAAGGTACATAAAATTATTTTTGGAACAATATGAGGAAAACAGTTTTTTGAACCTATAAAATCATATGCTATAGAAAAAGGACATGTCAGGTGTACATGTTCTGAAGAATGGCTGGGAAAATCAAGACCACAGAAGGCAAACCAAGAGAACATTAAGATTGATTAAAATCATGGTAATTATTTTTTTATCACTCATTGTTTAAAAAATTCTATTGGGATATATACTTTAATACTATATTAAATCACTGTATTTGAAGTGAAATCTCTTTTTGTCTAGCTACTGGATCATGTCATAAGAAAGACTTGGTACTGTTGATACACTTGCTACTTCCCAATCATTTTCACAGTGTAACACTTAGAAAGTGAAGACATTTTATGACACAATTTCATGTAGAAAGTTGTTTTTGATTGGAAGGAAGCTCTGAGATCCTAGACTAACCCAGGATGTTTCTCAATGCCCTAAGTTCAATGTCTTCTTTCACACATGCACTGTTTTTGCCACACTCTATGTTGCACCTGTTGAAATTTATGGAGCAAACAATAATAGATACAGGAATTAAAATAAAGATCCTACTGGTCAAGGTTATCAGAGAAGAATTATCAGAAGACGAAGTGATGTTTTTGTTGATTCTTGAAAACTGGGTAGCTTTTCGATGAGGTTAGAAGTACAGGATAGTTGACTGAAATCTAGTTCATGCAAAGAACCAACTTAATTAATGCAATTGCCTTCATAATGGGAGAATGGGACAATATCATTTCAGGAAAAATAGTGAACAAAAGCATGACACTCGGTTCTGAACCCATTGAATGTTTGGGCCCACACACAGATTAAGTTAAACTTTCTATTATTTTCCAAGTTTAAAAGCATTTCTTCAAACATTTTGCCCACATTCTCTATATTCCATATTAAAAGGGATTCAATAATAAAAAGCTAATAAATTACATTTGTTTCATTCATTTTGCAAAAGGAAAATCAATACAAATGCTAATGGGCAATTTTCTTACAGCAACAAATCACTAAAAATTCTATCCTTGTGAGTAAATAAAATCAATTTGCAGACTTCAAAGGTTTTGAATATCTTAATCCCCGTAAGGTACTATGTTATGAAACCTTAGATAATGTACATTCTCTTTTAAATTATACTTTTATCAAATAAGAAATACATGTCTGTCTAGCTTTTGTGTTCTGAATGGAATTTGCATTAAACATACTTATTATAAAAGCAATTCCATTTTCAGGTTTTGAACTGTTTCCTCTCAGGATAACAAAAAGAATCTTTCACATTTTCTTAGGCATTCACTGTTTTCTTTTTTCTCTTCAAAGCAATTGCGCTGTGCTTTTTTATATATATATACGCATTAAGTTAGTTTCACAGCCCTTGTGTGCCTAATTTTGACTTTCAGGTAGCATAAGAGAACAAAAATATGCTGTCACACTCTCATCTTCTTCAGATTAAAAGAGGACTGATAGCAGCATCAAGGAGAAATTGTTTTAATTTATTCTGTTTTCGACTTCCAAGGGTAAGCTTCAATATCGATGTAGCATGTTGACTACAAATATCTTTAGGGGACATCTACTCAGAAATATCTTCAGGAAACTATCAACCCATTTTAGAAAACACCGCCATTCTATTTGACTTCTATTTTTTAATTGAGAAAAGACAGAAATCTTGCTCCTGAAATGCATAGTATCTATGTAATGCTTAAAATTAGTGAATCAGACAAAGATGGACTATACATCTTAAAAAAATAATTTTTTCCCAGAAAGTATTTTTTGTCATCATCTGTAGTGAAAAACATATTTTACTTAAAATGCTCACTGTGTTTAGGGCGTGAAATTACATTTTCTAATTTAATTATCTTTGTTGTCTCATAGAGAATGCTTTGATGAGAGGAAGGTTAAGAAATAGTGTACAAAATGATTTGCAAGCTACTTCTATCACAAAAAAATATAAAAAGAGGAAAGCAAAGATGAGTAGTCAAATGTATACCTTAAGGAGATTGCATGTTTCTGAATGCTAAAGGAAGAAAGAACAAGTGGCAGAGCTGATTTTTAATTAAGTCTATGAGGGGCATTACTTTCCTTCTCCACTATACCAAGGAGGAATTTGTTGACTAGAATCCTGAATTGTTTTTTTTTTTAATAAAATACATAAATCCTTCCATATTCCTTTGCAATACTTTTGTGTTGCCAAATTGACATACTGGGTCAATCTTAAACCAAAAACTAATTGTGGGCACCCTCATTGCAGAATTAGGGGAAACAAAGATTACTGAAGAGAGGAAAGTAGCATAAATAACTAGTTCTGGACAGTATTCTGATTATCCTTGGTTAAAAATCTCAACTTAACTATGTGGCTCTAAGATATGGGCAATTTACTTAATCTTTCTGTTTAACTTCCCAATATGCAAATTAGGAATAACGGAATCCTATGAGAAAAAAACCTTCATTAAAACACTCACTGCTCAGTACATCACAAATACTATAAAGTAACAACTATTAATATGTAAATAGCTACAAAGCATTAACACAATAAAAATATACTGACTAATGAATTTAGTGATTTTAACTCCAAGTTTTAATATGGTTCTTATTTAACATGTAATTATCTTTTATACATTAAAACTTAAGAGAAAACTACTTTAGCTTTTTCTTACAGAAAGTGAAAAAATCAAATTTTAATCACATCCAAGGGAAAACAAAATCTTGAAAATAGACACTACTCTATTTAGATACCATCCACTAATTTTTTTACCTTAAATGTTAACATTGATTTTGATGCAGAATAACATTCCATAATTTCAGAAAAGCAAAGTTAATTTTGCCATTGTTTATTGTGGAATGTACATATATTGATATGTAACAACATAGATAGTAATTAACTTTAATAAAAGATACATGTTTTTAAAGTTACTAATACCACAGATTTATTTAAAAAGTTACTTGCAATTGTCAATGCTTATTATATTTTAGGGCAGACCAGAATTGTTTTTCAAAGGAGAAAAAGTTACTAATAGTACTCTTAGAGAATAGAATTTCTGTCCTCAAGGACTCTATTAAATGTCTATGCATATTATTTCCTTCTGTGCTAACAGATAGATATATAAGAATCTTGTGATGTATTTTGTAGTTTGATTTTACTATTAAGTCAAAGCAAAACTTACATGATAACAAATGTGCTCTACCTGGCCTTTCAGAGAGCACACACACACCACACTATGATTCTTTTATTGTGAACATATTCCTGATGAAAAAGAAATGAAAATAAACCAGTGCTTTTTATTGAAAGCCATATGTATTGTAGGGGATAGAAAAATAGGTAGGAGGCCTCCTTCAGTCTTCCCAGAGAATCAATCACCCTTTTATTAGTAGTTGGTAGCCATATACATTTTATAGCAAATTGCAGTTGTTTCTCAGCGTATATTGTTAGTGCAGTAAAGGAAGGCTCCATATTCTTTTCATAGTTAGTTCCTCAAAATCAATGAGATTGGATTGTAAAGGTGCAAAAGTTCAGTGCATGTATGATCAAGGATAACTGCCTGTCCTCAAAATGTTCAAATTCTACACTTCACTATACAAAGCCATCAGAGCTACCCTACATCTGTCTGTTCCTTTTCATATGCTTCTTCAGTTGATGAAGGAACATACTCCTCATCATCTAAACTAAAAAACTGAGAATTATTTTTGATTCATTCTTCATCTTACTCACCTTATTACCACACCCAATCAGTCACCAATTTCTGCATGTTTTAACTCTCTCCTTTTTTTGAACATCTGCATGTATCACGACAGATTCATGCATTTCCTCACCATTTTTCTTCTGAATTCCTGCAAAAGTCTCCTAAATGATCTCCCTTCTTATAATTTTATTTTTCCAAAAGCTGTTCTCACAAATCAGTATAACTTAACTAATGCAAAAACAGACCTTATTATTTACCTTGCTGGAAAGCTAAGAAATAATTTCATAAAGTAAAAATATTTTAATGGATTACTGAATCAGCTGTAGAATGACTATGCATTGAGTATCTCATTTATGAAACTATGTATCCCATCACAGGCAACATATTGGAATTAGTTGGCAAGATATAATCATAATAGTTTATATTGAATTTCATTGTATATCAACTATAAGTTAAATTAACAAAATCCAATTTCATGTTTTAAGCTTGAATCAAAGCACATACAATTTTGAAATTACAAATTTTAAAAATTACAATGACAAGCTATAATAAAAAGATTTGCTCATGTCGTTTTATACAACTCAATAATGAAATTATGATATCGTGTATATTTTTTAATTAAATGAAACAAATTGGTCATGCTTGAAACTGGTGATGGACATGTGGTGTTTTATTATACCTTTCACTTTTAAAAACACATGTTTGAAATTTTACATGGCAGAAAGTTTAAAAAGTGTCACCAGAATGTTTTACATATCATTCCTAGTCATATTTAGAAACTTTTTATGATAAAAATACATTGAAAAGTTGTCTAATCTTTAACATAATCGGGTAATACTCTTAGTGTACTAAGAATCTTCAACAGCTTCAATAAAATTTAATTTTAACTCTACTATATTCACCACAAAGTCTCTATTTCAGGAGCAGATAAACTTTATTATTATTATTGCCATTTATAATAACAATCATAATAAAGTTTAAAACAATGAAAAAGAAAGTTTCAAAATTAGCTAAACTTTGAAGCGCACATACTAGAAATATTAATACGCTTGGTTTCAATAGACTCAGGAACAGGTTTACTGAAATTATGGAGTCTCGAAGAAGCTCAAGCAATGGTTAATTTTAGCCTCATTTGGGCCATGCTCCAAGTAGACAAGAACTTAAATACTATATTAGAAAACTAGAATAAAATGAAAAAAAATCCCTGTATCAGTTTATATCATTAGATGAATAAAATAGATGTAATTCAATAAAAGATATTATAAACTTGACTCAGACATTTAAAATATGTAATATGCCCAGGGAGATACAGAAGAACAGGACTCCTCAAATTTTTTTTTTTATTCAGAGAATAGAAATAAAATAGTTTTGGACAGTTGGTGATAGAACATCTTAAGCAGGGTAGATCAAGTACCAAGAACTTGTTTTGAAGTAGGTAACTTGAAAAGATTTCAATGATCAAAGCAGAGATATAACAATGCTTTCTCTATATGTATATTATATATTTGGTGTGTATGTATCCTTCATTTTCACTGTAAACCCTGAACTCCAAACCTCCTAAGAGCTTAATAGAAAAAATAGTGAAAGACTAGTAGATAAACGAAGAGGAGTCTACAAAAGGAAAATATGATTCTTTGGGACCTCTTATGAGTGTAACTGCCCTCTTCCTTTGGTTTTAAAATTGAATCCATACTTACCCTACAGAAGACTGTATTTGAAACACACATGCAGTAGAATATTATTCTATAAATGCTACACTGCATGTATTATTACCCCAATTTTTGTGAAATTTGATGATTATAACTAAGTGAAATAATGAAAATTATTTTATTTTCATAGAAAAATGAAATTTGTAAGGGTAATAAACATATAAATAAATATAAAACACAAAATATAGTCAAAAATGCAGACATTAATGAGGATCCAGAAAAGAGAAAATAAGATCTATTTGGGATATTAGACGTATAAGAAGTACAGAGAAATGGCTCAAGGATGCTTTGAAACATAAAGGAATGACGAAGAAGAGTAAAAAATCAGGTTTTAAAGATATATTGATTTGTATAAAACACCTAGTTTATGTGTCATTACGCAAATAGCTTTCAGGGTTGAGTCTAGGGTTTTATCCAATGATGATAATGGTGGTGGTGGTAATATGGTCACAGCTAAGATGACCAACCATCTGAGTTTGCCCAGGACTCTATGAACTTAGCACTCAAATGTCATTGCTCCAAGCAATCCTACAGTACTGAAAATGAGCTTCTTAGTCCTCTAACTTTAGAGTGCATAACTGGAAGATGATCTAAGCTGCTGTGGATTGAATCCGCCACAATGTTTGTGTCAAGGATGTTAAACACTAATGGTGGGGAGAGGCAGGAAAATTAGGCCCATTCTAGCAATGTATAGAATTTTTCTAATGGTCAACTTTGGCTTGAAAGGTAACATAGGCTTTCCATTAGGCGTCCTGAATTTTTACTGAAACTGCCCTGCAGCCTAAGACTTTTCTTATGTAAACTCCCATGCTTTCCTCTACTCTTCATATGGGACTGATCTACATTGCAGTCTGACAACTCTACTCATTTTTTCTCATAGATCTTTTCTTCATAACATGCTTCCATGTATAATTCTATGTTGACTCTGCTTTTCAGAAGACTCAGACTATCACAAGTGGTGACAGGAGTAGTCTAAGAAAATGAATGGTAGGATGGGGCTCTGGGTCTACACTCTCTATACATCAAACAAAAATGACACGGCTCTGAGTGATATGTGGGATATAGACAGTTCCTGGAACATGATGTTTGATTTCTAAAAATTTCATGACAAGTGACCAGATTAAAAAAAAAAATCTTTTGAAGATGAAATTTTCATGTAGGGGTAATGACTCACGCATTTGAAAAATGTGGAAGAAACAATGAGTATAAAGACAGCATAGTTGACTGGCTACTGCTACATTGTAATGATACTCTAGAGAGGGATAATGAAAAAAAAACCTGAGAGCTCTTGACAGCAGTTGAAACAAAATGGGAGAGTTAAGATTTGCTAGATTATAAATAAACAGTAAAAAGTTGACACAGTTCAGCAATAAACAGAAGCTCCATAGTAGATCTACAGAATTTTAGAAAACCATAAATGCTCAGCAAAGATGACTCTGCAATACTGAAATCAGAGACTTGCTTGGCATGGTATGAGCTAAGGAAATATGTGTATGTTCCTTAAAGTGTGCATTCCTCAAACACTCCTTTTGATTCTCTGAGCTAGTAAAGGCGATCCATTTCTTTCCCTAGTAAAGTCTAGCAACGTCCTTTTTCTAAAAGATGTTGCAGTTATATCATAACCTACAAGGCAAGGGAACATCTCATGAGCACCACTTCATGTCATAATTGCTAAATCAATAACTATGGCTAAATCCCAGTATAATCCACAGGGTGAGTTTCTGAACACTGAAAGGAGGAAAGAGAATATAAACAAATTATTATAAAAAATAGTTGCCATGACCAGCCAGAGTCAGGGAAGTATCCCAGGAATGGGATTTTGAGTGTACTTGATCAAGAGGTGTTAGAATGAATGACTGGATAAGCAAGGGTTCTCATACTTGGATCACTTTTTTGGTATGTAGAATTTAATACTCAGAAACAAATTCAAAATGTAGGGAAAAATCTCTGTGAAGGTAGCTCTTAAAGACATGCAGGAAGACAAACATTTGTGTAGGAATACCTGAACTTCCCTGGCAGATGGTAGAATAAAGATTAGATAATAAAGTAAACAGAGACAATTGCATGTGAACAAAGAAACATCATCAAAGTATGCTTCATCAAAAGCTTGAGAAGATGTAACATTGACCAAGGCTGATGCTAATGTAGTGGTAACTAAGAAGCTCATTATTGGCTCTGCTGGGTAGACCAAGATGATAATGAGAGGGGTGACCACAGAGCTCAGATCATTAATACACATGTGCATCAGCATGCTCTCATACACTGATATACTCTCCTCTTTCCTTTTCTCCAAATTAAGAGAAGGAAGCTCAAAGGCCAAAAAATAGCATGGCAACTGCCATGAGTGCTGTCTAATATTACAACTCCAAAAATACAATGATGGATAAGAAGAAGCCACTGACTAACATTTCCATACAGAACCCACTGATTAAAGAATCAACCAAATCCCTAGGGAGAGGATTCCTACAACACTGTGACATCTATAACTGTAATCATCTTCCCATATCTTTCCACAAAAAGACCTATGCTTATTGAATTAAGTGACAGCAGTGGAGGGAAATGCTCAGATATCTTAAAGATTATTATATATAATGCTTGAGTCAGAATTGATACTCCAAGACTTAGAGCATCATGAATGATTCCTGGAGGTGGGACTTACAAAGGCCAAGTAATAAGTGGAGTCTCAGCTAAATTCTGACTCATTATGGGTTCACTGCACCCACAGATTCAGTCAGGGGCCATGTCCTTATAATAAATGTTTATAATTAAAATTGATATACTTGACAGTTAAATGAACCTCAGTCAGGGTTTGCTGTTTCTGGAATAAAAGTTATCTGAATAGATAAAGATCAATGTATTTGAAACTCACCCTCTACCCTCTCCTCATTCAAGCTGATTGATCAAGAGAATAAAAATTAATGACATCTCAGAGCATAGGAGTGGATGTAGGAAATTAGTGTCTCCATAAGACAGGTTTCAGGTGTAGTGGTCTCTGTTATATCTCTCTTTAATTTGCTAGTCTAGCCATTATTGACTGATTGTAGACCACAACAAGCTGAACAAAATAATACTCCAGTTGCATCTGTATGTTAAATGAGGTATCATTACTGGAGTAGATTAATTAGGCCTCAAAAACATACTTGCAGATATTGATCTGACAAATGTATTGAATTCAATTACATTTAAAAATAAGCTTAGTTTTAATGCACCTATGACAAAAACACATGCATTTATAGTCTTCCCCCCACACACAGAGCTATGTCAGCCATTAAAAAAAAATTGCTCATATGACTCCAAGAAAACACACACGTGGAATCAGTGCCAGGAAATTATATCGTGGTCTTCAGCATCTACACTAGAATGAATTAAATGGACTGTTTTCATTAATTCATGAGTGTTCTTCAGCTCTTCAAAGTATCTTTTCATTCATAAATATAGTCAACATTTCCAAATTTAAAAAAATAATTTTGATTCTTTTTCATATATTTAATTATAGGACATCTTAACTCACAGAGAACACTACGCTATTGGAAAATTTTCCTCAGCAAAAAGGGCAAAGAAGTAGTCTTGCATTTTTTATAGCAAAAATATAATTGGTCTAAAAGCATAGAAGTGGTATGGATGAAAAGACTGAGTGTTGGTGAGTATGAAGTTATGTAATGATGATTTAATGGCTCATTAGTCTAAGAAATACAACTAGTTTGTTATATAATTCTCTTTTTTAGTGAAAAATTTCCTAATTTTAGTATTTATCATTATTAGTATTATCCCAAACTATTCAAAAATTGCATTAAAATCATTTTAAATGGAGATGCTAGGTGTAGCTAAATATGTAACAAGTCCCAAATTCAGCATTCAGTAAATACAGACAACAAAGAGATCTAAGAAACCTTTTTAAAGGCACTAAAGCAAGGATTATGTATCTTTCTTACATATTGTGAATTATTTTTGGCACTGACAATATTAGAATAATGCAATTAAAATATTCGACTAAATATTTAGAGTATTAAATACTTTTTAACCACAAATTTATATCAAATTTCATAATTTCATAGTAAAATATCCAGCTATCTATTAATAATATGATATATGATGAAAACATCAGGGTAGAATTGCACAAAACTCATTATTCTGTTTTAAAGACAACAGAAGCATTTTCAGCATTAGGGGAATTCAAGCACTATAATACAAATAAGCTAATTTAGAATGAGTCAAATACCATTTTTTATTTTTGACAAGTGAACATTTCTATTACTAACTAAAAATTAGATGGAATTAATCCTAAAACATAAACTCTATTTCCTTAAATTACCTTATGCTTGCATGTGTATTCTCCACTTTTAAACTAATCAACAAATTCCTAATACTTGATTTTGGAGTAAACTGAAATTTCATAAATAACGAAAGGTGTCATTTTACTGGGTATAATTTGTATCTACTTTCATGGTTACCAAAATCGGGCAAAACAGCTAGCTCATCTTTGGTTGTGTTGCTTAACAAAAAAGAACAAGAGAATACTTAGAGGGAAAAGAGGAAAAGATTCATACTTTTCACCACCCTAATATGTTTATGCTGTACGTCACACGTAGGCTGGGAAAGTGCATTATTATCAAATCCTCAAGATGATGTGACTCAGAACTTCCTCAAAACCACTTTGAGAAACATTTCTCTGGAGTAATAAAATCCTGCTTTTCTCCTGTGTGCTACTAACATGTTACTTACTTTTCAAAGTAGCTTGATATCCTTCTATATTGTTCTTTCAGAAAATATATTGCAAAATAGCAATAAATTAAGATTGTTGCCTTTCCTAAAATAAGAAAAACTCAGGCAAGTTACTTTTAAGAAGTAATGTAAACAAATAAATAACAAAATAATTTTTAAAGATATTTTAAAATATTTGACTAAGAAATCTAGTCGTGAATAATGTATTTCATTATAATAAATAACTGATTGTATCTAATGTTAATCAAATTGTTATTTTGCTGAGCAGGTGAATGTGTAGGCTTTTTTTCTTAATTATTTTATTTTGCTGGTTCCTTAGACTGAAATCATTAAAACCAATTTAGGTTGAATCATAAGTGAGACATTCCAGCGCTCAAAGCACTGATAATATCCTAGAAATAACGCAAGTTATGTTTCAGAAGCTTAACTTGTGGTCAAGTCAGTAGTTTATTGTGATTATCCTAAATTCATGAACGTACACAGGACAGTCATGTTTTTGTTTTTGTTTTTCTGAATTTGGGCACTTAATTTTTCACTACCTGAATATGAAGATAGATTGTGCATTCCTGATAATTTGCTAGACTCTTTTAGTTAGGCTTTTGCAAGAAGCAGACAAAATGTATTCATTTTATGGAATAGAATAAAAGGGAAGTGCTTTGGCCTCTACTTTCAAGGTAAAACTGTGTTCATTAAAAACAGAGGAATCTATGATAGCAAGAAGGGAAATAAAAAGCCTGCTATTTCCCTTAAATTGTTATGTGAAATATTAAACAAACTGACAATTCATGCTAATACATGTTTTTTAAAAAAGAAAAAGACTAGAAGAAGCATTCAATTCAGAATCAAAACTATTATGTCTCCACCGTTCTGTTTCCCACAGCTGTACATCTTTGGACAAGTTACTTCAACTCTCTGGGTTTTTATGCCTGCTTTTAAGTTTGAGTAATAACAAACTACCCCAAACTTTAGTGACTGAAAACAACAAGACTGTTTATGAAGCTACAGTTTGTGCTGTGCTAAGTGGTACAGTGCTCAGCTCTGCTTGACATCAGCTGGGGTCAACAGAATATTAGGAAATGGAACCAAGCAGAGGTTTGCTCACTCCTGATCTGGGAAACATCCAGGGAAGGCATAGTTAGAGTTCCTTAGGTACTTCTTTGTTTCTCTGAAGTCTGTCTGCATGAGGGTTTTTGGAACAATCTCCTTTATCATACATGAAAATGATATACTTGAATTACATAATCTCTAAAGTATCTTTTATCTCAGAAAGTCTCTGAATATATAGAAAAGAGACTAGCTTGAAAGTGATCTGAGACAGCTAGCATAACGTTAACATATTGGGATAGAGGGGAATTTCAGAGAATAAGTAACTCAGAAAGTGTGTGAAGCATCCAAATCACCAAGTGACTGGATTTTTCAGTATTAAGGATTATATGTGATTGCAAATGCAGGACTATTTTCAAAGGGTACAATTTCCAGGACATAGGGTGGGTTGATTGTCTCATCCTATTTAGTCTGTCAATTTAACAACAGAATTATTATCATGGCTCATTTACATTTTGAACACCAGATGTGATGCCAAGAGATTTCAGCATGTTTCCATTGCTATGATTTAAAAAGTCCTATGAGGATATATATATGCATATATATTTGTGTATGTGTGTATACATATATACATATGCACGTACATATATGCATATATTATATCCTAGCACATTATCAATATATGTGAAAACATGTCACAAAAAATGTGTTTTTGTTTTTGTTTTTTTTTTGGCATTGTTATCATTGACCCTGATGACTTATCCGATATTAGCATACCAGAGTATACGAATCAATGGTACAAGTGACAAACTTTCTTTAACAACAAAAATTAACCTAATAGGGAATTTAGCATACTAGTTATATATTACAATGAGTGAAATACAATAAGGCATGGAGTATCACCTAAAGTTAAATGGAAGGAATTCAATTACAAACAGCCTGTATTTTCTGACTTCAAGTTGTGTATTTGTTTTATTGCATAATGAATTACTTTGATATGATTACTGCATAGTCACAATCACATTTACATATGTAAAATGTTTTTTGATCACTTTAAGTAAATGCATAGTTTTATAACAGGGAAGTTATTTAACAAAATATGGAACCAGCTGTTCTCACTTCTTCTAATAGAATTATTTGCTTTTGTGCACTACAATGCTTAAATCAAAAAAGACTAAAACTTGCAAGGTCATATAATTTAGCAATCTTAACCTTGTAATTCAGTAGTGTTACTACGTGAGCTTGCCTCTGAATTCTGCACTTTATGGGACTCTGATATTTCACAAGAAAGGAGATTGGTACAAACATAAGACGAATTTCCAGACTGAATTTATCATTAATTCCTAAATTGTTACTAAAATGTAGAACCTTAAATAAGCAGTTCTTGGGTGCCTTGACATTTCTCTTTTGAGAAGGGGTCTATTTTCCCATTAAACTGGAATGATTCCAGATCTGTGATCCAACAGTAAAAAAATAACAAAAAAACAACTAATATTTGCCTGCAATATTTTAGCTTTTCAGGCATGTATTTTGTGCAAATTGAAACTCTATACAATATCTGCAAATGGAAATGGACTACAGCAACATGAATGAACCTTGGTTTTCAAAGGTGATGATTACTATGAAATCACACAGAGGTTCTCAAATTTTAAACCGTTTTTCTGGAGGGCGGTATAATTCTAACTCTTCGCATTCAAGTTATAGGGTCTACATGCCTGGTGAGTGCAGCAGAAAGTTCAGAGGCTCTCTTTTTCAACTAACTTCCACTCATAAGGAAAAGTTTCTCTTTCAGGAGTTTAAGGCTGCAAACACTAGAAACCTGATTGTCTTTGTCTATGGTTTCTGGGTTCCATGTCAAGTTCCATGTGAAGAGAGGTAAACCAGAGACAATCATCCTGTCGATGATACTGTTATGCATAATCCTGGGATCAGTGACCCAGGGATTTTATCCAGGGGAATAAGCAGTCCATAAGAATAAAAACTCTAAAGCTCTCCAAACTGCACCTCCAAACTGACTTTACTGGAAACAGAGGGTTAAGAAGTAATGCTAATTTATATCAGAAGATGCTGTGAAAAACACTAGAACAATAAGTCAGTATTTAGAGAAGTTTAACAGGTAGACGTGATTTTAAATGAAAACATGAAACTCAACAGAAATTTACATCATATACATTTCTGTTCTCTGGTCATAATGGAGTTGAATCATAAATAAATACAAAAAGAAACTTGGGAAATTCACAATTATGGGGATAATAATATAGCTCATCCCTAAATAAATGAACGAGTTAAAGAAGAAATCACAAGAAAATTTGAAATACTTTAAAATGAATGATAATGAATAGTCAACATACCAAAAAATATGGTCACAGATTAAGCAGTTCATAGAGAGAAATTCATAGTGGTAAGTGCATATATTAAAAAAGAAGATAAAAATTATTAACTTTTCACATTAGTAACTGGGGAAAATAGCAAAATTAACCTAAAACAAGCAGAAAGAAGGGAATGACAGGTTACAGTGACATATTAAAATATGTAGATAGGAAAACATTAGAGAATATAAGAAGAATTAAAAACTGGTTAACTGTAAAGTTAAATAAATGTCATAAACTCTAACTCAGTTTGCTTAATATAAAGCCAGAGAAGAATCAACAAAAATCAGGGATGAAAGAGGGAAGACATTATTATTAATCTTAGCAAAAAAAAAAAAAAAAAAAGATGGTAAGGAATACTTTGAATAAGACACAGACTACCAAAAATTGACTGAAAATAAAAAAAAAACACTGATAGAACTATCACCAATGGAGTAACTGACTTAGAAATCAATCTGGGAGAAAAGTCAGGGCCCAGAAAGTTTTACTTATAAATTATAACAGTTACAGAATATTAATTCTTCACAAACTTATCCAAAAAATGTTAAGATGAGAGTACAATTTTTAACCCACTCTGTGAGCTCAATATTAAGCTTGCTAGGAAAACCATGCTAACACATCACATAAAGAAGTAAATGGTAGCAAATATATACCAAAAGTATCTTCAACCAACTACTAGCCAAATAATTCCAACACATATAAAATAGAACTTCACATTATGGCCAAAAGTAACTGTCCCTTTTGTACCAAAAGATAGGTAGTTTTAACAACTGGATATGTATTAATGTTGCATACAAATATCATCCAAATAAATGACAAAATACAAGGTAATATTAATGAATACAGAAAAAAGTAGTTGACAAAATTCAACATTCCTTCATGATAATAACATAAAATGTATTTGGAATAAAATGATTTTTTATTTGACAAAGTACATCTGCAAAATGCAAATAGTTAATATGCAATTAGCTAAATATAAATTGGATGTTTCCCCTTAAGAACAGGAATAGGATGAGGATGTCTTCTCTAGTTAGTTCCTATTCAATATTCTATTTGAGTCTGTAGCCAAAGAAATTAAACAAAAAAGAAGGAAAAGATGGAAGAGGAAAAGGAGGATGGACGATAGAAGAAAGGGAAAAAATGAGACGTAATAGCAGAAAGAAGTAAAAGGAGAGGTAGTAAAAGGAATTCAGATTGGAAATTGAGAAGTAAACTTTATTTGAAAATGGTATGATCTTATACAGAGAAAATCCTGAAGAATTAATTAAATTCCTATTCAAATTAATGAATGACTTCCGCAAGGTGGTAGGATACAGGATCACTACACAAAAATCAACTGTATTTTTGTACACTAATAAAAAGCAATCCAAAATTTAAGAAAATTTCATTTCAATATCATAAAAATAGGAATAAATTATTTAAAAAAATTAAACTCATATTCTGAATAGTGAAAATCATTTCTAAAAAAAGAACACCCAATTAAACAGAAATATATCAATAGCAGGGCTCAAGAATAGTTACTGGGAAAGAGGGGAGATGAGAGGAAAGAGTGGTTGGTGTAAAGGATACTGGAACTCTGGTGGTGGGTGTGGTGTGAAAGTTAGACTGAGATGCAATTTCAGTGTCCTAAATGGAATTTAGCATTGTGAACCAAAGAAATCATAATTATTACCATAAAAATGAATGAAATATACAGAAATTCTAAGACGGAAACAAACAAAATAAATACATCACTTGTGAGTATGCTGAAAGATTTGATATTGTTAAGATTACAATATCCCCCAATTATTTCTATGGTTCATCACACTCACTAGTGAGAGAGAACTCACACTTTGAATTTTAAAACTTAATACAAAATTAATCAAGACAACTGATATCCATAAGTATAAATGTATACATTAATTTACATAGAATTTAGAGCTCAGAAAGAAACACATTTAAAGGTAATTGATTTTTAATAAGTTGCCAATATAATTTGGTAGTGAAATAATAGTTTTTTTCAGAAAAAGATGTGGTGACAACGGATATTCACATGCAGATTCATATGGATATGCTCATGCATCTACAAAAACTAACTCAAAATGGGTTATAGGCCAAAATATCAAAAATAAAACATAACACTTAAAAGGAAGCGTAGTTTAAATCATAGTATCCTTGGATTAGACAATGGTTTCTTAATATGACACCATAATCACAAACAACTGCAGTAAAATGTTTAAGCCAGTTTGGAAAGCAATCTGTTAATTTCCCAAAAGGTTAACATATAGTTGCCATAGGACCTAATAAGTTATTTCTCAGGAACACATCTAAAAAAAAAGTGAAAATTAGTATCTAAAGCAAAAGATATGCTTCAATGTCCCTAGCAATTTTATTTGTAATAGTCAAAAAAGTGGAAACAAGCCAAATTTCCACTGACAAAGATAAACAAAATATCACATATCCACACCATCTACTGTTACTTGACAAAATAGTAATGAAATGTTGACATGTGCTGCAAGATAGATGAACATAATGTTAAGTGAAAGAATTAATCACAAAGAAGCACATATCATATAATTCCAATTATGCAAAATATTCAGAATAGGACTCTCAGGGTTAGAAAACTGGGAGACACATGCAAACTTCTAATGATGTGTAGTTTCCATTTAAGCTCATGAAACTTGCCTGAAATTATAAAGTGATAGAATACATACATACATACATGAAAATAAATAATTGTGATGGTTGCACAACTTGGGATTATAACCCAAACCATTGACTTGCATGTTTTAAATATGTAAATTTTATGGTATGTGAATTATATCACCAAAAAAATAGTCAAGGAAAAGAGTACTATTTTGAGAAATTAATATGAATGTTAAAAATAGATTTAAAATCATTTCCATTTTTTATTGGAAACAATAAGATTGCTCAAAATATGAGTCAAAATAATTATGATAATCCATCAAGGAAATTATGCCTATTAAAATAGTATTTACAGATTGTTAATTATAAAATATAAAGTTCATGTTAGAATGTCAAGAGGAAAGACAAAGTGTTATTAATAATAAGATATTTATATATAAAAATAGCATGAATATTAATGACAAAATATCAATAGTTCCAGTGTGCACACAGTATTAGTGTGAGTGAGTAATTATTATTTCAATTTCTTTCATGTTTCCAAAGTTTCTAATTTTCTTATAAAATTTTAATAAATAATTTTTGAATACATAAAAGTATTTATCTATTCCAAAATTTTATTTTAGTGATGTTTAATGATGATTAGCTGGTATATGTCTACTTTTTCACAGAGTTATCACTAGATTTTGACTGTTAGGGTTTCACATGAACATTGAAAATAATTGAATATGCAAATATACTCATTTTTATTTTTCATTATATCTATGAATTAAAATCTGAGCCAAGTAAGCTGTAAATATCAGTTGCTCTACCACTAAAATAGTATTAAAGGAGGACAGAAAATGGAAAAAAATTGTTGATAATCATATTTTTTAAAGTTTATTTTTTAATAAGAATGACCAATAAACCTCTGGTCTTTTCCTTGCTAATCATAATAATGTCATAGGTAACAAAAGAAAAAAATGAATCATCTTATTCAGAATTTAGAGAACAATTGTTCATATGTGGTTAGAACTTTGAATTTCTGTGGAATTATATTTTTTGATATCTTAATACTAAATTTTGAAAGAAAGCAGCACCATAAATATTATATCTTTTGTGAATATTTATTTTCCCTGAAGAAAAGAATACATAATATAGTTACTTTTGTCTAATTTTGATTCAGTTCACATAGGTTTTAAAAACTGTTAACTAAGAAAATAGCTAGTTAAAAAAAAACAAAAAAAACCCAGCTCATAGGTTGTTATTGTTGAGGCTGTTAATACTGGAAGTTGAATAATGAAAAATCTGGAAGAGACCAGAAAAATCATTATTCAGAAAAGGTAGTTTGCTTGACTCTGTAAAACACTTCCAGAGTCAGATTCATGTCTTTAGTAACCTATTCTAGTACTTAGTACCCTGACAACCAAATTCCATTTGAGGTTGTTTTCCTACTTAACTTACATTTTCTCATTTAGCCCTCACTTAAATTAGATAAATAAAGCAAATAAATTTTTAGACTAGAAAATTCAGTTTTGTTTTTTGTTTTTCAACATAACCCTAATGAATTCCCTGGCAATGTTTTACTATAGCAAATAATGGGAGAGAGCATATTATACTTGGAAGATGATTTGCATAAGTATTCTTGTGTACCATGGTGGGGAAAAGAATTTACAGTTGTACCCAAGTGCTTTGGAGCCCACTACCTGACCACAAAATTCAGAACAGAAACACTTGACAAAATACTACAACCCATTCTAAGCAGAGTCGACATCGATCAACACTCAGCATTGGCGACAAAGAAAGTAACTGCACTAATAATTCTATTGTTATTACTTACCTATGTATCCCTCAGGCAATCCTCAACACCTATAAACTGTTTCTGAAAATGGGTTTTTAAAAAAGATTCAGTGCCACTTATTGCCTCTAGAAGATTTAGTGTAAATTTATATTTCATGAATGTTTTTCCAGACACCGGTCAAGAATTTTAAAGAGTAGTCGGAGGGAGTTGCTGGATTTATTGAAGGATTTATCTGGAGTGCCAACCAAAAGCAAATTTGGCAAATTCATGGTATTAAAAGCTAGGTAATCATGAATGTGATGACCAGGGTAATAGAAAAATATCACTGAATCTGCTACTGGCCAGGATACGATAATGTTCTAAATGAGAGATGTGCTTCAAAAACGTTTAAAATACAAATTACATTTTGTCCTGGTCTAGGTTTCTCAATTCTAATACTATTAACATTTAGAACCAGAAAGTTCCTTGTTGGAAATTGTCTCTTGTTTAGCAACATGCCTGAGTTCTACCCAGTAGATGCCAACAGCATCCTTAGTGCTGTGATAACCAAAAATGTTTCCACATGTTTCTGAACAAGTGCCATAAATCCACGAAACTAGATACTTAGTACCGGAACTAGCAACTATCCCTGTCTCATATAATGACTAGTCTGATATCTCTGAGAATTTGTCTTATTTACATAATTACTGCTGCTGTTGTTGAACACTAATTTATTTAGACATTTCTGGGATCTTTTTTTCACTTTTGTCTTACTTCATTGTGGTAGTGCAAAGAAAACAAGGATTTGGAGATACCTGTTTATGCATGTACGTGTGTGTGTATAAATACATAAATATATATATATATATAGATAGATAGATAGATATAGCTATCTATCTATCTATATATAGCCAAATGTTTGACAATAGGCTATATATGTGTGTGTATGCATATATGTTTAAATCCCATTCCATATGTAAAACATTTGACTATTTAAGCTTTATCTTTGTTTTCTGCTGAGAGGAATTCTCTAGGTATCCGAGACTTACCATTAATTTGACGCAAAAAGAAAAAAATTAGAACCATAATTCTGGTGTTTCATATTAATTCTCACTTGGTTTAAATCAGAATACAGAAGCTGTTCATGAGAAGCAAGACTGATAATTCAAATTCACCCATTAGATGACAATGTGTGGTGATATGCTTAAAATGTCTACAGTGTAGGGACAAGTAGCCTCTAGTGTGGTCACTAATGATCCCTGCCAACTCATATTCACTCCTTTCTCTAATTTTTTCCTTTGATTGTGTGGTGGACCTATTTATGATTTTCTAACAAATAGAACTATCAAAGTGGTTGGATATCACTTCTCTAATTGTGTTCCAAAAGGCCTATTTTCCCTTTTGTTTGTGTCCTCTCTTGCTATATTATTTATGAGCTCTAAGGTAAGCTAGCAGTCATGTTGTAAAATGTCTTATGGAAAAGTCCACATGACAAGAAACAAAGGTCAATGCAGAGCTGTGACCCTTTGTGCAACAGTCCCACAAGAACTGAACCTTGCCCACAGCCATATAAGCAAACTTGGAAGCAGTTCCTCCCCTACTGCTCCTTCTACTGAAATCATATCTCTGGACAACACCTTGATGGCGATTTTATAAGACACGTAAACTGGTCCAGAGAAGTTATTAGATAATAAGTATTTTTGCTTTAAATTAATACATTTTGGTAAATTGTTATATAGCAATAAATAAGTAATGCAAACATAGTAGAATAAATTTTTTTTTCTTTCTTCTCATTCATCTCCTTTTAATGATGATTGCCAGCATCCTCATCTCTCACTCTTCTCTCAGATAAAGCTACATCGTTAGTCATCTGTCCCTAAATTTGGAGGGGCAATCTGATACTTGGTGACCGTATAGTCATTGTGCTCCAACCCAAAACCTAGCACTAATACTGCCAGTCAATTATTATCAATCATAATAGCAATAGAATTTCAATTCTTATTATGAAATTATCAAGGATATGATGTTTATTACTCACTACTGGTTATTTGATCCATGGATTAATGGATTAATCTCAAGGACAAAAACTCAAATGCAAATCCTCTATGTAGATTTTAATTTAGGCATCCCAAACTAGTTAAATCTTCTCTGCATTTATATCTCATTTCCAAACCCAGTTTCTTCATTGTTAAAAAAATACCACCTTTATCAACAGATAATTTTGATGAATTAAATGAAATAAATGCATGAATGATTCCTAATTCTATTACTTGATGTAGTAAGTGTTCAATAAATCTTAAGTATTTTTGCTGATGTTATTTTAATTTCTTCCTCTTACAAACCTCTTCTTCCGAACCTATCTGTGGGTGATTAGCTCTTTTTCTAGTACTTCTATTGCAGGAATATCCTTGTTCTAAAAATATGAAGAAATTCATAGAAATAATTAGTTCTTTTTTCCTTCCAAGTTCCCAGAAGGATCCACTTACTTCTTACTGCCTCTAGATAAGAATAAGACCAAATGACAAAAAAAAAAAAAAAAAAAAAAAATCCATTGTTTATGACCAGTCCAAAATCAATTAAATAACTTCCCTTTTTCTCTATTAGCTAGAAAATTGTCTACATGATTAAAAACTTAGGACCAACCATCTTAGAAGGTGAATCATAACTTTTTATTTTTTTAAAAAAGAAAAGGTGTCAAAAAGAAAAATGAACTAATATATCCTTGGTTTTCTTAAAAGGGGAAAAAACTTTTTTCAAGGTTAAAGTTAGACTTAACAATATTAACGGCATCCATGTACCTAAACTAAAGGAAAACTCTTCGTTATGATTTGACTTGTCAGCATCTCCAGAGCTGAAATTCTAGGAAGAACCAGATGTATATCTATTATTTATGTCAAAGTAAAGGGTAATTCAAAAACGTCCAAAAGAATGACTTATCAATAAATATACTTTATTCATATATTTTGGATTGATGGTATTGGATTAATATACTGGCTTTTCTCAAACATTCTTATAAGATAACATGTCAATCTCTTAGAAGGTTTTAATAATTTATAGTGAATTGGTGTAAGTAGGTCTTTTGAGAATAGCTTTTCCAGTAACTCAGTTATGATAAGAAGAGAAAGACATCTGAGTATCAGATATGAATGTAGCTCTGCTAAAAAGAATCTGCGTAGCTAAAAAGAGATATAACAGAATCAAGTGACTCAGAAGAGAGGAAAAAGAAAGGGACCTAAACAGATGTGCTAATATGAATCAGCACAAAGTGGATACTGTGCACCTTTATCCCTCATTAAAAATGCTAATGGATGGAACGTTTCATGAGATTTCCTTAAGTGATTCAATAACAAAAACTGTATATATATATATATATCGAATAAGTTTATGAAAATGCTAATAATATTAGTAGGTCAGCATTGTTTATCTTCTGGCGATTTTTGGTTTTGGTAACCTGTGGGACACTTCAGATGCCTCACAGAAACCTGTTTTTTGAATGTTTCAATTTCAAAAATTACTCAGAAAGGATTTGCGAAATATTTCGCACAAGATGTTTAATTTTCGTAATGCTTCTGTCTATGTATATTTATGATATTTGCCTCCCAGGTAATGTCGAAAAGCTTTGTTTCCTTGTTGTAGTTAGTACTTCACATCTTGAGAGCTTTACGAGATTTGGCCATCTACTAATACACACAAACATGTTCACATGATTTCAAAATATAATCTTAAAATCACTTTGAAATGACGACACAAAGCAGTGTTGGCTCACTGTCACAAAAACACGAAGAAATGGAACCAACTTTAAAAATTCACTTTGCAATCAAGAAAATTTTTTTCATAAAATTGAAAAAAAAATTCCAATGTAACAGTAATGTGTCTTTTTTAAAGCTATCACTGCTACTGACATAAAAAAATAATTCTTTCTGCAATTCTTCAGTGACTTTTGTTGGCGACAAAATAGTTACTAGAAAAAAAATTGTAAATAGCTGTTTTCTAAGTCTCCAGGCATTAAAAAAAAAAAAAAAAAATTCACTTGAATGTCACCTGCTTCAATTATTAAATGAGTTTAAAGCTAGGATTTAGTATACAAATAGAAATAAACCATGATCTTCTACCAGCATAAATTTGCAGAAGTGCAAAATCTTTTTAATACAGTAACATCAACAATGGTCTAGTTAAAATTTTGTTTCAGTGGTTACAAATGTAAGGTAGCATAAGGTAAGGAATTGGGAGAAGTAGGAATACCCCATTGACTATGCAGCCTGGTGATCTCTCTGGGTACCAGTTTCCTTATCTTTAACATGAAGAAATGCTACTAGATGATATCATATGTTTCTTTTAGTTCTAACATTCAAAACTATATGCAAGTATTGTGGGACAATTAAGGAGTGATTCCTTCACATAATATTCAACAGTATAAATTGTGACAAACGTATCCTACCATATATTTTCCTTCATTGTGTTTTTTAAATGGACTTTATTTTTAAAAACAGTTTTAGATTCACAGTAAATCTGAATAGAAAGTTTCCTGCTACCATTTCTCCTCTATACACACACAGCTTCTTCCACTATCAACACTACACACCAGAGCAGTAACTTTGTTTCAACTGATAATCATCAACATTGATATATCCATGGTTTGTACTAGTATCTACAGTTTACAATAGGTTCAGTCATGGTCGTGTACATTCAATTAATTTCAACAAATGTAAATTACATTTTCCTTCAGTGTTTCTATTGTCTAGTGACCAGATTATTATTTGATGGTGTAAAAGGCAGTAAAATATTCCTAATAATAAGTGCCAAGCTATGACATACAAATATCGGTCCTTAGATGTTCTGTTAAAAAACTCCCTAGAGGCATAGTCTGATGGCTTAATGGTTAAGTCCACCAGATATAGTCCACATACCAAGGACCAGGATTTATGACAAAGGGCTGAAGGACAGGGGGGACAAACAAGATGAACAAGTATATAAAATAAGTAAAATGTGTCTTCCTCATCTTCAAAAAAAAAAAAAAATCCCTATAGATCATCCATAGATATATTACATTGAAACTTCCTGTTTATCTTTATCTTCCACAGCAACTTAATTCTAATGTTATACACCTAGTAGACGACAATCAACATTTGTTAATATTGATTTGGATGACTTGAATTTGAACTGAAAACATGCATTTTAAAAAGAATTGAAAATAGAAATAAAATGGCTTGAAAATTTTGTATCATTCTCTGAGTAGAATATTCTCTCTCTTCAAGAATTACCTTATGTGATTATTATGAAAAAGTCATAAATACCTTCAAGGTGGGGGAAGAAAGATCTGAAAAGAGCATTAATTACTGAAGATCACATTGCTAACTGGAGCAACAGTTTTGTTTTGAAGGCTTTTCCCCAGCTAACACGTATCTTTTAAAGCATCAAATTGAGTATTCATTTATCAGAAGGAATATCACCCAGTAGGTAAGGATTTTCAAAGTTTAGTATTTTTTTTCCAGTGAAATGGGACTTTTCCAGTGAAGTAATAAGGATGCTTTGAACATTTTAAATCTAGCCATAGGGTCTTCTTTCTTCTGTGGATAGTATGGAGAATTGCTTCATGTGGTGAAAGAAATCCTTTAACTACAGAAAATTTTAATTCATTAGGACCAAACCCAGCAAGATCTATATCTATTAATTCTCATGAAATATAAAGAGTTGGACAATATGTTTATTCCTGTAGAAGTGTGGCAATTAAACAAACTGTAATATACTTAACAAATGATACTCCATCACACCACCTCCCTATTATAAGATTAAGGGAATCTTTGCCCTTTTATTTTTATGATTTACTTTTATGATTTACTAAAACATTTTATGGTTTACTTCCATTTTATCTTAATCTTTGATTAATCTTTTTTATTTTCTGAAAGGAGGAAGAAGCACTTTCATTTTCACTTAGTTGTTTATACTGGTTGTTTGCCCCTAAACCCAGAACTCAAATCCAGCGGTATGTGGATCATCCTTCAGAGGAGATTGACTCAACTGCTGCTCCACCAGGGAGTGCCTGGTTTATCTTTATTTTTTTCTTCACTTTGGGTTGATCTTAAAGTAGAGATTATGTCTGTGAGGTGACCGTGTTTATAAAGAGGAAGTAGAATATCTGAAAAAATAACTAATAAAAGAAAAATATATAGTCTAGCAAAATATAAAGACCTTGGTTAAGACCCAGAAAAAAGATGCTGATGCACTGATGCATTAAAATGTATTCTTTCTATGTTTCTCTGTCTCTCTCACCAGTTATTTTCTATACTTCTTGAACAATTTCACTCAACAAAGTCACAGAGCTCGTATATTTTTTATAAATATATTAGAAATCAAGTCAGTGACTCATTCTGAACCTAATATTTTTACAAAACATAATTAGTAAGGGAAGAGACTCAAGTAAATTGAAAGCACAAAAGATAGTGTAAACGTGGCTGAAAGTTCTGGATAGCAACACTACTATCATTTAGTGTTTCAGGTGGTTCTCCGTCTACACACTCTCTGCTAGACTCCTAGATTTGCACTTAATGTATTAAAATAGTTGATATTATCTATTCTTCAAATACATATTCTGCAGAATGTTACTTATCATTATTGTTACTAAGTTCATCTGAACTAGGGAATTTTAATATCTTCCTTTTCTGTCCTGGAGATGTTAAGAAATAACTATTTTTCAATGCTGATAGTAGAATATACAAAATCAGGGAACAGCAAACAAAATATTTGTTATTTATAAATTAAAGTACAGTTTCCTTGACATGTATAAAGACATAGATTGGGAGATAAATAAATAGACACTCATATATGTTAATGTGTAGCTTTTATTACTTTTAATTTTCATATATTGTTACTATTTTCAGAATACTCATATATATTAGGATCTATACCAAACATTTGTATATGTTGATCTAAGTAATTCCATACCCCAAAAAGTGAGGAAACTGGGTCTGAAAAATTAAGTAAGTCACTTAATGTCACAGAGCTAGCAATTGGTTAAACTGGAATGAAAATTCAGTTGTGCTGAAAAAATCTACACTTTTTCCATGTTAAAGAAGTCCCCAGGTCTCGAATCATCTTTAATTTCAAAGCATTTCTGCTTCCTATTAAAAATAGGGAATTTAAAAGATAATGTTATTCTAATTATACCTGACAATTCTGTCTGCTTGTATGATTTTGCATTTAGAAGAATAAATAGATTTTCTGAAATTAATTTCTAAGAATTAATTTAAAAATATGATAGTCACAATGTGAAGAACACAAAGTTTTAACTAATAATTGGTAAATCTGATGAATAGCTGCAAAATAAGTTTATTACAACATTAATAATTACTGGTAACTTAGAAATAAGGAAAGTAGTGGTATTCTCTGTCAATAAAATTATCACCTGTCAATATATATCATATTAAGTAACCATTTCAGGGTCAATATAAAACCTCAGAGAGTGAATTCATCTCTCTAAAAAAATCAGTATACATTTAAGGAACAAGAGGTTTACTAATTATGTAATCAGGATATTGAGACCAAATTACTTAATTTAATATATGGACTTCATGAAAATGTATCAAATCTTTTCAAAATAATTACGGAGTCTTAAAGGAATTCAATATCTGATACCAGCTTTAACAATGGAGTATATTTAATATTTGCATTTATATATAATATATAAATCTATATGATATTTCTATATTATATTTTTTTGCAGGCAAGATATAAAGGAACGGTTTGTGTTAAGGCTAAAAATTCATCTGCATTTTCTTATTCCTTGACCGTCAGAGTATAGATGGAAAGCTTATTTAAATATATTTCCACCATGCTTAATAAATCAAGTGAAAACATTGTATATAAATGATGAATAAAAAAAGATTTACCTGCATGAAAATTTTTCCCACAGCAAATGAAGCGCCTAATATAGATATTGAAGCACTAATTTGTCACGATTCTAGAGGTATTCCCCTGATTCCATAATTCTTCATGTATACATATAAATCTTTTCAAGAAGTTCAAGTTTTCTTAGTTTTTGTCTTACTAAATTCTATCTGACAAAAATCTAAATAGTAGCATGCATGTAAATAAGCAGTAGGCTAGCTCATACATGGTTGAATAATGTACCTTTCATGAATAATGAGATTTGGTCATCTTTGATCAAAATCAAACTGGGATTTGGAAAAATTAACATTGTGTCACAAAAGATGTTATATTTACTTTTTGGATGAGTCCTCTTAAAAATGGAAGAAGTTTGCCTCTGTGTGTTTACAAATATTTTTGGAAAATAATTTACAAATAAGTTATTTTTGAATTGTGTGTAAATATCAGTAATTCATTAATGTATAGCCCCAAATTTCATTAACACATGATTTAACAAAATGTGTGAAAGCCAGGGGAAAAAAATAAAATTACCTCCAGAAATCCACATGCTGATGTTAAATTTAGCAAGATTATAAATCAAAGAACTGTTTTCTAGCATTAGATAAGTTTAAGACTTTACAAATACTGGAGCATGAACATGCATCTTCAGTACTAAAACATTATCTCAGAAAGCATCTGATTTAGTTTGATGAGAGGTGCATGTTTTTGTTTTTATAATTTTAAACCCTCAAGTACAAAATAATAAATATGAATGAGAGATGGAAACAGTGTTTATACTATATCTGAATGTGGCAGTTAGCACAAAAATGTGTTTGTTTTAATAAACTTGACATTATGTACCATCATTTTCTAATAATACATTTATACTAACCACTAATGTTATTGTTCAATTTTAATGTTAGCAAAACCAAGAAGGTAACAGAAAATCTTATACGAACATGCTGCATAACACGTTCAAAAGTGATTTAAAAGAGCTTAGCATTTATAATCACTTGAATTATTTGAAATTTATTTTCTACTCTCTGTATTAGAGTAAGTAATCACATCCTAAAACCGTTTTAAAATAAAGCTTATTTTAGTGTATAATAAATCAAAATGTTGTATATATCTTTACGTTGATAATTGGATAAAAGATAAGTGTTGTTAAAAGACAGAAAGTGAAACAATTAATTTTTAATAATGGCATTTTAAAGCTCTTGCAGTCCAAATGCAATACTTTAGAAAATTTTTATTTGATTTTTTCCACATATATATATGCATATATAAAACAATGTGTACTAGGTTTAAAAGTTTATCTCTTATTACCTTTCTTATTCCTTATGTCAACTAGCACAGACAGAAAAGCTTATTTATAGCATTTACATCATATTTAAATAATCAGGTAATAGTATTATATATAAATGAAGAATAAAAGGTTATTTACCAGCATGGAAATCTATTCCCACAGCAAATGAAGTTCCTGATATAGGCATCAAGGCATCCATTTTGTCACTTGGTTCCAGAGGTATTCCCCTGATTCCTTCATGAACAGAGTACATAAGAAATGACTCTATACCTAAATTAGGAGAAAAATTAAAAGCCCAAATAAATAATTTAAATTTAGATAATCCCATTAGCATTATTGTTAACGATCATAATTTCCTTCACAAAACTATTTCTTTTTTGAAAATTGTGTAATATGCTACACTTTGGATTAGTTGAAAGACGAGTGGTTGTGAAATCAGTGTATGCATCAGAATCTTCTAGATTTTTGGTCTAGAGGACAAGTCTAGAGGACTTGTTAAACACCGATTAATGAGATCCATCAAAAAGGTGCAAAAATTTGAATTTCTAAAAAGTTCCTGGATAAAGATGATGTGACTGGTCTGGGAACCATATTTTTATAAGCGCTGACATTGATAATGGTTACCAGCAGCCTGTCTGGCCGCACAACCAAAATTTACTCCATCTTCTTTAGTGCCCAATCATCTCTTTGTTTATGTACAATAACAAACTTTGACTTTCGATATGATTTTAGGTAACTATCAATATTATTTTTCTAATATACTTAGACTATTAAATTCTTTGAAAACTAAAACACACCACAGTGTTTAATATCTGCTAATATCTTGCTTTTTCAGGATGAAAATTACATCTAAAGTAAGCACATATATAAGTTGACTATCAAAAGTTTGTATACATATATATTTTTTAATTTAAAAATTACTTTGGTTCTTTAAAATTATTTTGGATGAAGTAAAGTTCTAAGAATTAAGATTTTTCAAGATTTTTACCTTCACATGACATACGATTCTTTTGCAGATAGTATCCCACAGTACACATGCAAGTTCTTGAAATTTCAGATGTTGGTAAACAAAGCTGAGAGCATCCACCATTATTTAATTGGCAGGAATTGCTGCCTGCATAGAAGTAAAACAAATAGAAGAAACAGATAATCAAAAAACTAGAGTATCATTCAATAGCAATACATCAATATTGGGAGATGATACAATAGTGGTCTACCATTTCAAATTATTCAGCAAGAGTAGGTACTAAGCAATGCAAAATATATACATTCATAAATCATAATTTGAAGTAGTAGATCAGTTATATTTTGCCCTTTCAAAATGCAAATGGAGATAGAATACATAGGATAGTGATCATAAACAATACTATGACTAATTGATAGTATCAGTTATTGAGACAACTCAGAAGGAGAAAGACCTAGAACATGATTTCACTTACATGTGGGATATAGAAAAAACAAACAATTAAACCAAATCAAACAAAAATAAACCTTTAGTCTATAATATCAAATTTGTTACCAGATTAAAGGGATGATATGAACAATCAGTAAAAAGGGTAAATTCTATGGTGAAGGAAAGAATTGAACTGTTGATAGTAAACTTAATGCATTACACAAATGCTGATACATGATGATACACAGCTCAAATCTATATAATGTTAAGATGGAATGTTCCTTCAATAAATTTTATTAAAGTAAAATATATTAATTTAATTCAAAGTTTCTAAAAAATAGATCTTAACTGTCCCACCACAAATATAGAAATAATTATGTGATAAAATAGAGGTATTAGTTAATATTACAGTACTAGTCATATTATAATATATAAATGTTTCAAATCAACATCGTATCCATCTTAAACTTATAATTAAATGTCGATTTATTTCAGAATAAGCTAAATATGTTTAAATTAAGCAAATGAAGCTACATATGATTAATTAATTATAAAAAAGCAAAAATGAAATTGGTTTGTCCTGAATACTGTCACTGAACTCTGTAATATTTTAAGAGGACAGAAACCAGGGAATCTTTCTTTTGTGAATTCTAAATTTCCTTTCAACTTCACAGTTATTTTTTTCTCTACTATCCAAATGTGTCAAATAAATAGTTCTTGAGTGGTGGTACTAATTCAACTTGAAGATCATGCCATTAAAAGAAAGGACATATAATGTGTATATGTATTTAATAACTATTTAAAAAATAAGGAAGTAAATTTTGCCATTATTAAGAACACTATTCCCCCAAAATATATTTTAAAACACCCATCAGTCATCTAATTAATAGGCCTATTAATTCTCCTTATTTCTGTGTAGTAGCAATGATAAATATTAGTCAGGTAATCCAGGTAGGCATTCTATAAACATGTGCCATTATATTTATTAGGCCCAATGTGCTAATTAAAGATAGAAGCATGAAGTTAAGTAATTAATAATCTTACTCAGAAAATTAATTAAATATTCAATTTTACAACATTTTTATTATTCTAGGACATGCGATGCCATTTACTGGATGTTTAAGCTCTGGTATAAAGTACAATAAATCTAGTGAGAATTGCAAAGCTTGATGAAAACTATATATATCATTAGTGCTCATTGGAAGATTCAAAATACCAGTGCAGCTCATTATTTCTCATCTTTTGAATTCAAGATAGTCTGATGGGATTTAATTGTTCAATCGAACCTGTCACAAGTTCTGTCATTTCTGAAGTGTAAAATACTCTCAGCTTGGGAGATTTCTCATCAGGAGATCTACCACATTTTCTGCTTATTTCCATAGCTGCAGATAGTCAGTGTGGAACTTTATCTTGCGTAGGTCCACATACCAGGATTTAAATTACCCTGAAATTTTGAATTGATTTCCTTTATCTTCTATGAAGATTAATTGATTTAATCTTTTGCCTCTCTTTTAATACAAAGATGAAACTTTAGACCTCTGATATGTGTGATAACTGTACTCGCAGATCTGCAATAATTTTACACTGAATCTATACCTATTTCATTTTACTGAATGCATATTGACATAATGCTAGTCTCTAAAGGCATGCATCCTTAGATGCAGATTTATTTTAACTACCATTAAAGACCAAAAAATGTGGAAAAGACTAGCAAATGATACTTAACTGTAAAGTCTGAACATCAAAAGAAGAGAAGGGGAACAAGGGAATAAAAGAAGTGAAAAAATAATAGGGAAGAGACTGAATTTATTAAAACAAGAGAAAATGTGGGTTATATAAACTTAGCAAAATAATATATGTGGACAAAAAGCTTCTAGAGCTGTAAAATTTAAATAGAATTACAATAATAGCAATGTCTTGCATCATATCTATTTTTTATAAATAATATTAAACTACTAAAATTGTTGTACAATACATATTTTGTGTGTCATTTGCTTTGTCTTGAAGAGATAATTGAGAGTGAAGTAGAGAAAATGTAAAAACAATAGAAATAAGTCATTTTTGCAATAAATATCTTTGTTTAATAAGTATAGATTTGATGTAGGAAAAATACTAGTCATTTTTAAAAGTAATAATTTAGATTGGTGATTATCTAGTAAGTTAGAATTACCATCTTGTCTTAATATATTGTAATGATATTGATGTCCAAAACTTCATGCTTCATATCTACAGTGAGACTTGAGTCTACTTAACTAAGGAGAAGTCTCAGGTCTCCAGTAATCTATGTCACAAATGATAAATGAAGTGGCTAATTGTACTTTGGAATCCAAAGAGGCAATATTAACACCTTAAATAGTCCTAAATGCTCATATTTCATACTAAAGAAGCTTTTAAGCTACCTGCCATGGTTCTTTTAATGGGATTGTCTTTAATACAGTTGCTTTTATCAGCATATTCTAATAAAAATGCTATTTGCACTGCATTTTTTAGCTTCATCATTTTATACCATTCATTTCCAAATTTTAGAGGTTCTTGTCAGTTCAGTAATACTCTCACAATGTGTTGAATACTCAGCTGTACCTATAGAATCATATACTTAAAAGAAAGGGAAATCCTGTTAGTAGGAACAAAGTTAGCCAAGCATAATATACTGAATTTTTCCTCCAAGAAATTTTACATGAACTGTATCTAGAAAAATTAAATATGATATATTAATTTACAGTTTGAAACTAAGAGTGTATGTGATTGTTCACATTTTGAAAAAGTGGATATGGATTTTTTTGTAAATATCCTGTTTGGTAATTTACTTCTGTGTATATATTGTATTTTCTAGTGTTGTGTATTTTCTGATATAATATGACTAAGTATAGGCTACACACCAAATTTTATCTTAGTAATGTAAATTTTTACACTTAATAAATATCTGTGCTGGAATTCATCAAAATGCTGTGATGTTTTAATTATTGAGTGCCAATATCTTATTCCCAGTTATCAAATATGTCTTCTAAAGTTGACTGTCAATAAAATTAATCATTTTGATACAGGAAATGCTCCATTACTGAATTGTTAGTGAAAATGCTCCTATTCATTATATACGGAAGCCAGAAAAAGTCAAAGAACAAAAACATATTTGTGCATAATAGTTTGGGTGTTGCTGTCAACTCAACTGTGAAAAGAACTTAGTAATCACTTCAGATTTATTTCAAATCAATTATTTTATCTTAAATTTTTTTCTATAATAAGAATAAAATATATTTCCTGATGTTCCTGAAAAGAAAGAATTTCAGACCAAAATTTGGCCCTTGCTTTGTACTGTCTTCATTTTATCTTCTAATGAGTAGGGATGGCTCTCAATTGATAGTTCAATAAATCTTGCTTAATTGGCAATTGTCACCTGTCTTTAGAATCAGTGATCTCCTTGGTTGGTTCACTATTTTTATACCTACTCTTCTCTCTTTTGATCTAGAGCCCCCAAATTCTTTAGATGAAAATTCCTTTAAATTTTCTTGAAAATGTTTCCTAAGAAAATAAGTTAATGTAGGTAAGGATTTTCTTGATAGAGGCTATATTTAGCACAGAAAAATAAAATTCTAGGAAAAGGTATCTTCTAATGTCATGGATCATGAAACAAAAACCATGGAAGGATTAGCAGGTGTGGGGCTGTAACTGGCTGGCATTTCTAATCTAATTGCCATTTTGGCAAAGTGACAAGTCCACCTATGTAAACCATCTGTTAGTTCTCTCACTCCATTTCACTGCACACCATTTGGACAAGCAAAAAGAAAAAAGCAAAATGCTTACAGCCAAACTATATAGAGCTTTGGGATATGAAATGCTTATGTCAGTATAGTAAACTTAAAGTCCCATGGTTCACTCAGTTTCTGGACTTAATTATATATTAATTATATATAGATGTGATTTATTTTTATTATAAATTTTAACCAAGAACTGGTCTAGTCCTTTTTGAAGATGATAAATTAGGATGTCATGGACAGCTTTCTGAATGATTTGAAAGTTCATTATATACCTTATGCTAAGGTATTTTTTTCCTACAATATTAAGTAGCATTTTCTTTTCTCTTTTTTCATTAGCAGGAAAAATAAGAACCTTCTGTTACTGAATTGAGAAAATGAGAACATTATATATTCAAAAGGTGGCATGAATTCATTATAGCACGACTTACCTCGCTGTGCTTCTTTATCATACACTTTCATATGAACCACCGCAGAGGTCTTATTGCGTAGGACAGTGGGGTTTCTTCCATCTCTTTTGCTACAGGTTCCCAGCTGAGCTAAGCTTTGGTCTGCCCACCACAGTTTCTTATCTACAAAAATGAAAAGAATTTTTTTCAAAAAAAAGAGAAGCATCTTATTAATAATAATAAACAGCTATTAAGCTATAATACTTTCTGATTTCTTTTGTTTTCTTCTCAAACTGTTTCCAAGAGAAGTAATAAAATCACTGTAACTTTAAAGTGTAAAGCATGGCTACAATTTATGTTAAAATTTTCCTCTTGTTTTCCCAATTAGAGATTAATTTTTCTTTTTCTTAAAAAAGATGTGCTAAAAAGACATTTCAAATTAAAACGAAAATCAGATTTTATTATTTGCATGTTAAACATGATCTTATCAGTTTGTACAATATTGTCTATACATGAACTGTAAAACCCAACAAAATATCTAAAAAAAAATTAAAAAAGATAATCTCTAGCTTATTATTTATAAAGGATAAGCTTTTAATCATTAGTATTCTCCATTTTAGGATACTTTACAGTTATAGTAAACTTTTGTTTTACACATTTTATGCCCATTTCTCTAAAATTTTGTATGTTCATTGGATAGTAGAGACTGAAATGCACTGAGGACAAAAAATGTCATGATCTTCAGGAAGCTGTGTCAATTTTAGTGAAAATTGAAAATTATTATGATATTAATTCAAACTTTCATAGCAAAAGTATAAGAAAATAATTATTATTCTCATATCAAAGACAAAGAACTTGAGACTACTTGTCTATAAGTTACAGAATAGTACAATTAACTCTCTTAATGAAATTTATGTATTTGACTGTCATTTCTCCAAATCTTGGGTTCTTTACAAGCCTTCATGCTGAGTGCATTTTTAGAATTTAAGGTAATGCAATTATTCAAAATTAAGTTTATGATTTTAAAAGTTTTGAATAATTTAGACTTTTCAAAAATAATCTAATTGATAACCATTTAAGATCACATCAGTTTTCTTTAGAAGTCAAAGCATAGCTATTTAATTCTGTTAACAGGACAATGTAGTTTTCATCTTTAAGTGTAATTATTCTCATTCAGATTCTAGGGATATTTTGACTAACCCAAGGTCGAGTTTCAGGTATTTCAAAAATAATATTGCAAGCATCAACAATAATCTTCCTGAATCTTATTTTGTGAAATGTACAATCCTAAACACGGTAGATAGTTTAATTTAATCTTCAAAACAATTCTGCAAGGTAAGTATGACTATCACTAAACTGCTTTAAGAACAATGAGGCAAAAATGATCAGTTTCCCTTGGGTCGTAGAATGATAGTGGCCTCAGATTATGGTCCAAGCACTGATCTCATATTCCGTGATGTTAATCTCATTTTAGAGTGTCCCCTTCTATAAGTGAATAGAGTTCAATCTTCTCTCTCTTGATAAATAGATTAAGAACTTTGACTGTGGTGGTAGAATAGAATAGACCATTGGCTTGTGTTTTTATTTACACCCTTGAATTTATATGAGATAGAGAAGTTCCCTGTGGAAACTAAAGAGGGTAGAGACATTGTTGCAATTTTATTAAAAGGTGTAAAGTATAATATGTATAGCAGATCTAGAACAAGTATTTCTGTTTCTATTTCTTGCACTATGCCATTGAAATGAAAACATAGCAACACAAAATAGGCCCACAAATATAAATCCACATAATAAATATGGATATTCAATGCCAAAAAATTAATCTAGACATAAACTTACACCTTTCACAAAAAAATTAACACATAGTGGTTCACAAACATAAATATAAAATGCAAAATTACAAAGCTCCTAAAAGATGACATAGGAGAAACTTTAGGTGTCCTTGAGAATGGTGATGCCTTTTTAGATACAAAATCAAAGACACAATCTAGGACAGACATAACAAGAAAGACTTCATCTAAATTTTAAAAAATTGCTCTAAAAAAATCAAAATTAAGAGAATTAGAAGACAAGCCACAAATAGAAATATTTACAAAAGGCACAGATAATAAGATTGCTATTCCAAATACACAGAGAACTCTTAAGGCTCAGCAATAAGAAAATAAACAATTAAAAGCTGTGCTAAAGACATTAACAGACACCTTATCACAAAAGATATACAGATGGCAAATAAGCATATAAAAAGATGTTCAATGTGATATGTGGAAATTAACACACAGTGAGTTATCACTATATACCTATTGAAGCAGTCAATGCAGTAAAAATAAAATCAAAGCAAATGCTGGTGAAGATATGGAACAACAACAATAATTTCTCCTTCTTTGCTAATGAGAATGCAAAAACAGAACAGCCTTTCGGAACACAATTTGGTGATTTCTTACAAACTAAACATATCTTGCTATATGAACCAGCAATCACACTTGATAGTTACCTCAAGGAACTTCAAAACTTATCTCCAAACAAAACTTAATGTGGATGCTTATTGCAGATTATTATTAATTGTCAAAACTTAGAAGCAACTAAACTATTCTGCTGAATGGATTAATAAATTATATAACCAGATGATCAAATATTCAGAACTAAGAGGAATGAATTATAAAATAATGGAAACTATCCATAGAGGAAAACGTTAAGCCAACTACAAAAGAATATAAATCAATTTGCATCAGATTTCTCGTCAACAGTGTTAAAAATAAAACATTTTGAACAACGTCATTAGAAGTCTTAGGGGAAGTCAGAGCCAAGCTAAAATGTTGTGCCAAGCTATGAAATAAAAGTACCATGGTATCTGTGATAGGGTGTGTGTGTGTGAGTATATATCATAAAGTTTATCTTCTGTGAATACTTTTTTAAGATGAAATTAGAAGTTGATATCAACAATATGAGAAAATCAAACAAGATAATGCTGTGGTATCTAAAAAATAGGAAACAAAACAAAGATGACGAAGGGAACAACAACATATATTTTATGCGGATAGTATAAGGAAAAACTGTTCTCATTGTATTATGAGAATGCAAAGCGCTGGAAATAAAATGTCCAGAAAAGAAAGAGGAGAGAGGGGGAGGAGGAAGAGAAAAAGGGGTGAGGAAGAAAGGAGTCAAATAACATAACAACCAAATTCTAGGCAAAGTAAAAGGTAGTGCAGATAAATTATGGCCCAAATATAATGTTAGATTAAAGAAAGATAGTCTAATTGATTTTAATGTTCTTCTTTTCTTTTAGTGACCCAGTAGTTAAGATGATGGACTTCAGGAAAGAAGTAAATATAATCATACCCTATAACCTAATTTAGCCTATAATTCTAATAAGTGGCATTTATTTTCAACTTTTAAAAGTTACCTTTATCCAAAGCACAGAGAACTCACTATGGATACAGTACATAATATAAATGTTTAAAATTTTAGCAATGGGAAAATAAAAATAGTTTCTGAAAGTTTTTATTTTACATGCTTGGAAGAAAAAAATTAGAAAAAATATCTTCATCAATAGGTGATTTTGAAAACTAATAGAAAATAAATAGAGATCAAACTTTATTCATGTTTAATTTATAAAATTTTCCTAGGAGGAAAATAGAGGTAATATAAATTATTAGATTTTTATCATTATTTCAGAAAATCCATAAATGATTATCTATATTTATAAAGAATTATTTGCCCTGAAATATCTAGACTATTGATAGCAACCCTAGAATAACAAATAACAGATAGCTATAAGAGATTAATCTCTAAGAAATGAGAATATGTATAGGATGGCTAGAGTAAGTGATATTACTCTTGAAAATAGTCTCTTTTGTATTTTTTGTTATTGTGCTATATAAGCACAATAAAATTTATAAAAATAAATAAAATTTATAATATAAAATTTATAAAAATAAGGTAAATAAAAATTGTAGATGAAATCTAGAAATGACAATAGGAATGTACCTGTTAGATTTCACAGTCTAATTGTAGTTCTGTTCCTTTTCTTTTGTCATGAAAGAGCATTACACCTTTGCGACATAGATGATTGAAGGAGGCTTTGAGTTCTAATGCTGAGAACACAAGAATATATTCTTTTGGACCAATCCTGAGTCTCCTACCTAGAGAATGAAAATTAGCCCTCCTTCAACTTCTAGGACTTGAACAGGTCTTGAGCAGAAACTACTCAATATTAAAGCTAAAAAGAGCTTAAGGAGTAGATGATTTCCCAGATGTATCTCAGCCTGCAAATTCTTATGTTTCAATCAGCTGCTATCAACTTACTATGGTCTTAGATTTCATTCATTCAAACTGAACACTTAAACAAATCTCTATAAAAGACAATTAAAAGCAATGTTTCTGGTTGTACAGTTCTTACTGTTATAAGAAATAAGCAAAAAAAGAAAGAAAGAGAAACAAAAAGAAAAAAAAACAAGACTTCCTTGTTAACCAATATAAGGCAGTCAAGTTCTGGCAGACTCCATATAGTTTACCCAACAGTCATTCCATCTACCTGCTCCACCCTCTCCTTGACACTGCTAGAAAAGAATAATTTCCACAGATAAAATTCACAATTCCAAGAACAGTTTTTTACAGTCTTCTGCACAACAGAAATAATCACATAACCCAATTCTGAATTACAGTTACAGGGAGGGAGTTGCTTCTAAGAGTAGCACAATATGAAGATTTATTCTTATACAAAGACTGAATGTAAACAACTGAATTGTGATGGGTGGTGCAAGGTTGTCAAAAACAGGAAGAAGGGTTGAAGAGAAAAAACCCTGGCCTTGAGGACCATAACTGTAGAATCCTGCGTCCATGAAAGACCATGAGGACTTGAACAACAGGGATCTCCTCTCAGTAACTAGTCTGAATCTAATGAAACTAGGATTACATCCTGAAAAGACACTATTCTAAATTGTTACAGTCATCTCAAACACTTATTTTTAGTACTTCTAATTCTTTCTCAAGCATCTTCAAGCTTCCTATACACATCATCAAGTTAAAAATTCTCTATCAGGTTTCTAAATTATTGCATAATCTAAATTGATTATACCTACAAAGACTTTGCAGTTTCTCTCCTGTAAATGCATTAATCCACACTTATTTCCTCACATTATTCATTAAACAAACATTATTATTTAATTATTAGTCAATAAATAATGGGTGTGTTTTTGTACAGTACTATTCTAGACAGCAGGAAATGACAGAAGACCAAATAAGTATGATCTTTATCTATATTGAAAAGCTAGCTGAAAAGAGGCAAATGACTCAAATGAAGCTAAAGAAGGCATGTCAAAGATATATAAAAAGATACATCATTAATCATGGGATAGTGAAATACAAATCAAAACCACTATGAAGCACACCCTGATAGAGTAATGTTTAAGTCCTCCACCTCCGGCTGAGTGCAGTTCACATGTATTAAACATATAAATAAATGTTTTTTCCTTCTCTCTCTTCCTGCCTGCCTACTCACTTTCATTACTTCTTGCATCTTTCCTTTAAAAAGCAGACAAATAAGATATCACCTCATACCTGTTAGCATGTTTACTATTACAGTTACCACTACTACTACTACTTATAATATTGATGATGGTGATGATGAGAATGATGGTAATAATAATAATGATAATAATAATATGAAAATGTTGATAGGGATGTGGAGAAATTGGGACCCTTGCACATAGTTGTTGGAAATACAAAATGGCACACTTATTATTGAAAGCAACATTGATATTTCCCAGAAATTGTGAAAATAAAGAGTTACTATATGACAACCCCACTGCTGGGTTTATACACAAAAGAATTAAAGTCAGGATCTCAAAGAGATACTAACACTCCAATTTTCACTGTGGCATTATTCCTAATAAATAAGGTATGAAAACAACCTAAGTGTCCATCAAAGAATAAATGGATAATAAAACTTGCATATACATGAAAGATATGTCTTAAAAAATAAGAAAATATTCTAGTAAGAAGTGTTATTAATAGGGGGAGCTATTCATGAGTTGGGGCGAGGGGTATCTAGAACATCTCTGTATTTTCCTCTCAGTCTGGCTATGAATCTAAAATTAATCTAGCAAAATAAACTCTTTTTAAAAAGAAGGAAATTTTTCTGTATGCAACGATATGAGTGAACCATGAGGACATTATGCTAAGTAAAATTAGGCAGGTACAGAAGGAGAAATACTGCATAATTTTACTTAAACTCAGAATAGAATGGTGGTCTCCAGGGAACGTGGAATTGTTCAATAGGTAAAAAGTTTCACCTATCTCTTAAGATTCTAGTATCTTCATAAAGATAACAGTGAAAGAAAAAGTGAAGAACAAATGTGATTCTAAACAGCAATTTATGCATAAAAATTAAACCATGTTATGTGGATCTTTTAAAATAATTCTATTTCAAAAAACATAGTATCAATAGGTATTGGGAGAGATGGCTTTATCTCAATGTTTTCTAAGTTATTAATTATTATAGGAGATAGTCTAGGACTATTTATATTTTACATATTATACACAAAATTAATAGATTCCATAGATTTGCAATACAACATTGTGCTTACATTTAACAATTTAACATTTAACATTGGGTATAAAAATTTTGTTGAGAGTAAATCTAATGTTGTTTTCTTGCTATAATTAAAAAAAAGAAGAAAAAGTAACAGAAGACTACCATCAGTGCTATTTAGAAAGTAGATACAGTTCCATTTTTGAGTCCCTTTGGGTTGCCCCACCCACAAACACAACTGCCTTGTTTTTGTCATTTATTACACAAGTATAACCCCAACCTCAGTGAAATATTTCAGATTTTCATATCCCATATTGATTCTTCTCATTGATTCTAAGGTGGCTGTAGACAGAATCACATGGTTTAATATTTAATTGTGGCTTTTTGGGTTTTTTTTCGTTTTTTTATTGTAGTAACTTATTATACACATTTAAATGTAATGTGTAGTCTTTTATTTTCAATTGTATTAATTTTGACTTCTTAACCAGAGATGAAAGCTCCTGAAAACAACTATCCTGTCTCGTACATCTTTGTAGCCAGTCTTTGCATTCTCTCAAAATGAGCATACACATACCTGCGAAATGATTGTGGATATAAATACCCCAAAATATATCTCTTACAATGATTTATGATTTAGAAAACATTGAAAGAAATCCATTTTTCATTTCCTGTTGCTACTATCTTTTTAAAAATATATTTTTAAAGAATATTATTTTCAAAGATACACCTAACATAAAGGGCTGGTTTTATACTGAATAATTTCTATTTAGAATAGCATTTGCTCCTTGCTTTTTTTTTTGTTATTGGCATTAATTATATGCAAATAATCATGAATAAATCTACCTTATGGGCAGAATTGTGTCTCCAAAAATTCATTTGTGAATTCCTATATCTGATTAACTCAGATTGTGACTGTATTTGGTAAACAGAAGCGATTAAGTTAAAACGAGGTCATTAGGGTGATGTCTCCTTAATAAGAAATTAGGACACAAACACATATAGAGAGAATATTTATGGAACAGAAAAAATCCATCTGCAAGCTATGTCAATGACAGCTGAATTAAAGAACTCAATAGAGGAACTCAACAGCAGGACGGATGAAGCCTCCAAAGGAATCAGTGAGCTAGAGGATAGGGCAGTGGAACGTACTCAGACAACCAGAAAAGACAGAGAATAATGAAAAGAAATGAAGAAAGCATTCATGATGTGTGGGATAGCATCAAAAGGAAAAACAGTCATAGGGGGTTCCAGAAGAGAGGATAGAAAGAAGGAGGGAGAAACTATATTTGAAGAAATAATAACTGAGAACTTCCTTAACCTGAGGAATGAAACAAGCCCTCAACACTCAGGAACTTCAAGGAGTTCCTAATAAAAGAAATACAGACAGACCTATATCTAAATATATTGTCATTAAAATGTCAAAAATAGGAGATAAACAATCTTGAAAACAACTAGAGAAAAACAAGTCACATACAAAGGAATATCCATATGATTGTCAGCAAATTTCTCAAGTGAAACTCAGGTCAGAAGGGGATGGCATGATATATTCAAAGTGTTAAAAGAAAATGATTTTAAACCTAGGATACAATACCCTGTGAGATTATTGTTCAGATTGGCATATTCAGGAATGATAATAATTTTTCAATGAGCAAAACTTAGTAATTCATCACCACAAAACCAGCTCTATGAAAAATATTAATGGATACTCCATAAAGCAAAAAGAAATCCCACTTAAAAACAGTAGGACAGCAAACATAAAAAGTGGAGAGGAGGAAAGAAGAATAAAAATATGGATGGCTAGAATGAGTATAAGACTAGTTTGCTCTCAAATAAAAATAGGCAAAATACATAACCTCAAGGTAACCTCAAAATACATGTACAGGGAAAAAACAGAGAAAAAAAAAAAAAGGGAAACCAATCAAAACATAACTACACCTAACTCACCTATGAAGAGAAAGATAATAATAATGGACATTATGAGGTGTGTAATACTCATTGAGTAAAATATAATTTAATTATCCGAAAATGAATACAGCATTTTAAACTAAAGAAATCATAAAATTATAATTTAAAAAATAATAAATACAAGCTATGTAGAGAGTCCTCAGGAGAAACCATCCATGCCAACACTTTGACCTCAGATTTCAAGCCTCCAGAATAGTGAGAAAATAAATTTTTGTAAGACCACTCAGTCTGTAAGAATTTAATATGGCAGCCCCAGGAAACTAAGAGATATTTAGTAATACATATATTGAAAGCATTTATAAATATTCAGATTAATATCAATAGCATAAATACAAATTGATTCTACCATATAGTTTTCAAAAAATGATGACAGAGAGAGAGAGAAAGGAAAATAAATGTTTTGATATCTATTAATTTCCAGGGACTCTACTAGGTTCTGTGTATAAGCAAATATGATTGTCTTGTTTAATCATCACAAATGAGATGCTATGTATTAAAACAACTTTTGTTCAAGATGAACAAGCAGAAGGTCAGAAGGTGACTTTCTCTCAAGTCACACAGAGAAGTGTAATGTTAACTTTCAGTTGATAACGCTTAAATTTAAAAGTTTTTTCCACTGCACTGCTCTGGACATAAAGTAATATCCCACTGGACATAATAATAATACACTCTATGATGCAAACATTATTTGATAAATATAAATTGAATTAAACTTTTATCCTTATTAGAGACAACTGCATATATATTTCAGTTACTGCATTTTAAAATTTATAGAAAGTTTCAATAATGTGTTACTTCATAAAATGCATCATAAATAATTTCATATAGTAAGATATTAAATATTCAGAATATGTGTTTCATAATCTATATAAGACTTGCTGAGATTCATTAGATTTCTTCAAAGACAAGCTCTTTATGTTTAAAATAGTAAATATTATATCGTGTCCAGTTACATTTGAATTTTAGATAAATAGCAAATTTTATAATACACTAACACTAAAGATTCTGGTTTATTTAAAATTTAATTTTAATATTTTTTGTATTTTAGCTGGCAATTATATTATACTTTCTTCTGAAACTTCAAATTTTATTTAAAAAAGAACATAAACCTAGAAAAGCAAAATACAAATTAGTAGTAGATTAAAAGCAGATTATAATTGATGATTCACTTAACAGATAAAATGAAAATCTAGACCTGCAATGAGTAGGTCAGATATGTTAATTTGAACTGAAGAACTTCAGAATAGATCAGAAATTAGGAGCCTTGAGATCTCTGAATATAGAGAAATTGAAAGCAAGAGAGTCCCTTTAGTTTATTTAAGGAGCAGTTAGAATTCAGTTTGCATAGCCAAGAGAATGTTCAAGTCTGGTCAGGGATTAGAGATTTGCCCACTGGAGAGAATGCCTAAGAAAGATAATGAAAATAAGATACAACTGAAGGTGTGAATATGATATATAAAGGGGTTGGGCGATAATCTATACTAGCAGTTCTCAAATTTGAGCATGAGTTAGAATAAACTGGACAACTTCTTAGGACACAGATTACTGAACTCCACTCCAGGGTTTATGATTTAGTAAATCTAAGATGGGACCTGTGAATTTACATCCAAAAAGTTCCCAGGGGACACTGATGTTTGCTGGTTTAGAGGGTCTTTGCCTGAGACAAACATTAGAATCACTTAGGGGATTAAAAAAAAAATGTTGGGGACTCTCCCACAGAGGTTGTCACAAACTTGTTTTGACCTCTGCATGGCATCAGGAATTTTCAAATGTCCCTAAGCTTCCTTAATGTGTAAGGTTAAGAATCACAGACATAACTGTTAAACCATGAGACCTGTCAGTTCCCTCTCCAACCTTTGAGAAAGCTGACATCTAGTTACACAACCTCCATATAAGAGATGAAGGTGTTTCTCTTTGGAAGGAAATGGTCTTGGTCAGTGTTCTAAAGAAGATGATTAACTAGGGATCCTCTCTCTAAAATGATGCAATATTAATAATGTTTACCATTAGATATGTCCTGCTTCTTGACCTCAGTTTCCAACTATCATTAGAAAGGTCAAACAGGAAACACAAGACAATTGAAGAAAGACTGCAATTTAGTCAAGAAACAATTACATAAACAGGAAAAACAAATACTCAGAGAATAGCAGCAGAAATAACTGAAAGTGAAACAAAACAAAATTAAAACTATTAAGATCCTCAGAGCAGTAATAGGAATTTACATTTTAGAAGCAAGAGAAGTTTATAGAAAAGGAATAGAGAAACAGAAATTTGAACTTGTAGACATTAAAACAATTAGAGCTAAAATAAAAAAAAAAAATGATAGAAAATTTGAAGTTAGAAAAAAATCCTCAAGGAAATAAAAAAAGAAGAAAAAAGAAACAAAAATTAATGCAAACCATCAAATTATTTGACTTTAAAAAGAAATAATTGAGAAACGGGGAAAATCATGAAAAAAATAACAACATTTTCATAACTGATAAAAGTTTTTATAAGGAAAAATTAATAATCTAAGGGTATCATAGTAGAATAAATAGCACTGGATTTTCAACTGCAACATCACAGTTGAGAAGACAAGCATACCTTGGAAGATCTAATATGAAATTATTTTCTACCATGATTTTCATTCTCAATGGATAAGGACTAAATACTTGTATTCCCAAAATTCATATGTAAAAACTTTAATCCCTGTTGGATGTTACTAAGAGTAGGTAATAGGTCATGAAACTGGAGACTCCATAATGGAATTAATGTCGTATTAAAGAACTAACTCTCTGTATTTTCCATGTGAGGCTACAATGAGAATTTTCCACTTGCAAACAAGAAAGTGGGCCTTTGCTAGATACTGGATCTGTTGGCAAATTGATATTAGAATTCCCTGTCTCCAGAATTTGTGAGAAATAATATATGTTGTTTGAGTCATCTAGTCTATGGTAATTTTTTTATAGCAGTTCCAACTAAGACATCAACCAATTGAATGTTAGAGTAGAATAAAGACATTTTTATGCACCGTATTGATAAATTTACCTTATGAGCACTCTTTCTCAGAAAGCTGTTGGACACTGCATTTCACTAAAACAAAGAAGCAAATGTGAGATAGTATTCGGGATCTAGGAAACAGAAAAGATAGGCAAAAAGAACCCCTTCACCATCCAGGGATGGCAGCAACAAATCTAGAGAGGAGCTGTCTATACTGAAGCAGGAAATCAGAAAACTTCAGGAAAATGCTTGTGGGGACTGGACTCAAGAGTGCTGTCATTTCAGCTCCCAAAATATCAAGTCAATGATCAGTATTAACAACTTAAAACAATTCTTAAATATAATAGCACATATTAAAGAAACAGCAAAAAAAATTGCATCTATTACCTTAGAATTTGAGGTAGGAATAGGAAAGCATTCATGTGATATGTTCAAAATTTCTTATCAAATAATAACTCCAAAATCTTTCATCTTTAGCCTATCTACTTGATCTTCAGTTCATGTACCAATAACCTAGGTAGATATTTCTGCCTGATTATAAAAAAGTTATTGAAACTTTACATTTCTAAAACAAAATCCATTTTAGTTTTTCTCATGCATTCATCTTTCCCAGTAGAATTCTATTAAAAACATATTTATTATCTTCCTCAGATTCATATTAAAATTCTAATTCCCAATTTGTGGCACCTGGGAGGTGATTAATTGTTTAAGGGTGGAACGCTCCTGAAAGGAATTAGTGGCCTTATAAAAGACATCCCAGGGAACTTCCTCACCACTTACCAAGTGATGGAAAGAAGATGGTTTTCTGTGAACAAGGAGGCCGACTCTCACCAGAAATCAAATATTTGGTCATCTGGATCTTAAAGTTTCCAGTCTCCAAAGTGCTGGCTGTTTGAGCCACCCTATCTGTAGCAGATTGAACTAAGATAATTTCACAGCATATTGTCCCTATTCAATCATCAGAGGCAGCGACCAGCTACTTGTTTTCCCCGCAACACCTCTATGACCTCTCCCAGATGTCTATATAATCTGAATAAGTGGATTTAATTTTTATTCTTATTTTCTCAAAAATTTTAAAATTCCCTCTCCATTCCCACTGAAACTGCTTAGCTCAAGGTCTTATCATTTCTCTTTCTCCTATCATCGCTGAAGAAACAATAAAGTGATCTTTCCAAAATGCAAATCCGAGCATATCACTGCTGCTTAAAACTCTCTAATGACTTCCCCCTGCCAAGCCCTTTAGAACAGCACAAAGGCCATGCATGATTTGGTGCCTGCTTAATTTTCCATCACCAGATCTGTTCCTGCCCCTAGTGCTTCATGTTCCAGGAATATTGAATTTCAGACGACTTTCAACTTTCTAGGGTAGATTCACCATGTTATGGCAAAAACATGGATGAAAATAACTAAAAAGACATTTTATTTGTAAAGAAAAATAATTAAAACTATTATGAATAGGAAAAACTGCCTTATAACAAAGAATCTATTATTTATAATTACATAGAATTCATTACATTTTTATATTGCATTTACTGCAAATCAGGAACGCCCCTCCACCTGGACACTCAGAGGTGGGTATGTTTGCTTACAGCAGTCTGCTAGCCTATTAGCTGCTCTTATGTGCTGAAGCCGAGTATCTGCAGTTTATCTGAAATCCCATACAAAAATGAGTTCCTGTGTCAGTGATGGAAGTAAAAGTCTCTTTAACTTTTCTCCAGATTTTTTTTCTTCAAAAGAGAATTTGTAGGAGAGTGAAGGTGGAATGGAGAACACTGCACAACAAAATCCAGAATTTTGCTTTAAAGTTGTTGTGACCTTGAACTGACAGATAGGGCCCTAAACTCTTTCAATTGTTATATTGAGAATCTTGTCTCACTGAGAGGTGAGGGGAAATTTGGGGTTATAGAGAGAAAAGCTTGAGAATGACAGGTAATTTAATTTCCAAGTTGATAGCTTGACTGTGTGGTCAGTGAACTAGTTTTTGTGCAGTGATGGAGAGAATGACAGTGAGAAGGAGGAATTAGCTGACAAAAACAAGGCAGCTCCAAAAAAATTGAGTGAGATAACTGGAAAATAAGTAGACTTTATTTGATGCCACCTAATATTGTTTTCATCAGAAAAAGGAAGAAGAGAAAAAGGAAGACGGAATGAACTCAGTTTAGATAACAGCCAATTATTTGAATGTTTTCATTAAACACATTTGTTTGCATCATAACATTATATAGGCTTAAAGTGTGATCATTCTAGATCATCATCTGTATATACTTCACCAATTTCAACAGTCCATTTCTATTCTTTACCATATAATTGACATTTTTGCCCAATTTGCTAATCCCCCTTCCTCTTCTCTCTAGTAACCACTATTGTGATTCTACAGATGAAAATTGTATTTTTGTCTGATTTGGCTCATTTCTTTCTTTCTTTTCTCTATACACCATGAGTGAAATCATATGATGTTTGTCTTTCTCCTTACTTATTAATCAGAATTCCCCCAGATCCATCCATTTGTTGCAAATGGCAGAATTTCATCTTTTGTGATAGTGCAGTAGTATCCATCATAAATGTATTTATTTGTGTTAAGTATTTACTTGTATCACAATTGTGTTTATTTGAGTTTGAACTATTTTCTTCCGTGTCTACATTCCTTTTTCCATTATCCTAGTTAATAGTTTAATAGAGATGGCAATATTTATAACTTGCCAAAATTATGACTAGCAAACATCCGTATGCCCTATTTAGTTTCAACTTATTTCCCCCATCTTGAATCCTTACCTCCATTGCTACACTCACATCTACTCCTATTATTTGATAATAGACACATAAATTTCCAGACTCAACTAATGTTATACCTTTATCTGGAGACTTTGATGGACCCCAAGAGGTGGATCATTCAACTGATCTTTTGTGTTGCTCTATGATCTGTGCATAAATCTGTGCATAAAATTACAAAATTCACAATCCTATAGCATTTTTTTTTATTTTACATGTATGTCTCTTTGTTTATAATGTTCAAGACAGATGTTATATCTTATCAATGCTTGTACTTCATACATTCCAATTGTTTTTCATGCAGGTTAAAGTCACTACATGAGGAAAAGAATATGATTGAGAGTCAAACAAGCCTAATGTAATACTTCCCTGTGACACTCTCTACATGACCTTGAACAATTTGGACTCAGTATTGGTCTCCTTATTTGTAAAATGAGGAAAAATTTACCAGACACATATGAAATATTCAGTCTCTTGACCTGAATGCTAAGGAAAATAATTTGTAGCAACATTACATAAAAGAGTAAATAAATTTAAAAAATGGAAACATTCATGTGGTTAAATAGATTTTATTACATAGAAGTTCAGAAAACTATGTCTAACCACTATCAATAGAAATGAATGTGGAATTTTTTTTTCAGAATAATTGGATGATTTTACACCTTTTTTTTTCATTTTACACTACTTCCCTGGTGGTAGGAGAAGGGTAGCAGAATGGAAGACCACAAAATATGACTTTTTGGCATAAAGATTTTACGAGTTGATTATTTTGAGAAAGAGAAGATACCAGAGAAGCTCCGAAAATAGATTAGAGCTAACCTTTTTTGTAAAGGAGATTTCGATGAGAAAGGCCTATAACTGGAAGAGAGCCAGTATCAGAGATAACTTTCTCACATGAGAGACTTGTCTACATGGGATGATAACCTTTGTTTACCAAAACCCTTCCTTAGTTTACAATGGTGTATAAACCTTAATCCTCTGGCTGCGTTTTGTATCTCACATATTTGTAAAGCTCCTGCATGTATGTATTTCATTACTTTTCTCCTATTTATCTGTCTTTATTACATAGGAATATCCTTTAAGAATGTAGAAGAGTAGAAGGAAAATTATTTTTCCTCCACTACACTAGTTACATTCATTTGCATACATACTGGCTGAGATTAGTAATATAATTCTTGACAGTGGAATAGAACAATACTAATTACCTGTGGTAATCACTAGCACACTGATCACCAATTCTAAGGCATGCATAAAATAAAATAACCTATTAATATAAAGAAATTAAAATATTAGGACATCTGTCAAATGTATAATTGCTTCAAATAATGAGACTAACAGTGGTCAAAGAATACAACTTAATTCTTTTTTTGACCTTTATTTATACTTTATCGAGGAAAAGGGGCATAAAAATCACATGCCCCTTGTTAAAGGGCTCAACTTAAAGAAAGTCTATGCACTTGGAAGTTAGGTAATGGCCTGCCCTGTTTTGAAATGAATCTTGCCCCACCTCCAATTCTCATCCACCCTCCAACCAGGCAAAAATTCACATATTAAACCCTTTTACCCCTAATCTGATTGTATTTGGTGATAAGGTCTTTAAAAGGGTAATTTAAGTTAAACATCTCAAAGAACCCAGACTTGCTTCCTGGGGTCAGTGGGAACAATCAAGATGTACAACCTAGTGAAAAAATAAAATTCTTTTTCCTCCTCTCTCTTCTTGCCTGCCTGTTTCTGCTTGCCTTCATTGCAGCTTGTGCATTTTCTTGAAAAAAATAATGTTTATTGATTTATATATCCAAGTTATGACAAAAGTGAAAATCAATTCTATCTTTTTTTAAAACATAATTTTAATTTCTAAATAAATTTTAAAAATATAGTACTACAACAAATATCCTTGATTTCTTAAATGTTACTATTCTGTCCACCTTAAAAAAATTGCTTTATTAGCAATAATATTATGAAATTATAATCATTTAAATCATCTTTACAGTATGCTTCTTGAGCAAATTTTTTTCTTTTACTATCAAATGAGAATCTGCAAACTAGAATTGTATTATGATTTGAACACACTGTATACTATAAGGTTTCAACATTTTAAAAATTGCCTCAAATCAGTGTTCTCTCTTGGATAATTTACTATCCTGTCCTTATTATTAAAAATATGAATGTCATTTTTATAGTTATTACTCAAGTCTTGACACTGCCAAATAATTAATACTGTAAAACTTACTGACTATAAATATATGTGTGGGTATAAATATAAATATATTTCTGGGGAAAAGGTTAAAAAATATTGTCACAAATAAATGATCTTTGGTCCTCCCATCTGCCATGTTCCTGTCTTTCCCAAATAATTTAATATGAAATAGCTCTTCACTGAAAATAATAAGATGTAAAACCTCCACATTATGGCATATTTCAGGAGGTAAAGTTGCCTATTTAAATAATTAGTTACTGAAATGTTATGTCATTGCAACTCAATTCTTTAAACTGAATTGGATGTAATATATGCCAACTGGAGCATACTCTTGTATCAGAAAATAAAAATAAAATTTCTGTTTATAAAGTGAATATTATCCTATCATCTTTCACTTCATCATTTATTATATCGTAAATGTCATATTTTAAATGTAAATCATACAATAGACAAAAATGCTTGTGTCCTCTTTCAAGAAAGACAGAAGAAAATGTACATGGGATCACCTCATTGAATCTTCATTTTTCTACCTGGTGATCTACTATACTAGATAAGACTTGGTCTACTAAAGATAAATCACAATATAATATTCCTGAATTAAAGAATGTATTTCTGAATCTGAAAATACATACAGCTCTCATTTTACATGAGATTTAAAGGAAAAATGATAACTTACAAAAATTTAAGTAAGAAAAAATACTAATATGATCTAGAGATGGAATTTTTGTCATAATACACCAAGAATACTCCAACTTTCACCAGAATTCCCTCCAAAAAAATCTGGATGGTACATTACTATGAGGAAAATAATATATAAAATCTTATATTTAAATTGTATGGGGAATATTGGCTAGTAATTTTTTTTCTAATGGGGCTGTCCAAATAGATTTTCAAATAATGAATATCATTAAATAATTTTAAAATTTTAATCATATAGTAAATGTCACAGTGACAATCTATAGTTATGCAGCTTTTATGTATTCCACTAGCCATTCAAAGCAACTAGAAGACTATTCAAATTTAAAAAGTCTTCATTATTTTTGCTTCCATTAAAAACAATACTGGTGATTATGCGATCACATCTATCCTTAGAAGAAAAATAGTTTCTTCCAAACAGTAATGTTAGCTGTCATTTTCACGCTGTAAGTATTATTTGTGTCTTACTATTACACTAATGAAAGAGTTATCTGGTAAAGTTTTCTGAGTCAGCTACCTGTCCTTCTAAATCTCATCAAACTTTTTGGCAAAGCTCTTATGTCTATTCCAGGATAGTAGAATCTCTTTTTTTCCTCTCACACATAATCTCATTAGGCGTTAATTCAGCATAAAATAATATCATCACTGGCCTTTAGAGTGCTGTTCACCTTTGATACATCTATAACTAAAGCTACATGGAACAATTAAATCCATAATTTTAAAACTTAAATCATAGTATTTTCAAAAGGTATCCATGACTTAAGGTCTTGTTCTTTTTCCAATACTACTCAAAATAACCCTCAAATGGCCATAGTTTAAATATAGAACACTTCATTATAAGTAAATTCATGCAGATATTTATTTCAAATTCATAATGTTTAATATTTCTCACAGCATACGAGATTGTGCTGATACTGATTATAAAAGGAAAACAGAAAAAAAAATTAAACATATTGTTTTTCAGGTACAAATAGTCATTTCAATTTACCTAGATTTAAGTATCCACAGCCCTCAAATTTCTCTATAACCAGATGTCATATATCCAAGTCTAATTTGGGTTATAAAAAATTGTCAAATAGTAAAAAAACCTCAAGTATGATTTAGTATAACTTTAGTTTAAATGAATAATGCTTGCTAGATCATAATTCCAAGTTATTTATTATATTCAAACAAGAGATAATACCTACAATATATGAGTAGATTTCTGTAATGATCTCTCCGATTCTCTTGATTCGTTTTCAAGCTCTAATTAAATGGAATGTAATGAGATTAACTAAATAAATATAAAACATCTCTGCCACTAAACATTTCAGCATTCTTTTTTAAATAAGAGATGATGCAATATAAAACAATTACATCTTTACTGAAAACCTTACACATTTTAAATTTGTTTTTCTTAATTCCATAAATATGAACTATGTAATTATTTTCTAAAGATTTTTCCAGAAAAGTTAACCTCTATTAGCTAACAAAGGAGAAACAATCACCATCTAAGCTTTTAAATATGACAAAACTAAGATGATTAATTATTTCATTTATGGTAATGAGACTATATTCAGATAACTAATTAAAATCTAGTTAAAATAGTATTATGATGCACTTTGCAATTGTAGAATTTATCCATTCTATTAGGTAATTAGTTTTAAGAAGAACAACATATTGGAACAGCAATTTAAGGCGACAAAAATTGCTGGGATAGGATAGCATATAGTTCTTTGGAGATTTCTTGTAGTACTTTTAATGTAAATTTTGATGGGCTATTAGTTTTCATTAATGCTGGTTTGAGTACTTAGAGAAGACAACTATGTACTATACTTAGTGCTGGGCAAATTGCCTGGATATATTTCATATATTACTGTTACTTTAATGAATAGCGTTATGGCAATTAGAAGACTGATGGCTTAGAAAATTTAGGTGGATGTATTTGAAGTTCCTTGAACTAAGTGACATTGTTAGAATATACTACAAAGGATGCTTATCCCCTTTTGAATAGCATGTTTTGAAAGCAGAATCACTTAAAATACATAGCACGATTATAGCATATTTAAAACAAACTCATATTTATAATCAAATTATAGATACAGATGCAATACAAGTGTAACAAATCACTGGGTCTTAGCTAAAAAATTGATTGTAGATGCATTAATAAGTAAATGAGATAATGTTTAAACCTCTTAATATGTTATTTGTACAGGTTTTCATTATTCACATTTTCTTAAGTAGAATGTGATTATATCATTCAGGGAGATGTAAACATGCAATATTAATTACATAAATACCTAATGGAATTATACTGATAATCATTCAAATATCATAGAGAACATTTTTCAATCTTTGATATAGATAGCAATTGGGATTATTTTTTCTGATTTGTTTAAAACTTAAATCATTCTCAAGCTTTATATTCCATGTTTCATGAATACGCTCTATTAAGTAATACATTATAAATATTTATAGACTAAGCTAATTTTTCTAAATTTAGGTAATTTTAAAGTGACATAATACAATACCATAAATGTATAAGGCAGTCAAGCTTCTAATTTTAGAACATTTGAAATTAAAACAACAAACTATGAGTTGTTGATTGTTATAAATAACTAATTATTTTCTTCATATGACTGATTCTATGGTTTATTATTTCTGTAAACATTCATCATAACAGCTTGAAACAATCATATTTACTAGAAGTTTATCTTCTTTCTTATTGAAATGTATAATCATTAATAGTAATATTGTATAAAAGAAATTGAAAATAAAATACATAGGGCAGAACTAATTTCATCATCATTAAGAATCCACACATAAGAAATCAAAATCTTTCCTTTAGAGAATTTATTGTAGTGACTATTTTTAGTTCATATTATATGCATAAGTTAACTATATGCTGTATAGTTATAAGACCTATGTGTCACTTCAGTAGATTACTTTAAAAGCAAGAATAAAAGCCAATCAAACATTAGGTCTTTTTTAAACATTGTAAAATTTCCATGGAAAGGGAAAGTAAGTTGGATGCTACTGACATTAAAAAAAAGAAAGAAAGAAAGAAGAAAGAAAGAAGAAAGAAGGAAGGAATGAAGGAAGGAAGGAAAGAAAAAGAAAAAGAGGAAATCAGTTAAGTTTAGGTTTTTGTACTAAAGCAAAAATTATTTGAAAATATGGTCAGCTAGTTAATTTGTACTTCCTGATCTTTCTTCCTTATATCCTCCTCCAATGACTCATTATTCACATGCTTCATATTTTTGCTTAACTGTCATTTCCCAATGAAAATTGCCATAGCTCTCTACTTAAAAAATTATAACTTTTCTGGCTCCCTTCTTGTAGTCCAAGTTCACCTGGCTGTATGTCCTCATTGAAATTTCTCCTTTAATACCTTTCATCACCTGACGAACTTTATTTCATTTGTTCGTTTATGTATTCTTTTCCTCTACTGAGACTATTGGCACCTTAATGACAGGAAATTGTTGCTGTTTTGTGCAGGTGTGTTCCCTGCACCTGAACAGTGCCCAGATCTTAATAATCTCCTGGTGAATTATTGAATAAATAAATGAATCAAAATTGGAATAGATAAGTATACTAGTTTTATTTTAAGGTACAGTATATAATTACATATAAAAATAAGGCAACTTATCCTTTCATTAAATTACATTTAAAAGACAAAAAAACCCACCAAAACCCACATGAGTATATTTTTGTTCTTTTCTCTGCCACCCTACCTTTCTCTCCAAGGTAATTACATACCATTCACTTTTATAAATACCAGGTGTTCAGTTTTAATAAGAATTTCTATATTAATAAAAATTTGTGTATCAGGCATGCCCTAGTGGAGAAAAGATCAGGTCCTCTGCCTCTGCTTGAACAAGGACACATGAATCTCAAGGACAAGGGTCTGCATTCCAGGACTGGGGGGACAACCAAGATGAACAACTAAAATTAAAAACAACAATAAAAAAACATGTTTTTTAAAAGCACTTCTTCCTCCTTTCTTTTCCTGCCTATTTGCCTACTTACCTTCTTTCCTACCTGTACATATCTTTTAAAAAATTATGTTGATAGTTACAATATAAAGCTAACTAACAGACAGTTGGTTTCAGAGGGTCAAAAGGCATTTTTTTTATATAGTGCACATTTCTCAACCTCAGCACTACTGACATTTTGGGCCAAATCACTTTTTGTCAGGACGGGTTTTCCTGGGTCATGTAATATGCTTCCCAGTATCCTTGTTTTTTAACTGCAAATAGCAGTCCTCTCTTTCCAGCACTTAAATTTCCAGCATTTAAATTTCTACAGACATTGCTAACAGTTTCCAGGTGGGCAAAATCTCTTTGGGTTGAGAACTACTGGTACAGTGGTACAATGGTAATTTTGAGTTAGAATTTGAGTGGAGACTCTAGTTTTACCGTGGAGGACCCACATGTTTTAAGTGACACCACTGTTGTCACAGTACCTTCACAGCATTAGTGCCCATTAGCACTAACGTGTTTACATTTAGAGAGTAGTTGCTCTTTAAATAGCAGTTAAGATATGTAAGGACAGCATAACGAATAAAAGCATTTGATATAAAAATACTGACTTTTTAATTAAATAAATACCTAAGATAAAAATTGGAACAGTCTACACAGGTATATTTAAGCTTAATTATTTTAAACTCAAATGAATTTTGGTCAATATAGTTCAAGTCAATATATAGATTTACTTGATTTTTAATAACTACATGAATAATTCACCAGTTATCAATGATTCATTTGGTTATTTCTTTATGTTAGACTTATAGGTTTTTTTCCCCCCAAACTTCAAAGTATACACACGAATGCAAAGTAAATTCTAACGGATAGTTTAGTGCATATACATCTTAGTATAATTATATACAGAGGGTAATTTTACAGATGAAACACGGGATTTAAAGGCTAAGAATCCTGGATTAGAAAGCTTGCTAAACTATTTACTGTGTAACCCTGGGAGATTAATTTAGGCTAGCTGAACCTCAGCTGGTATCTCTGGAATAAGCAGAGCTAATGGTAACTGTCTCAGGAGATTGCTGTGAGAATTACATGAATTAAGATTTGTAAATTAAATATTAGAATGCTTTATTTATTTAGACCATCAGGTATTATTATTAAAAAGAATAAGACTACTAGGCACAAACATGAGAAACAAACTTTTTGTTTTGTTTTGAAACTCACCTCTGTGTGCTTATGGATTTTTTTCCTTTTCTTCTTCCATTAAACTGTTTAGTCCCTTTCAGGACAAACACAATTCAATATAACCCTACTTTTCTTGCATTTAATATACAGAACTATGTAATATATGTCAGAAATGACTAACTACATTGTACACATTTTTATGCTTCCTCTTTCAATGAAAACCTTTATACTTTAAAGCATTTTCTTTTAATATTATTTTCAATAAATATTGTAATTGTACAATATATTTATGGTTGTGATTATTCTACCAAAACATTTGGCTTCCTGGATTTAAAATATATATTGATTGCTGTGGCAGATGATTTTGTGTATAGATGGCCGTCATTTTATTTATTTACATAGACTATTACTTATTGAAGTGCATTCAGTAGTAAGTACTTCGCTATTGTCATGAATGATGTATATATGAATAAAATGAGGTTGAAAATTATGGAGAAGTGAGACATGTTTACATATTAGAAAAAGGAAATAAAAAACCCAAAACACAACATTAGGAAATAACAAAGGGGTTCTGAGGAGGGAAAATCTCAAATCACACTGATATAAAGTTAAAAATATGCTTTGAAGGGTGGTATTTCATCTATTTAGAGGAGGTATTAATATGAAAAACAGCCCTAGAATAAGGAATAGGAAGATAAAGAGAAGTAGGTAGCAGATAATCAAATAGAGAGGGAAGGTTTATCTGGATCTATTGCACCTGACTGACAGACAGAAAAATAGAGCTGACATATGGAAAATTCTTTTTGGTAATGGAAACAGCACTAAGCGGATTCAGGATCCCTTAACTTGAGTCTCAGAACTAGGCTCTCATCAATCTAATTGACCTTGTTACTTTATTTATGAGGCTAACATGTTTTGAGTTTAATTATTTTTCTAATTGAAGGAACATTGGGTCATAGCATTATAGAGGTTTAAGGTGAATAGCAGCATAAATCAATATCTGTGTGTAATATATTAAGTTTTCCACCCACAGTCAAATTCTATCCTTTACCGTATAAGTGAGCCCTTTTACCTGATTTTTCAAGCACCCTGATTTCTTCTATTTTTTTTTTTAAGGAAGGGTACAGGTAGCAGTGAAGGTGAGTAGGCAAGCAATCAGGAAGGAAGAGAGAAAAGAACGAAGAGATTTCTATTTACCTGCTTTCAATTTAGTTGCTTACATTTGTTGTTCACCCTGGCCCCGGGTCTTGAACCTTGGACCTTGGGATGTATGTGAGACTGCTCCCAGGTGTACTAGACCACTAGGTCACTGGGGCGTAACCCCCTCCCTGCCTTCTTTTATGGTAAACACTAATTTAAATAATCCGTTGTTGCTTGGTTTAACTAATTTGTTTGGATATATTATAGCCATTATACTATATTACAAAATTATATTACCTTATATATAAAGTATATATATACATATGCACGTTATATGTGTATTTATGCAACATAGGTATAAAAGCATATATTTGTCTTTCTCCTCCTGACTTATCTCCCTGAGCATAATTCCTTCTAGGTCCATTCATATTGCTGCAAATGACAGGATTTATTGCTTTTAATTAGGTGAGTAGTATTCTGAGCATCTCAGAGTAAGTTGTGAATGATTATCCCAGTCTTTGAAAGAGGCTAGGTAGAGGGTGTCTAAGTAAGTCCATCAGGCCACATAGACTGGCGACATAGAGAATGAACAGATGGTCAGGGAGTGTTTCAGAGACTGAGAAACAAAGTTTAAGTAACCAGATTATGAAGGAAAACAAACAACAGAAAGATAAATAATGGGACAGAGCTATCTGATATACAGAAAAATTGGTAATCCAAGGAACAGAGGAGGGGAGGGATAATTTAAAGAAGAAAAGGAGAAAGGAATCATACAGAAGCAAAGACTCATTCGAAACTTTAAGTTTCAGCCTCTTTTCACATTCAGAGGGAAATAAATATTTAGTAAGCTTTAATTAACCAAAGCAAAATCCAAACCCCCGAACTTGACATCACGTATTATGGACTTGCAAAATGTACAAAATAGAAAGTATGACTCCTTAAATTGGACTATTGAAGTCAAGAATTTTCAAGTTATCAGACTCACAGACTTTTCCAAATAAGACAGTATATAGGATCCTTACAGACTAGATTAGATTTCAATGTGAATCTGCAAATGTTTGGCCTAAGGATCTTAACAAGACTGAATGTACTGGACTCACAGTCTATCACTTGCCATCATTTATATTGTCCTATAGATGATGGGACAACTTGCCATAATAATTTATCTTAGGAAGTAGAAAAAAAAAAGATGTGATGATTTTTGCATGCCAATTTTACTAGTTATTAATATATATAAATATGATATAAAACATTATTAATAAGTTTTTTCAAATTTGTATAATTATAATTTATATTTTATATCAGGAAATATATAATGAGTGTGCAAATTAAGTTTAAATATGCTCTATTTTTAATAAATACTAACATTGATCATTATAACAAATAATATTGTGCTAACAAGAGTGTAGGTACAAATAAAAAATTATGTATCACTGACAAATTAGCTGAGAGGACTAAAGTATTAGTGTAGGTAAGGACTTTGCTACTTGCTAAGAGTTTCAATCATTGAAACATTAGACAACTATAAGTGTTTTGTTATAAAAAAAACTTTAGTGGAAATATTTGAAACCTTTAATTGACAAAATATTAATACATATATTATGTAATAAATAAGAATATTTCTGATATTCAAATGGTACTGGAAGCATTTACTGATAGGCTTAGCTTTCCGATGACAAATTATACATGTATTGGAAGGCTCCATAAAACTATTATGATAACTTCAATTTTGTGAAGTAAGTCTATGAAAAGCATCAACAAATGCCCTTAATGGTTACATTTACTAAGGACTTTTAAAGGTTCCCTAAAGTGAAAGTGATTAGTTTATTTTTTAACATTGATTTTAAACAAATGTGTAGCATAACCAAATCAACAGAAGTCAATATTTTACTCATTACAGGACTGAGTTTATTTTTGATAGGAGATTGAAAAATACAATTAGAAACATGCTTTTTTCTTCTCCTTGATTGATCCTAATAGTAGCCAAAATTCAATATCTTTTAAATATGTACATATAAAACTATTCTGGCAAATTGTTACTTGAAACAGATCAATAGTATAACATATTAAGCTGAAATGAATAACACAGAAAAATTCAGCAGAGAGGGCTTAAGTATCAGGAAAAAATATGTAATTAAGGAATTTTTTGCTTTTGCTAGTGACTCAACATTTCTTTTATTTCAATGAGAAGTTAAACAATTGTGAATAATTCTAAGATTAGATAGGTATCAGAAATAATTACTTAGATATTTATAAGAAGTACAAAACTATATAAGGTAAGTAATTTAAGTGATACTTTGTAATATATATTATACATTCTCCACTGAAAATTGAAATTATATAATTGTGCTTACTTTCCTGAAAAAGGTTGATTGAACTGTGATTAGCCAGTTAACTTTATTTTTATTGACAATTTTTATTCTCCTCTGTATTTCTTCAACTTAAATAACTTTTTAAAAAACTATTTCCTGCACCCTGATTTACCCATTAGAAATAAAATCACATAAGGTTGTTAATACTTTGCAACTCATTTGATCAAGGTTCATAATTTTGCAATGCTGAAATTTAAGCCCTAGAGTTCAGTAATCATCCTTGATCTATAGCTGATCAGTGAATTGTAGAAAGCTAAAGTACACTTTCCTAATTGATAAAGATAACTTTAAGGATCTCTAAGATTAAATTTTCTTCTGAAAGTCATTAATTTAACTATACAATGAAAATTACTAATAATTTTTTCATTAGTTACATACTAATACATATATGTATTTATATATACACACATATATAGAGAGAGATATATTTGAGAGAGAAAGAGAGATAATAATAGATGGATAAATGAATGGGTAGATAGATTTTCTTTGACTTTGAAGGAGAGCTTTCTGTTAACTGTGGAAAACTTATCTAGAAATATAGTAAATATAATTTTTAAGACCATTTAGCAACATGAAACAAAACAAGTAGATTCAGAATTGAATCTCACTGAGAGTAACTATTATATAATGAAGTGGACTGAATAATGAATACATAGATCATAAGCTATAAGGATTATAGAGGTTTAAATTAAAGTTCATAACCCTTGCGGTGTTCAGGAATCAAACTTTAACCCTAGAAAAACTTGACATATTACTACTTGCTACCCTTAAATGCTAAGATTACCTGTAATTACATAAGATATTGGCCATTAAATACACAAATGCCAAATTCTTGTGCTTGAGTTGAATAATTCATATACCTCACTTCTATTTTGAATCTATGATTCATTTGCCCTAGTTCTTCCTTGCCACACCCTAAAAGTGCAAATATGGATGTCACCATCTTCCTGTTTCTTAAATTCTATCTTAATTTTCACTAAATATCAGTACACCTATTTCTCTCTCTACATTTGCTTCTTATGTAGTTTCTTTCAGTTCCATAGCTGATTTTTCTAACTTTCTCTTCAGTGTGAACACAACAGCTGTAGTTCAATCTTGAACTGCTTATTCTGAAGGTGTAAAGGAATAGTATATTATATATAAACCATAAGCAACACACTAATGCTAATTTTAATCAGTCATTTTAACTTCTTCCTTCTCTTCACAAAGGCACCTAAAATTGGAAACTTGATTAACTTGATCTTACCTCATTGTCTTCTGCAGGTATTCATGATCAGGAAAATGTCAAAAGTTATGTCTAAAAAGGCAGTCATCAATCGTTAACTATAACATAGCTTACTATATACTATTTTATGGCACAAACCACTTGAAAATCATGTAAGAGAATGTTTTAGAATATCATTTCATGAAACTGAAGTGGTGATCTTATTGTAGCATATGGAGGTTGGTATGTAGTGATAATATCTGAAACTTAGATAGTGTTGAATGCAATGTTACTTCAGCAAAAAAATGATTTATTAAAAAAATATTCTAGGGAAATTTTTCATACTCATGCAAAAGAAATCAAGTTTAAGAATATTCAAACCATCATGGTACTTAAATGCAAATAATCAGAAATCAACTAAGAGTACACCATAAAGAAAAGCAACAAAATTGTGGTGTAGTTAAACAATGAAACAATACAGTGATGAAAAGATCGAGAGACTGAGAATAGAAGTCCGTTTGAAAAATTGCTAAATTTTGAGGAAACTATTCAAAAATAATTAAAAGTAATAGACGTAGTTTCAATGCTACTAGTCATTTTATTTACAAGCAGAAATTATTGTAGTTCCTAATTCAGAAACGGAAAATAAAGAAAATCATATTTTAAAATTCAGAAGAATTTAATGTGCAAATTTATAGGCTAGTCAGCTTATATCTAGTAACTGGAAAGGTGTCTTAGCTGGGGCTGCTATAACGAAAGTGCCACAGAATGAGTGGCTTAAACAGGAATTTATGTCTCATAAGTGTAGAGGCTAGAAGTTCAGTATCAGGATACTAGGACTTTCTTGATGCATCATCACATCACATTCACATGGCAGAGAGGCTAGCTCTCTGATCTCTTCCAAGAAGGACACATCCCATTTCAAGAACTCTACGTTCATAACCTGATTACCCCTCAAGGTCCCATCTCCTAATACTATCGAAATAGGGACTCAACGTATTAATTTGGGGAGAAAAAATATTCAGCACAAAGCAAAAATTATTAAGAACTCCCATCAAACAGTCATTGTAGAAAATGTGTAAGTAAGTTCTGACTAGTTGAACTTCTGCCCTTGACTCGCTGGGGAAAAGGTGACGCACAGACAACACTGAATCTCAACCATGGTAAACTTCAAGGATGTTTGAGTTGGCAAATTATAAAAATCATCTATGAAGATCTATTTTGATAAAAATAAAATTATTTTTATGATTGTTGAAAGCAAAATATTTTAAAATAGTGCATAAAATAAAAAATAAATGAAATAAAGAAATTCTTGTTATTTTACCTGGCATTCCTTCACTCTTCTATTTCTTCAGATTTTTACATAAAAATCATTATATTAGTAAGACATTCTTGGGTCAATCTAAAATCTAAATCTCATCCCCACCCTGTAGATTCCCTTATTTCTTTTCACAAGTTTGCCTACTTTAAGGTCAGAAATAGTTACCTATTAGTCTACTTAATTTATTTTATGTATGTCCTTACAATCTGTTTTCTTTGCTTCTCTGCTAACTTGATGAAGCAGGATTCTCACCACCATGCATAACAGTGTGGCAAAGTATAGACATTAATAAATATTTTTTGAAAGAATTATTTAATCCATTAGTGGTAGGATGCAAGTTCTACACCTTTCCATGTCAACAACTGAACTCAAATAAGCGGTGGTCCTTACATTCATATATTTTCACTTGTACATACCTCAGACAGAATACAAAGTCTTGTCAAAGATTACAAAACTGTAGTGGGAAATCATATGTCTTGCATTCTAGGGAAAAAAAATGCTTATTCTCTGTAAATTGTACTAGTTTTACAAGATGATTTTCTTTTATCTACCAAGACCCTTCAATGGTACAAATGAGCATTAGCTGCCTTAATTCTTTTCTTCTCTTGAAAAATGACAGTTCTGGCACAATTAGCTAATATTCCATATGGCATAAATAAGAGGAGTTGAGAGGTATTGTACCTCAAGAGAGACATTAGCTCTCTCCAGTTTTATCGTACTTCTTAACATTCCAAAGTGAGTAAAAACTGAAGCTTAGTCTCAGTAGTTACTGTCATATTGGAGCTATTTCATATAGTTAGTTTGACAGATTATATAATCCATAACCTTCCTAACTAATAAGTAAGCACTGGAATTTGTACATCTTTTTATAAGTAAGTGGGAGTTCTGTGGATGAATTAGTTACCTATTATTCTGAAACAAAAATTATTCCTAAACTTAGTATCTTAAAACAAGAAACATTTGTCTATGTTTTTGTGGATGAGGAATCTGGGAGTTCTATATGGATGATTCATTTTGGGATTTTCTCTTGATATTGATGTAAAGCATTGACTTGGCCCAGTAGTCATCTGAAATTTTCACTGGGACTGGAGGCTTTGCTTTCAAGATGATGTATATAGCTATTGGCTGGAGGTCTCAGATCCTTGCTATGTGAGCTTCTTCACAGACTGCTTGTGTGACTTCATAACATGTCAGATGGCTTTTCCCAGAGTGATCCAAGAGTAGGAAGACAAGGATGAAAGCTCATAACTTGTATGATCTCATTCCAAAGTCACACACCATTGTGATATTTATTTTAAGGGAGTAGCTATATCTAGTCAACATTCAAAGGAAGGAATGTTATGCTCTACCTCTTGAAAGAAAAACCAAATTTTTTGTGAAACAGATATAATCATAATGGTCTTGGGGTCTTGGACTTGGCTGAATTAACAAATAATAGCTTTATGTTCATCTAGTTATTCCCAAGTAGCTTCTGCTTTATCTATTTTTAGTATTTTAATATTTCATTTTTCCAGTTAATTTGTGTAAATTGCTTCAAGGACAACTGGGAATTCTAAGTGATTGCAATTCATAATCTTTAAGATTTAAAAAATAGTGAAAGTGTCAAAAGAAGTATTTAGCTCAGCCTTAGGGGACCATTCTTTAATTTTAGTGAAATATAGACTTTCAGTGATTTATCATCCATTGCTGAAGTATTCTCTAAGGAGGTGACAGACGCTAGTAAATAACTGGTCATTTCTTAGCACATTTATTGTTGTTTTTGGAATATGAAATTTCATTATCACTTTAGGTATCTTTTTCCTTGAACATTTATAACTGCAATCATCAGTAATTCCCTGGAAACTTGCAGGGTTCTTTTGTTCTACTTTTATTTTTTTTTTTAAATAATACTATATTCAGTCTTAACAGGAAGTAGGTTATCAGTTTTTCTCCATTCCCAAAGAGAAAGAGTAGAGATGTTTAAAAGAAGGTAGATCTTAGAAAGATAAGTTCAGAGTCAAACTAGAAAATTGTGTGAAATTCTCTATAGTGATGTCTTTTAAATTTTAAATCCTCAAACTGCTAGATATATTTTGATAGATCCAGTTAATGGATCTTAACAAGAGAGACATTATTAGTTTTTTATTAAATTTATTTTAACCTTTCAAGGTTAAATTATGATGGCAGGTGGTTGTACACAAATGTTGCCACTCACTTATTACAATAATTTTAATTTATACTGGGCTTGGTTCTCACACAGTGCTGATGTCATGTCAGACTCACATGATCAAACAAGTAGACATTATGATTTCATTCTAACTCTTTCTCTTCTATTTTATCAGAGAGAAAAACTGACTTCATACTTTTGCTAAAACATGTAACTGCTCCATTTTTTGACACTGTTCATGCTTGAGTTCTGCAAGTTTAGTATTTATTTCCTACTTATAACCAGGTCAGTGGCAATCAAATTACAAAAAAAAAACCTTAATAAAACCTAACATTTTTCTGAGACAAGTTTATGGTACATAAAATATGCTATATTTTACATATTACATATTCATTATATATAGTTTGCCATCTATATTCTATATATAGTATATGTACTGTATATATACGATATTAATATATAGCATATTATCTATATAGAGAACATGTAGCATATATTATAAAAAGTCCATTGTGTGCTTGAAAGGTTATGACTTTTAAAATGTTTCTTCTAATTTACTGGCTTCCTAGATTACATTATTGTTCATTTTATAAAGGCTATTACACTTCAGTTTTTGAAAACAAATCTGAGTGTTGATTTGAGACTGTTACAACTTACCCAACTACTTTAAGAATTTGGATTATTTTTATTTTAATGCAAATGATTTAAAATATGTATAAACACATGTGAAACAAAAATTTCTTATTAATTTGATAAGGCTAAGTAGTAACAAAATAATGTTTTTTCTTGTTTTCTTATAAGACCATTATAAATATATTTTTTTTCTAAAACAGCCTCTTTGTCAGGTACAAACCTTATACTATAGATGATTAAAAGATAATAGATAATCAAATTGCTCTAGATGTCTATGTTCCTATATATCTATATATAGATTGCTGTCTAGATCTTCTAAATACATATAGTGAGAAGAAAGACAAGATAATGCTCTATAATACAGCACAGGAATTGCCTGAAGGATAGGGGGAAATTGGAGTAATGTAAATATAAGATGATTGTATCATGGTAGCTATCTTAAAGTGTCCAACTAGGTAACATCAGCGTTTTTAAGGATCAAATTTAGTGACACCAAACTCTATTCTTGAGTTTTCTATAAAAATCTACCTTTTCAAAACTGCATTCACATATATTTCCATGTGATTCTCACAACTGTATGGTATAGATAAATGTATAATCTGAATTTTTTAGCTGTGAAAACCTAAACAGAGATTATCTTCATTTTTAGTGATAAGTCAAAACAATCACTTATATCTCTCACAAAAAAATATGTGATTTTTGAGACTAGTATCCAATTTTATATTTGTAATCCAAAACCAAATAAAATACCTGGACATAAAAGGTGATAAATAAATTTTGAACAAAGCTAATTAGATTTCTCATATCTTATTCTGCTTCAATAAGTATCTTTCATATAATTGGAATAAAAGACAATACAGATAAATTTTTGTCTAGAAAATGAACTTTTAAATCCTTCTCAACTAAAGGCTTAAACTTCAGACTCCATGACCAGTCATTAAGAAAACAAAAACAAAAACCTGTATCAAATCTGGGAAAGGGAAAAAGAATTGAAAGACTGTAGAATATCAAATTGAGAGACCTAAATTATTACCTGCTTTAAAATATATTAAAACTGAATTTTCAAAAATATGAAATCTTCGTTTGAAAGTTTCCTGAATGCATCATGATATTTCAAATTGCAAATATGAAATCAGTTTTCTGATTTCCTATATCTAAATCTAACTACTAAATTTCAGTGTGGAATATCCAGTCCTTACTCTCTGACCTACCAGGAACTTCAGCTAGAGCCAGTCATTTACTTCATTCTACATCCTTTTAAAAAACTAAATCTATCTTTTTAGTAAAAACTAACATTTCAAAAAAAATTCTGATATCAATAAACTTGAGGCTGATTTCTTTATCCTATGAAAAGTCACATCTCCTTGTTAGTTTTCTCCTTGTCTTACTTGCCTTACCTCCCTTTTTTCAAAGGAGGACTGAACAAAAGAAATGGAAATGAGACAAAACAGTAAAACCTACACTTAATCCTAAATGTGGAAAATAGTTATTTGAAGAATAATTTCATTCATTGGGCAATAGACTCTGTAACCTTGTCTCTTTATCTGTGAAGATAGAATTATTGTTTAAAATCTCAACTTTACAACAGATTTGACTTTATTTTAACACATACACACAACACGCAATTCAGAACACTACAACTAAATAAAGACAATAAAGTTAAATATCACAGTAAGCAAAAAATCCATTTATTGCTAATAGCACTAAGTTCCTGATTTGGATAATTTTGCAATTCTGCTGAGGTTAAAAAAGAGAGAAAGAAAAGAAAAAAAACTTAGAGAAGTGAAATTTGAATGTGCCTCTGATGTTACTGGAGCAGTAACTTTCTTAAGCTTTTAGCAGGTCATAATTAATCAAGAGCCAATCAATACAAAGTATTCCAGCTATAGAACCATTGCACTTACCCATGATGGCTAGGGCGGTAGCTTTTGTTAATTCTTCTTTCATTGACTCTATTACTTCTAAATTACCACCATCCAGGTTGCATCTATTTATGGTTCCATTTCCCGAGCTGATCCAATAAAGCTTGTTTTCCACATAGTCTATCGATAGACCTGTAATTAAATTATACAACTTAAACATAACAGTAACCACTTAAATTGTAATATTCACTTAGCACTGAATTTGAGGGGAAAATTAAGTTGCAATCTCTGAGTTTCTATCTTAAAAAATTAGGTCTGACTAACAGGAAAATATGAACATAAGTTTTAACTGTCTATGAAACAATATACTTTTATAGGCACATAGCAGTTTTCTCTGTTGATTATCACAATCTTGCAACATTTCAAAGAATGACTGTTCCATTCTATGGATAAGGAAAGTAATACCTGTAATAGTTAAGAAATATATTTGAGTCCATATCTAATAAGTACATATTACAGATATTTTAAAACAGCTTCTGTTTCCAAATATAGTGCCTGTTCTCTTCATAACATTAGCTTGTGTTAGAAAATTTTGATGTGTAATGCTCATTTAGGATAGTAATTTAATTGATGACATTTACAATCCCTCCTCTACTTTCAGTAAAATTGACTTTAAGCAGTTATAGATTTGAGTTGGTGAATTCAGTTCTTTCAAGTAAATTCAAAGACAGAAGAATTTCAACATTTAGTAATTTCACTGAAGCACGGAATTGAATTGCAGTCATTTAGGGACTGCCATGGGTAGAGAAACCATTCAGCGAGTAAGTGAACCAAGACAATATCTCGAGACCATTATTCCCACATGGCACTGTGTGTCACTGTAATCTAGCATTATTATATTTCATGGTCAGTTCCACATATTAAAGTAGCATTCATGGTTTTCAAAGGTCTCTGTTCATGTACATTTTAATTGTCAAGGGTTCTCAGTGTACATCTATGTATTTACTGCATTGCTCAGTAGGTTCGAAGTACACATGATAACAATAACTCTGTGACTCCATGTTAATCTTCTATGACTCACAATTATATATGGAAAAGCACATGTAGGCACTCATTCAAGTATATAACACAATAAACTGTTTCTGTGATTGCCTTTTTTGACTGAAATAAACCACATGCAAAAAAAAATTCCTGTAGTATAAAGAAAAATCTAAGATACAAAAAGTAAAGATGATTGGTGAGAATCATGAGTTTAAGTGTATTCAGGGAGAGTTAAACATATTCCAAATAGTCTCAACTGCAGATAGTTCAGGTTAGAAATAATTCATTTATTAGGTCAGTTTTAATGAAGAAGAGGTAATCCGAAAATATATAGATACCAGAAATTTTATGACTTATTAGTATGTTTTTGTAGTAATCTGAAAGTTTCATTAAAAAGATTGCAATACATAAAATTAGACATTTCAGGAATTAAGTTTTCAGATTTTTTTAATGACTTAGTTGATGATTATCTTTAAATACTATGTAATAATTATCAAAAAGTATTATAGTCATATTCTATGGTATAATATTTCCAAGATGAAAGTTATTCATCATTCAATTTCTTATGAGAAGTTTGGATTTTCTGCAGACACTTCCTAAGTCACCTAAATCCTCTCTAGGATGAAAAAAAATCTTATTTCAGAACACTTAATGTTCAGAAGGCTCTATTTTGCCTTCTAATTAGTTGATTATCTAAAGCACAAGATTCTATCTTTAATCAGCAATGATGAATATCTTTACTGCAGATTTATAATTCCAAACTTTCTATTGTCAAATTTATTAAAGAATTAAACAAATACATTTGTATATCATTTTCTTTAAGAAAAGTAATCTATCCTTCTAGGTAGTCTCAATTTAATCTATCAATCAATCCAAACCATCATAGAACTATATGTATCACTATGTTTTTGTTCCCTCTGGATCTTTTCTGAATTGAGCTTTGACACTGTGCCTTAGGTTTAAATAAAGGATGTTATAAGAAGTAGTCATAGGAAACCCACTGTTATACTTTCCAGGATAGAGTGTATGAAAGCAGTACATCACAGAGTAACCTCTTTATATAAGGACTCATGGGAGAAATTTCTTTCAGGGCTCAGTGCCAGAAAAAGCTATATGTGGGATATATAAAAATTGTAACTGATCATATTTCTCTCTTCACTTTGGCTGAAAAGAAACTGAAGAGTCAGACTTGTGACCCAACTCCAGCAATTGTAAAGGAATTGTATTAATGCTACTAACATCACTCCTGGCTTCAACAGACCAATCTAAATTTTTCTCTCCCCCTTGTTTTTTTAAAGTCAATATTCTTACCTGATCTTTCTTGTGAAACCGATTGTTTGTCTCTATTTTTTTCCTTTTTGGAAGGGGAGGGTGCATTAATACTGAGTGTTTCTAATTTCAGATTAATTCACAATATCATAACTTTCTAATTCACCTAAAACCCTGCAGTTTCTAGATTCTAACTTAGGCTATATAAAACAGTTAATTTATAAAGCAGGGAAGTTACAGAGTTTGGGTCAGAGCTCCCCAGTCTCTTACTCAATGTATTTGTTTCTGGACTGTGCTTAGAAGAAAAAATGCTGTATCACAGTGAACTTTTTATTATAAGTGTTTAAAATTATGCCTAAAGCAGAAAAGAAACTCTCTAGAAACATAATGAATTAATGAATTAATTATTTAATTAGTTATATTAAAATTCTAAAATTGTTCAAGGAGTTCTGATCAAAGTTGAGTTATCGTTACTACAAATATTTTTATCATAGTATTTATACCCAGATACTCTTGATAGAGAGGAAGAGCAGTATCTTTATGGGTCTATTTGGCATGATTTAGATTTTTACATCAATATCAGATTGATTAGGTTAGAACAAATAGTTTTGATATACATGAAAAAAACTGTTTTCTATATTAACCTATAATGCATATGGTACATCACATAGCTACCTATAGATATCATACCTTACGTTAACATGTTACTATATTACATATAATATGTTAGTTTAAATCCTGAATATTCCTGAGCATGTTTATTTCCTTCCCTGGTTAATAAAATAGAATATTTTAAATATCATGAATTCAAGGAACTGGTCATAAGTTTTAAATTCATAGATGCAAATATCTCTGGCAATACATATTTATAGAGTTTATTAATGTAAATACATTACAATGTTATTGCATTATAAGAACTTTTTATTATCATACACCTGGGTCTTAATTATGCTAAAGAATTAAGTAGTATCTATTATTTGAATAATTTCTGAATCAGATTTTAATTGTTATTTATGAAGATGAATCATTAAGCACTGAGTGATGGTTTTGTTGTGATTGAAACTACTGAGTAATTTCAGATACAAAATCAATAGCCATGAGAATAAGACAAAATATAAACATGTTTAGAACATATACAGAGATACATAATTACTTCTGTATTAAAAGGCTATCTGAGTGAATGACAGATTTTTTAAAAATCTTCAAGGGGGCTTGTAGTATTTGTTTGAAGAATATACCACTAGTAATATAGACTCATTTCTTCAAACATGCTTATTTTTAAATTACATGAATCTTATCAAAAGAGGAAACAAAAATTCAATAATATAAGTGTATCAAAAGAAGCAAAATCATTTAAATTAAAAAATATTTACTAAAAGAAAAGTATACCTTTTTACCTGTCTTTCCTATTACTGTAAATATGCAGTTAACCCATATGCTTTGATTCTAATAATATGTTAAACAAAATACTTCCTCTAATTTATTTTTTTAGTATTTTGGCTTAAACAAGCTTATTTTTTTAATGTAGACATTGTAATTTTACAAAATTATTTAATTATACTCATGAGAAAAATAAACCACACACTGACATAAGAAATGACAATATAATATTTTTAAGTAACTGTTGTCCGTATATTACTGAAATAATTAAGTTAATTGAATTTTAATTGTCATTACAATTAAGAATGAAATGCTCAGTTTATGTGTCTCATTTATTTTCTTTTTAAACAACTCAAAATTAAATCAATGTACTACACTGCATGTAATTACAAGGGAAATGCAAATACATAAAAATACAAATTTTAAGGTTTTATAGAAACAGTAATTTCTTAATATTTTCAATCTTATCAAATTTCACTTAAAAACTCTCATTCTTGCCTTGTGAGTCTTGTCTAGTGATCAAGACAGCTATTAAAATACTGATGGCTGGGATCTACTCTCAAACATTGTAATTTAATTGGTTTGAGTGGATTTTAGAAGCTGCAGTTTTTAATATTTCTCTCCAGGTGATTTTAGAATTAAAAAAAAATTCTTAATTCATTTTAAGTACTTCACATTTTTACAATCTTTCAATTTTGAGGATTTAATGTTTAATGAGGCCCTTGAAATTTTACTGGGAAGTGTGTCATGATGAAATCCTTGGAGACGGGAAAACACTATAGATTTAAATAGAGAAGACATATTATGTATCATAAAATGTAGATAATTAACTCAAGGCCTCCTAGATTTGTTTAATAAATAAAATTGAATTATTCCAAATATTCTCTTTGTTTTGTTGTCCTTTAGAGAAAATAATACCACTCTTGTTTGGGGGATTATAAAATTTTTAGAAATTGAATATTTAAAACACATGACAAATAAAAAATATTGTAAATTTGCATCTCATACTGTACCAGCAGAATAATTATAATTCTTTGAATATTCCAAAATGAAGATCTTTCCAGAATTCACTAGCAGAGGTATGATTAGTCTTATGACAGAACTGTTTCTGAAACATTGAATGCTTAACTCCAAAGAAGCATAGTTATTTCCTAGTATGTAAAATGGGTTCAACTTCATAATAACTATTAGGTTATGTCAATAAATGTTTATCCTTGCTAGGTATTTAGATTTTGTTAAAGACAGAAGTGCTGAGAAAACCCAAAAAATCTTTCTACTCCATCCATGGCTTCTCTGTGCTATGAAAGCAAATGCAGGTGCCACTCTTTGATCTTGTATGCATGCTCTGGGTTCATGAGCTAGAAGGCCAGATAGGCAGCTGTCACCTGGCCACACTCCTCACTTCACCACTGGCAAGTTTTAATAAGAATATTAATTGCCCTACTTAATAATGCCTGGCATGCAGAAAGCACTTAATAATGTTAACAATTTATTAGTAGTATAGATTTTATGTTTCACTTTCAAGCTAAAATCCTATTCTAAAATGAGCAACGATCTCTCTGGTAATCTCTATAACTGATTAAATTTGAGACAGTTTAATAAAGAGAAATACACAAATTGTGACTCAAGACCAGGGGCAACAGCCAGAAATTAATAAAAATCATTTTTCCTTCTCTCCCTTCTTGCCTGCCTGCCTCCCTCCTTCCTGTATTTCTCTAAATAAATCAATAAATAAAAATGACAATAAGATATCACTACATATATAAGAATGGGTAAATTTAAAAATAGTTACAATATTAAATGCTGGCAAGGATACATAGATCACTAACACATTGTTGGTAGGAGTGTAAAATGGTATGACTTTTCTAAAAAGTATGCTGGTAGTTTCTTATAAAGGTAAATGTACTTTTACCAGAGGATCTGGCATTTGAATGCCTGAAAATTTATCCTAGAGAAATAAAAATGCATGTCAGTACACAAACAGCAAACCTCTTATACATTAATATCTACAGCAGCTTTATTTGTAGTATAATTGTTAGAGACTAGCAATGACCATTGTCCACAGTAAAGCCATGGCTAGGTGGTGTTAAAAATAAGCAGCACAGTAATTATTCACTTGAGTTATTTTTCAGACTCTTTCAGGATGAAACCTTCTTGGGCTGAGTATGAATAACTAATCAACAAAGTTGATAAGAATTCTCTCAGCTTTAGATCTTTCTCAAAAAGAGTCCCCAAACAAACTAGCTTAAACTCATTAGTAGTCATTCCTTCCTCATTAAAATGCCATTGGCATGCTCACTTTCATGGCCTAAGTTGCCTTGACAGATGCAATATTGACTATATATGGTGAAAAAAGAGGTGGCATCTTGTTTCCTGGGTTTTTCTGCCTATTCTGGGAAAATATTATTTAACACCACCGTGCAATCACCCCATTCCTACCTTCCAGAAACCCACATTTTATATAAGCATAATGCTCTGGTCAGCACAGAGACTTCTCACTAGGAATAGTCCCAGGGCCTTATAATTCTTTGCATTAAACTTTCTCTTTCTTTTTAGAATGTCTGCATATTTGTGAGTATTTCATTCTTGTAGTGAGGCTCTCGAGGATCCCTCTTACTGATACAGTAATCATATCTTCAATAGGAGAATGGCTGAATAAAATGAATATGTGCATACCACACACATAGCAAAGTTAATGGCTCTTCAAGGATTTATATTGAGTGAAAAAGCCAGCCCAAAAGTTTATATTCTGTTACAATACCATTTTATGCTATTTTAAAACGGAAACATTTAGAAATGGAAGAAAGATTTGGTAACTAGGAAAGTGGAAAGTGGGGGAAGGCAGGAGGGAGAAGGTGTGATTATAAAAGGGTAACATGAAAAAATAATTATGATATTGGGATTATTCAGTATCTTGACTGTGGTGTTAGATGTTTTGCTATGTAAATATCTCTCAGTAACATCTCTGGACTAATAAGACACTAGCTTAAGAGCCTGAGTCTGTTTTTCATCAAATGGTCGAGGAGAAAACTGCATGTGATAAGATCATATAGACTTAAATATATAAACATAAAGTGAATACAAGTAAAACATGAAATATGAATAAGATTGATGGACTCCATTAAGGTTAATATCTGGGTCGTAACTATGTACTATAGTTTACATAATGTCTAATTGGGGAAAACTGGATAAACTATACAGACACTATTCTTTTTAAAAACTACACATCCAAATGTATTTCAATAAAAATTTCAATTAAAAGAAATACATATGATTCAAAAATTAACCATCTGGGAAATTAAAATGTACCATTCCCAAATATGCCATTTTTGCTTAAGGAATATTTTGAGCCCCCCAAATTAAGAAAGAGCAGAAATCAAATAAAAGCTCTGTCTTCCTTCACAATTACTTAAAAACAAATGTCTTAATTGCAAGTCTAGACTCTTATCAGCCTAGTGATGGTACAGAGAAGACTCTACATAGCAAAATTTACAAAATACTATCTGCCAATATTTTCCCATAATTCACATTCTAAGTTTGCCTCAACTGAAAATCTAATACACTTTTCCTTTGTCTTGTCACTTTAAAAATGTGGTTTTCTTTGTTAAAAATGCTGTATAAGCCCAATTTATAACCACTCATTTGAGTTAGTCATCAAATTGCTCATATATATATATATATATATGTATATATGTTAATAATCTTTTTTTGTTGTGCAGTTTAACCTCCAAACTCCCTCCCTTAAATGAAGAAAGTTTGAGGAAAAAAATGTTTTCTCCTCCACAATTATCCATAATGCCCTTATCTTAACGTGATCTAAAGTCTTCCATGAAATTATTCTCCTCTGTTCCCTGTGCTTTAATAAGTCATTAATAAAATGCAAAGCTACAGAGCTGGTATAATTAGCATAGTTCCTTACTGTTTATCATATCAAGTTAAGATTTCAGCATCTCCTCCATTCTCCTTCACATGAGTCATTTTACCTGAGGCAATTTAGCTTATATTTCAAGCTCTTGATGATTGGCAAAAATTATATGCCTTGTGAAAACAACATCTTGAAAAATGAAGGAAATACCAAAATCAGTGAGAAGCTATTTGACAAGTATTTTGTTCTAAATGATTATTCTAAAAGTTTTAATGCCTATAGTTTTATAATTTGCCAAAACTTATAATTTATAGCTTAATAAATAAAATAGAAAAAAAAATAAAGCACTGGACTGTGTCATTTAAATTTTTAAATATTATTTCCTGTCAATATAATGCTAACATTCCCTATGACAATGTGAAAATAATGGAAAAGTTCCTTCCTTTCTCTGAAGCTCTTCACAAATTGGACTAAGGTTAAAAAAAAAAAAAAAATTAGATGCAATTAATAAGAAAAAAATTTCAAATTTACATGGTGTTAAATTCTGAAGCAACTGGAATATCATAGATATCTTGTGCTGAGACCTGGAACAGGGTACCTGGGGTGTCAGGAACGAGGAGAAGGTCACCAATGGTAAGGAGATAGAGATTTCCTAGATAGAGAAGATTATTTATAGATAAATTAACTTTGGATTAAGGTCTTCCCAAACTACATTCATCTAGGGAATACGGAAACAAAAGATCATTTCTGGAGAGGACTGATGAAGGTCCATCAGGTGGCAGAAGTTTTCTTTGATGAAGGAAAGGGCTAAAAGTTCAGAAGAGCTCCTTTGCATGTGGGGTTGACCTCCAGTATACTTGGCTTCTTCCTGTCCGAATGCGGCATCTACAAGAGACCAATTCTGAAAGACGAGAGATGCTTTGCTTTGGCCTCTACATTAATTTTTTTTCCAAGTGAAAGAAAAGTTTTCTAGGTATATCACATTCTTTTGTACCTTCTACTAAAAATAAGGAAATCCCCTTTTCCTGTCACTTCCTTAAAAACAAAAGTATATTTATCCTAAAGATCTATTCGAAATTTTAAAATGCAATTAATGTGGTTGCAAATCTTCCCTCTATTTTTCTTCCTAACAAAGACTTAGTTGTTTTCCTTATTTTCAGAGTGTCTACTTATGTTAACTTTATGGTGTCTGGAAGAGAATACATTCAGAAACATAAGTGTTTTTTTGTTGTTGTCATTGAATACTACTAAAGATGTCATCAAATGGTTTTCCATTTATCTGTCTCTTTTTATTTCACTAGATATAATCTTTTTAATATAAATTCCCAAGTTTTATTTTTGGGTTTGTCAAATAGAATGCCTTCATGCTTTTTTTAATAGTTTTTTTTTTTCACCTTATATATAATATTTGAAAGAATGAGTAAATATATAATGATCAGACAAGCATAATAGATTTAAGTTTTGTGTGTGTGTATGGACGTGCAATGTTAATATTAGCTTCTCAATTCCTCTGGCCTTATTTGTAAACAATTCTTAACATTTATTTTAGTGTACACAGTCTTATATAGTAATTGTGCTTCCTACATGAAAAAATGACTGTTGAGTAATAAGTTCATATAAATAATATAACTGTGCACTATAACAAGCAAGGAAACATATCCAGGAATTTGAGTTAATGTTATTTTTTAAGTGAATTTCCTCAAATTATTTTGATGTGGTATAAAGTGCTTATGAGTGTTATTCATAAAGAGATTTCAAAATCCACATTGTAAAGTTGAATGATTAATAAACAATTTAAAAGTTTCATAGGTTTCACAAAAGAGTACTTGAATGTTAAATAAACAAATCACTTTTGATTGGGATTACATTGAAAATAAAGGGGAATACATCAAGGAAATAGAATACACAGTATATTAGATTTTTTGGAATAAATCATGAAGGATAATATTGATTGACAAGTCACATTGCTTTATATAAGGCTTATGGGATAAAACTAATAATATGCAGACATTTTTAACATGGAAATGACTAAGTAGTCAGTAAAAATCCTGTTATGCAAATTTTCTTAAGCAGTTAATGTATCCCAAATTAAGCAATAAATCTTAATTTAGAATATTCAGCTCAATAATGGATAACTAGAATGTTGATTTGTATTTAACAGAAAAAAAGCTATTTAACCCAAATTGTCTGAGGTTGCAATTACTTAGTCTTCATTGATAAACACTCATAAAATGTCAACTTGGTTGCTTTGATGAGATTATGATGCACTTCTATTTCAAGTATGTCATGTATATATGAATTTAACAGCAAACAAAGGCAATCTACTAGATTGCAATACAAAAAAAAAATCCATAAACTAGAAAACCTAATATATCAGAGACATTGTTGTCTAAAACTAGCACTTAAAGTTTCAGAAATAATTAATTGTGAGGTACAGTTGGCACAGAGGTGAAATTGGTTCTTGAATACTCTTGGCTGCTTAGAAAAACTAACTGCTGTGTCCTAATTGGCTCCACATTGCTCAGGAGTACCCAAGTTCTGAATTTTTCTTTCCCACTTTCCATGCTTGAAAGAGTACTACTTTTATTCTCTGATCTTTGCTAGAGGTCAGGTAATTACTACATAGAATCAGTCTCTCTGGCTATAGTATAATGTTTAAGATTTAATATAGCTTTGGAAGCAAATAAACTTGGATTTGAGTTTCAACTCTATCATTCATCATGGCAACTTTTTTCAAGTCTTTGTTTCAGAAACTATAAAAGAAGGATGAAAGGTCATCTGGAAATAATTACTGTGTTATGATTAAGACAAAGTATTTTGCAAATGCTTAACAGTTTTTGTGTTTAAAGAGTATTCAAAATAATTATATTATTTTTGTTGCCAAAGTCATCATGGTTCTGCTATATTACAGATTCCGGACTAAATACATGCAAACACAGAGCTGTGGTTTCATGGTGAAAACACAGGTGCCATAAAGGGTAATAGACAATGATTGGTAAGTATTAACATTTCCCAGCTTCACTAGAGAGAATATTATGCTTTTCCCTTAATTCTTGGGAAAAAATATTATCTGGCAACCTGTGCATTAGCAGAAAGTCAACCAAAAATGCATTCCTCCTTTATAAATTACCTAATTTTCTTCAGGGTATTTGCTGAGGACATGCAGTGGGCAGGTAGTTAAGTTAGAGATTGTCTAGACAGATTCCTCATGAAATAATTATTATGGTAGCTTCCTACAGTGCACCATGTTATGAAATTCAATGAGTAAGTAGTAATAAATATCCAAATGTATATATTTCATGCATATGACCATTACATATACCAAAAAACACAGATTTGTATTTATTTTTTTCACATATTTATATGTTTATTCACAGTCCTAGAAATTTTTATTTTAGAAATAATCTCTAGGGAATAGTTCTAAAAGAATCTTGTAAAGTGGGATTACAATGACATGAACTGCCGATAATTACCAAATTCTTGAGTATTTAAAATATTCTCCCTTATCAAATATTTCCTCATGAGACTTAGCCTTGATACTATATTGAATAGAAATTTAAGTGTATATGTAAAGACAACAGAATATTCTGTAAATTATTTACATCACAGTTTTAAAAGTGAAAGCACTATAATTTACAAAAATACCTCTGCAATAACTTTTAATCTATTTTAATAAGTGTCGGTAATACAGTTGAAATCAGCAGCTTCTTTACTGTCTGTCATCCTTCACAAATAGTTTTAGCTAAGTGAATATAGATAAGATTCTCTGTCACGAAGTAATTTTTTATAGTTAACTATGAGGTGTCTCTTTATGCTACTGGCATAGATCAAAGATTACAACAAATTGGATCAAAATGAATGAGAGATTATTGCATGAGGAATTTTTTTTTATCTTTATATCTTGCATTAGGAAGACTTGTCAATAAGAATGTAATCTGGCCAATTCTAGTTTTTCCTATTGTTTATTTTTATGAAAAATCTGAGATGTTATTGAAAACCAAATAGGTTAGAGAGGGGAGGGAAGAGAAACTGTAACAGATACAACTGGAAAAGCCAAATGTTTCCAATGTTTCTTCCTAGATAAATATGTGTTTGTTTATAAATAATCTACCTATGATAATTTTTGTTATTCTTACTGTAAGAAAATAGTGTTATAAATATAAACAAGAGAGTACTCTAATTTGTTTTATACTCATAAAATACATTGATACAGTATGAATCTATATCCAGATCAGCAAATTACATCCTTTTTCACAAAGCAATCTTAACTAAGATGCATAAATAAATCTTAGGTCTATTCAATTCTTTGAGTCTCTTGATATAGGATAGAAAGCGGATTCAACTCTTCTCAAATATCTATTAAAAGATTTACTTCTATGCCAAAACTGATATGTGATCTGAGGACACACTGTTAATTTTCTTTTTTTTTTTTTTTTTTAAGGAAAGATGCAGGTAGAAGGTGAGCAAGCAAGTAGGATGGAAGAGAGGTGAGAAAGAAGCATTCCATTTATTTTCATTTAGTTGTACATCCTGATTTTTCCTCCCAGACTGGGATGTGAACCCAGGTCCTTGGGATGTATGTGGACTGTGCTACAGCTGGATGCCACTGACCAAACCACTACTCCACCAGGGTCCTAACTTCCTAGAGTTTCCTTTCTAGTTGATAAATAGAATCAAATATTCAATGAGAAAATGAAAAATTCAAATGATAATGAGATAAAAGAAAAATGTGCTAAAAGTTCTAAAAGTTCTGTTTTAAAGGACTTTAACTAGTCAGGGAAGTCATATAAAGCTTCTCTGATGAAATAGTGCTAGAGTAGAAGTTTGGCAGATAAGCAGGAAACTAAGAGGGGATTGAAGAACTTTCTGGGAAAAGAGCAGCTTGTTGAAGTATATTATTAGGGAAAGGAACTTGGCAAATGGTACTTAAAAAGGAAAATATGACTGTATTTGACACATATTCATCATGTACTTTCTTTCCTTTAAGACTGTAAGCTCCATATGGAAAATAAACTGTTTTGTTCATCTATTTTCTGAGTAGCTGGTGCATTACACAGACTCATTTTTCCTTGTTTTCTTCAAGATTCATAGACTTACACTTCATAGTCTAAGACATAGACTTCATATACTTAGCCTAATTTTTAGAGTTAAAACTTGGATCAATTGGACAATCAAGTGTGTTGGAGGAGGGCATTGTTTAGGTGCAGGACCAGGGTGGAGTGAGGAGAGTGAAGCTCAATAGTGCTAAATTATGTCAATCCTGTTCACACAGGGACATATGGCAGCCCTATGTACAAACCAAGACATTTATCCTTACCACATATTCCTGACTCTTTTTTTCATTAGTGTGTAAACACTGAAGAGCAAGTGTGGTATTCTAGTTTTATTCATAGTTTTGCTTTCCACAATTTCAGTTGCCATTGTCAACTGTGGCCAAAAGTTATTATATACAATAAGATATTTTCAATAAAAAGACCATATTCACATAAATTTTATTATGCCTAATTTATAAATAGACTTTAAGATAGGTATATTAATATATGAAAAAAAAACACAGTATAGTTGGGTTCCTATTATCCATGGTTTCAGACATCCATTGGGGATCTTGGAATGTATTCCTCACAGATAAAGGAAGACTACTACATAACATAAAAATTTTTCTTTATCATTTGCAGGTATTAGCATGCACCTTTACAGTAGCTATTTCATACATGGATTTAGAATTAAGGAAAAAAGTTGATTATAGATTTTTTTTTCCTTTATTTCTTTTAAAAAATAGTATGTGGATATTTCTATGACTACTGTGAAACACTAATGACCATTTTTTCCTTTTTGCCTTGTAGGATAAAAATATCATGCTTTAAATAGCCATCTGTATGAAGCTCAACATTATAAGCTAACTATAATAAAGACATTTGTACAACCCTTATTCAGAAGGTATGTCTATTAAAAGTCAACTAACTTTTTGATCACTTACCATTTCTGTTTAATAGAATTTTTCCTTATATTTAAGATAAACATTGATGTAAATCTATATTTATATTAACTATATACACACCTGTAAGCATATATAACAGTGGGTAATATATTGAAAATTTTCTGCTAAAATTTTGTGATATTAGTTTTATATGTAAAGATAACTAGGCTACAGTTTCCAGTTATTCAATCAAATACTAATCTAGGTGTTGCTTTGAATATATTTCATAGATGTTATTACTACCTACAAGCTGATTTTAAGTAAAAGAAATTGTCCTACATAATCTGGGTGGATCTGATCCATGAGTTGAAAACTTAGAACAGAATGGAAGTTTTTCTGAGGAAGAAGAAACCATGCCCAGTAGTCTACAGTATAAACTGTCTGAGAGTTTCCAGTTTGCCCAAAGATTTATTTGCCTATCCCGTTCTCACAATCTCATTATTTTAATAAATATATTTATATAAATATATATACACACATATGTATGTATATATATTTATTTATCTTTACATATCGATGTGTCTACACATATGTCTAAATATCTGTCTTTCCATCTATACACACACATTAATGATTATCTTTCTCTCATGGAACCTTGATAGATACACAATTATCTTATCTCTCCTACTGCAGATCATTTTATAGCATCAGTTGGTATATAAATTTTATGAAGATGTGTTCAATTCATTGTAAGTGAGTACAAAATAAAACCCCAAAAGACCCATTAAACGAAGACAATGTTAACAGATGTGAGTCAAATGAAAATACAGCTTATTATGTATATTAACATGACTTTCTTATTCTACAGGCTTCAATGTCATGGTCTTATTATTCTAGAAAACTCTTGCCCAAAAAGTTAAGAGTTGCTGGTAATATTGTCCAATTTAGAAACTTTCTGAGTATCTCATGAACTCTTCAGCACAAAACAAAAAACATCTAATGATACTTTATACCTCAAGATTCTTTGAACTATCTTCCCTCAAAATCTTCTAATTCCCCAATCCAAAATTATATATTAATTCTTCTCAACCTTAACCAAACCTCCAATTGAAATACCTGCCTTACATCAGACTTCAAAATCTCAAGGACTGTTTCAAATCTCCCCTGCCCCTCTGAGACACTACTAAGACTCTAACAAGCCAGTGTTCTCCCATAGTGCGACAAGCAAGAAACTGTCTTTCTAATAACAGGATTTTGGGAGCTATTTTAAGGAGTTTAGCATTCATCACACAGAGAAAAAAATAAGCACTCATATTTGCTACCCAGAATTGAGTACCATTAGCATTTTACTGTATTTAATCTATTTATGAAATATGAAATAAAAATTACTAATACAGTAAAGTTCCCTTTGGTAAGGATGAAAGTTCCTTTCTAAATATCATCATTGGCATTTTCCAAGACAAAATTCCAAAGGCTGTTATGAAATTGTTATATAGCATCACAACTTACTTTTTTCCATGCATTTATAAATATTGTATCAATATTGTATCAAGCAATAAATATTCATGTGTTATGTTTAATTTTGAAATTATAAATTTGTCATTCTGTATCATTCTGCTAGCTACTTTTGTCATGGATGTTTTTAAGATCTAATTATGTTTGTTTATTTACATATATACATGAACATATATGTATTTCAGTATAAAAACATGCTACATTTATTTAACTCAGCTTTTGATAAACATGTAGAATTCATCAAAATTTTATTATAAATAATATTTTTTGAACATTCTCATACTGGTTTCTTTGAGAATGTATCTGAAGAACTATCCTGAATAGTTCAAAGAAGTATGGAATTATTAGAACACATATGTACCTTTATTCTAAATAATAATCACAAAAGTTTGATGCAATTATCACCACGTTATAGAAAATAAAACTGAGTTTTAGAAAAGACATGTTTAAAGTCGCAGAGCTATTAAGTATCAAAACAGACATTCAAATGAAGATTTGTTTGGCTTCCAAACTTTTTTCCCTCCAACAGTGTTATCCTTCAAACACAGCACAAAGAATATTCTATGTCATGTGAAATTGCATAAACTCTCCTTAGTGTCTGGTTTCCTTAAATTTATTCTTCCTTTTGTACCTTACGCTCTGAATAATTTAATTCTCTTCATTTGGATGACAGTTAAAGATGATGAATGTTATCAAAGGAGACATTAGTGACCTACCAACTTAGAAACATTGCTCATTGTAGGAGGTAGGAAGAATAGAGTCAGGGGAAGACATGCTGCTCCCTTCTATATAAAATAGAAATATCTGTGAAGGAAGTGTGAAAGAATACAGCAAGCTAGTCATAGAGCATCCAGATTTTGGAAAAATAAGTTGTTATATTTACAAGCAAACAACATAGTCTTTCAGTCATCACACTACACCCAAATTCTTAGCATCTGATTAAATTAACTGCTTAGATAAAGTTGAAAGTTGTATAAAGCCAAAGGAACTTGTAACACCTATTTAGAAACCACATGACAAATTGCAAAAGCAAGATGAGAGACTACTTGTCTGTTAGTTCTAGGGGCTAAGCTGGGAAGATCTGAAAGTAGAATCCAGGTACTTAAACTTTTTTTTGTCTCAGCATTACCACAATATAGAGCTAAATCCCTACATTTGCATAAAGATTTGTCTATTTTGCTAGTTTATTTGATTACATACACCTTTCTGATAGATTTCTATGGATTCTATTTGTTCTTATTCTTCACTGAACTCATTTATACTCATAACACTGCAGATAATTGAATCGTTTGAATTCTAGTCTATTGGATCCAAAATACTTATTATGACTACTATTCCTGATGGGTTCTATTATGAAAGGCCAGATGTTCATCTAGTTTCCTTAGTTTAATCCCTGTGAGAACCTTATAGAATAGACATATAGCCTTGATTTTATGGATGTTGAAATCCACCACTACCAAGCAAACAGGAACTTACTCAAGGTCAATGAACAAAATTTACTTAATGGAATCTAAAATACTGTGTTCCTTCAGGAAAAAGACAGTGTCAAAATTTGTATGAACAGGCTTAATACTAAATTTACTAATCAAAAGCTATTTATTAAATAAATGAATATCTGACTTAAAAGCTATATTCAATGATGCTAGTTTAATATATAGCTTGCAATAAGGTTCTGGGTTATTTCCTTTACAATAGCATAATTTGCACAAGTTGAAATTATAAAGTCACATTTTTAATTAATTTAAAGACATTTTCAAATAAAATAACAACTGACAGATAGTAGACATATGTTACTGAATGCTGAATCTCCATCTGCGCAGTTAAAAATATCATTTGGTACACAACATTAAAGGGTCAACTATAAAGTGTAAATAGTAACACTAAACCTTTATAAACTTACAAAAAAAGCTGCTAGGCATTTTCTTGAATTTATTTTGAGTAGGGAAATGGATAGCTAGTATTAAAGAAGATAAGGTTTTCCCCATTATAGGAACAAATACATAAATTAACAATTTGGTATAACCTCTAGTGACAAAATTACAGTGTAAGCACTTTATTTGTTCATACTATTTCCATCATACTCACTTTTCCATATTAAATATTCTGAACAACTACTGATAAGCACCAATTGAATTGCTTTAGTTCAAATTAAGTCTTTTGTATGGGTCCTAATCTTGTACAGTTCCTGTTTCTTTTGTTCCATCACAGAAGTATTAGCATTTCAATTTGCCTTTAATTTCTAACACTACCTTGAACTTCAATTGTGAATCAAATTTAGTACAAACAGTCCAAAGAAAAGATCTGGTAATAGTATCATTTTATATCTGTTTATTTTATAGATATTGGTGATGATATATCTTTATTGAATCATCACTATTAAAAATGAACTCCTGTAAGTAAGTATGTATCTGCATTTCTAAAACAAAGAAAAAAATCCTAAAATCTTTATGGTATATTGATTTTTTCTCCTAGTTTAAAAATGCACTGTATTTAACTCAAAACAAAATTATCATTTTCTTTTGTATATTCCAACATTTACACATTTAATATAATGTCAAAATTCAAGTTCATTACTGGATTTGTTTAAAAGGTACTACTACGAGTGACAAGTAGACAAAATAATTATCACTCAAAGATCTATAAGAAACTTGGAGGAAAGAATATCTTCTAAAATAATTATCTTTTACAATAGTCTTTGCACCTAAGATTTTCAAATACGGTTTATAGATATCAGCAAAAGTTTTCTTTTAGGACCATGGTGTTTTATCTAATTACTTGCAATGGGAGGCAAAGGTAGAAAAACAAACTAAATAAACACACTACAGTGTCAGTGAAACTGATGAAGCCTAAATACTAAGTATTTAAATTCAAAATTTTGAAATTATTAACAGGGTCACAATAATGATTAGCAAAATAAGTTTCAGTATATTTTCAATGCAGCAATATGTCAGAGGAGGGGCTGAAATAGATCACCAGAAGACACAGTAAAGAACCTGCTTTGATATGCAGATTATTTTGAACTAAAATAAATAGAAACCTTGAGAAGGAGAAGCTCCTGTCTTTCTCCTAACTCTTGCCCTTTCCTTAATGAAAGAAGCATTTGCTATGCTGTGAACCTCCACACATGCCCCTAATGCATAAGTGGTCTTTGTTCCTTTATCCCATAGAAGAATGTAGTTTGGGAAAATCTTAAAATGGAAGTTAGTTTATCTGCTAGTAGGTCCACTCTCTAAGAAAACTATCTTACTTTCAATGTAAAGATGAATCATCCCTCCTTGCCACCAGAAGACAATCTCCCCTCTCCCTGACACCCCAGGATCCTATTTTTCATGCTTCCGCACAGGCTGTAAGTACAACTGGTTCAGCATTTACTACCATGTAAATTCTCCAGAAGTATGTTTTTAAATTCAAAATCTCTCTTACTAATCGTGTCTAGTATAAACTTTTTCTCATCCAGTCCGTGAGAACCATAGAGAAATGGGAGAATCTTTCCTCAGCCCCCATATCAGATATTCACAAATGAAAATGGAATATTTATTAATTATATGAAGTTTTAAACAGCGATAGTACTTATCAATAACTGCCAAAATTCGATTGAAAGAACTTAATACTCTTTTCCAGAAAAAGAATGTTTCCTCCTCACTCCATGTACATCCAAAGGAGTAAAAAAATTGGTAAGTTCCTTTTTTTTTCTGGTTACTAATCTTTGATATTTTCTTTCAGTCTCTATATCAAAGATATGTTGTCCAATTACAGGTCTGTCATATTAAAAACTGCAGTGATGTTTACAAAACAAACCAACAAAACAGCTTACCAACTGGTTCCTTCTGATTCTGAAAGAGAATCTTGCTATTACTGCCATCCATGTTTGCCATGTTAATTGTGTTTCCATCTGTCCAGTAGAGTTTCCTTAATTCAAAAGAGACATGGATTAAAAACATTAGATGCAGACCTAGTGGCTGACTAGAAATATGCATGGAAGAACAAAAATAAATATCAAAGGAAATTATGGTGTAGCATTCATTGTTTTTAGGAAGGCCCCACGTTGTTGATCTACTTGCTGACAGTAGCATATGTATTTACTATGGAAGAAATACCAGTCACTATTGAGTTTTCCTCTCACTGAAAGAAAATTATCTGACTCCTTTTTTCCTCTTATATTCAAAAGTGAGTAACAATGACTGCAGTAAATTATTTCCATTTAAAATAATTCATCAAGATTGAATCTTCTTGACTTAGGATAGGCACCAGAGAAACACATTTATTTCAGTCATTCCTATTGTAAGTACTAGGGAGAAATAATTTCTTTTAGCCCTACGTATACTCTCTACTTTGGAACATGATGTGTATCCAGAAATATGAGAATTTTATCTACTTAGTCACTACAACATGCAGTGAATAGGTTATTAAAAACTGGTATTCAAAATAAAATCAATGCCTTTTCCTTGAAACTCCTTTTATATTCTGAATTGCTGCCCTTTAAAAAGATAAATTAATGATATAACAAAAAAAATCTAATTTTATGTGGGTAACAAATTTCTATCCAGGAATCTAATTTACAATTTCCATATCTACATTCACGTTGTTTTTTTTGACTGTTTAGTTGATACGTGGGATCGCCTAATTAAACAATACTCTTAGATAATATCAGAGCATACTTGTATATATTTTTGAAAAAAATTTAAAAATAATCATACTTTACCCCCTGACTGGGTGAGTTGCAAGACATTGTGGTTTATCGATCCCGTGGATAATGGAGGTTTTCAACGAGCCATCTAGTCGTGCCACATTAATTTGTGTTTCATCAAATTCTGAACTAATCCAGTATAAATTACGTGAGACCCAATCTACTGCCAGCCCTCGGATACTCTGAATATCTGTAAAACAGCAAAGAGAAAATTAAAAGTGAATGAAGTTTCTTAGTTTTTGGCTTTTTAAGTAAGTTATTTTCTGTCCCAGGTAAAATTTAATTCACACTTTAATTTGTTAGCAAAAATTGTACAAAATTGTAATCTCATTCTCTTATCAGCACTTCTTATGGCACGAATAATCATTAACGTCTAACTGTTGAACCATTTGAAAATCTGAAACGACAATTAGCACAGAAATTACACTAGCAGTCAATGATTCACCAGTAAACACTTAGGAAGGGATACAGGCAACAGTCTTATGAGCCAAGGTAAGCAAAATTCAAATTAGAGTAATCGAGAGAAGTGTTGTGAGCCATCAACAAATGGACTATTTTATGCTTTAAGTGCCAATTTGTTACGGAAATGAAATAAAACAATTCAACTTTCCTAAAAGAATCACCAGAGTTGAATATCTTTCAACACAGATAATTTACAGAAATTGAATGAGATATAAAAAAAGAAACTAAAGTCCTGTAGCATTCCTCCAATGTGGATTTTATAGAAATTACGAAAATCTAATTAAGTTTTGATCTGTTACAACCAATATGAACACTTTAGTTGTCATTTCTTAATTTTCATAAGGCACTTTTTAAAAATTGATGAAATTTGTCTTAAATATTAGTATACACTTTAATTAAAGATGCAAGAGTGTTATGAATGATGAATTATTTCTAAAAACTTTAAAATATATTGGCATATTAAGTACTATCATACCCAGAGTGGGATTTGACCACCATCTTGATTTTTGTTAAATGGTTTTAATATTTTATAGCATATTGATCACTGTTGCTAAAACTTACCTGTAGACAGTTAAAATAAATATTTTGATTCAGCAAGTCTGGGGAAAGGCCTAAGATTCTGTATATTCTAACTAACTCTCAACCGTGATTACCACTGGTCCAGAGAAGTGAGTCCAATATAAATGCCTCCAGAATAGCAACTGCTACTTAGCTCCAATTAAATTGCTACACCTTCCCTTTTTATCATTTTCAAATGTCACAAAGCTAAACTATCATGTGAAAGTGAAGACTCTAGATTTATAATGTTTTCCAAGCAATTCGACATTTAAAACAGGAAAATGAAACCTATTGCTTGAAGTACCGTTTTGACTTTTGGTAGATTCTACCACTTTGTTACGTACTTGAATATTGATGGAACATACTTTTTGGCTCAGAAATCCTTTTACTATTTCTAAATATATTTTTATCACTGTGAATTTAGAAGATATTCCCTATATCATAGTCTGTAATTACACAACCTCTTATTCTACAAATACTTTTCTTACATCACTAATTTACTGGTAACTTGGTAAATTTTGCATCTGAACTTCATTTACCAACTTAAATCATAAAATTTCCTCTTTATTTCAGTTATCCTCATCCAACTCCTTCTTTACTTGAGGAAGAAAAAATACATCTCTGTAAAATCAAACTTGCCATCTCTGATATTTATTTATTTGCCTCTTCAGTGATATGTATCCTCCATCGTCTTCAGTCTTTGTATTTAATTGGGTATTGAGAGAGACATTATTGCTATAATAAAAGTTGGGGTTCATGTCCCATGTTGGTTATTTTGTTTCTCAAGTCACATGTCTACCAGATACTCATTGGGAAAACAGAGCTAATTATAGACAAAATACATAGGATTGCTGTAACTATTACATGAAATGGTGTGGTTCAGCTTAACGTAGGGTTCAGGAGTACCCTGTTAATCCAAGCATTTAGTTCTCTCCATATTTTTATGCAGGATTTCTTGGTGTTGGCAAAAATGAGTTTATATTTCCTCTATAATACATGACTTTCAAATCTTTTTCCACTATTTCTGTTGGTCAAAATAATTTTATTTTTTTCTGATTGACCTCTAATTATATGGCCTAGAGAATAGATCACTTTCTTAAATTAGAAAGCATAACCAAATGTAAGCTATTAATAGCTATTTAGTTCCTGTCACTTCTATGGTTCATGCTCACTTAAATCTATTTCTAAATTGCAATAGTATCCAAACTTTTCTCTCCTCCAAGCAATTGATTTAGTAGCTGCCAGGTTATTTTTTTGACAAGAGAATTCAGGATCATGACCTTTTTCACCCCAAAGTATTCATCAGTTTCCAACCATTCAGAAAGCAATGTCTAAATCCCTTAGCCTGACTTTCTATATTATCTAAATATAGCTATCTTCCCAAACTTATTTCCCACTATTTTTAACCTTTTACCTTATATTTTAGTCATATTGATATGTTTTCAGATTTCAGACTTGTGCAAACCTTTTCAACATACAGCTATATGAGCCATATACACTATCACATCTCTACTTGCCTAAATCTCTTGCAAAATAGATTATCTGATAGACCACACCACACTTTAACTACGAAAACCTAGTCAATTTTTCTATTTTCCCCTCCAGGAAGATGTTCTCCATCTATTGAACTCAACAGGACTGTATCTGGTTAACCTCTTTCTATGTATATAGTAATTATTTTTTGACATAGTACTAATCTCACATATATTTTTTAAAGGTAGATACCTCAGTAATACATTTTTATAGCTCCCCTTCCCAAGTGTATACAATATTGCCTTCAAATTATTTTTAATGAATTGATATTTAATGACATGCACAAACTATAATTTTAAGGATATGTGGCCCGAACCAGAAATATCAGATATAAGAACCTTAAATTGTTTTCAGGAACATATGTCCAAATAAATTATCAACAATCTCTCTTCTTATTATCTTTGTTTATCTTTTTCCCATCCAATAGATTGGAGTTTCTAATTATCATCTTTTTGTCTAAAATATAACATCTTTTATTCACCATCACTAAAGTCCAAATATGATTGTTTTATAATGTCCTGATAAATCTCCATAGTGTTATGAGTGATAAAACTATAATATTTTTCTTCTTCTAATAAATATATTGAAATAATACATTCTGACTCTTAACTCAAGTAAGTCAGACTAAGACTTCTGCCTAAGTTTCTCAGAAAGTGAAATTTTCTTTTTCCTAGTATTCTCAGTTCTTAAACCAAGGTAAATTAGACATTCTAAAAAATCCTTAATTGGAACAAAAATTTCCTGATGTTTAATAAATTTTAACTTGTAGCTGCATTGTTGAGATTATAAAAAATCTGAAAAAATCTCCATATGCTAAAATATATATACTAGATAAAACTATAAAGGAAGGCAAATGGAAATATAGGGACTAATACAATCACATAGGAACAAAATTTATGTAATGAGAATCTAGAGAGTCATAGATTATTAGCTGTTCAGTGAGAGATGGCTCAGTTTTTAAACTCAGAAAGGTTGAGAAGGCTAGACAAGACCATTCCCAATTATATCAGGTTTTAAATCCTCAGTGAAGGCTGAATGGGGGAAAAATAATCTATTTTCTTAAAAACTTAAAGGTTTTAAATAAAAACAAGTTTGATTTTTCTCTGTTCTTTCTCTGGGTAAAAAAAAAAAAATCTAAGAGCAGATCTTCATTGAGGCAAGAGATTGCTAGTTTATAAACAAGGTAGGGAAAGATAAAATTAAATTGATTCCTGGTTTATAGTGACATGTTTTCCCTTTAGCAGAAGCAAATTCAAATACTCTATGGAAGAAAAAAAATTTTAATCCATGTTTTTACAATTTCTGTAGATTGAATTTAATCTCAAGATAGAGCCGAGCAAAATATTTAAGAAATAAGACCTGCAGTAAGACAAAAGAGAAGTAGAAACAATACCTAAAAACCTTTAAAGCCTATGTGTTTATAAATCATGTATATGAAAGAAAAATGAGTAGAGTACTTTAAGAAAACTAAAAATGTCTTAGAACTCCACCCAAAATGGCAGACTAGCAAGATCTTGAGGTCATCTCCTCTCAACAGACACAGTAAAACCACATATAGACACAAATGTCTTTGAAAAAGAATTGAAGATCAGATTCCCACATTTCCACAGGAAAATGTGATAGAAAACTTTGGAAAGGATATAAAAAGCAGAGACACGGTCTTGCCAAGAATGACTTCTGGCACTGTGACCCAAGGTTGGACACCAGTGATGTGGAGAAACTTCCCAAGGACTAAGGGTTTACTCTCATACATTGGCTGTACCAACACTTGGAAATGCACCCAAATTGTGGAACACATGGATCTGTTTTGGAAAACAAAAGGTTTTTTCTTTGAGGAACAGTAAGACACTTGGAAGCAGATAATGCAATAATGATTACAGAGATTACTTACAAATACAGTATGCAGAGATCTAGCTGATGGATTCTTGTTTGTTGAACCAAAAAACTTCACCAGGAGGAATAAAAAAGAGTGTTCCATTGAAAAGAGACCCTGCTGGATGTCCTCTCCTGGATCTTTTTTGACTGTCTGGCACCAGCACTTTTGAGATACAGTGGAAAAAGGTCAAGAGCAAAAATGTCCTATCCCATCCAAGCTACCATCATCATTGCTTATGGCCCTCAAGCCATTGGCTTTTCATGCTCAGTGGTTTCTGTTCACTTGGTTACAGTTCTCACATCTACTAGGGTAGCACTCACCTTGGATAGCGTAGCAAGCACAGTGAGCCTGCAACACTCACAGGAGTAATCAAACACTTTCATGCAAAGCTTCATTTGGGGAGCTTTCTGGTAATAAAAACAAAACAAAAAAGCAAAAAAAAAAAAAACCTGCTGCAGGTCTCTCAAGGAAGTTGACAGAGAGGCATCACAAATTCCATAAACAGTTACCCCTCCCCTGTCCAGGGCCACTGAAGAAAAGAGTTTTTACATGCACCTGCCTGTCTGCTTTCCTTCAGACTAAAGCCCCCCAGGCTCTGGAAGCTAGAGCTCCCATCCCCTGGGCCCCCAGGGCTTGCTGGGAGCAGACTTTGGGCAGTTGCCGCTCAGCTAGAGAAATAGAGATGCATGTGTGTTTGAAAGGTGGGTTTTGCTGTTGCTGGTTCCTGTGGCCCTGGAGGCACCTGGCTCTTCCTGTGGGGAACGCTGACTACCTGTGATCAGGCCTGCAACTACTGAGTCTTTCTCTTCACACCTACACACCTGGTGGAAGCACTAGTGGCGGGGAAATGAAGGAATGTTTTTGTGGAAAATATTAAGATCACAGCTAGGCTACAGCTCAGGAATCAGTCATAACCAAGGCTACTGGGAAAGCACTGATGCTCAAACTAGTCTGAGGTGAGAATGGATGAAGATGTAACCCTGATCGAACAGTCATAGTCTCTAGGGAGGTTAGAGCCCTAGATAGATACAGCAGCAACCACATTGTATCTGACTGTCCTAATTTCTGCCCTCAATTCTGGTTCCTAGGCTATCAACATTGTGGGCTCTAGATCGCCAGTCATCCTCACTGGTGCAGAGGTTTCAGCCTACGGAAAACCACACATCCGAGCCATGACCCTAGTTCTACACTCTTCAAACCAAAATCCTAATACAATGCCAAAGAATTAGATAATGAAAGAAAAAAAAAAAGAAAAGAAAAAACAAAATGCAAAAAGAAATGAATTTTGCTACATGCTGCAATACAAATGGACCTTGAGTATATTATTCTAAGAGAAATGAGCAATTTACAAATATACAGCATGTTATTCAAGTTATATGAAATATTTAGAATAGTAAAATTCAGAGAGACAGTAGGTATAACAGCAGTTGAAAGGAGGCAGAATGGGTATAGAGCTTTAGTCTTACAATATGAAGATAATTCGGAAGACCAGTTGTAAAATGTACTTAACATTACCGAACTGTACACTCAAAATTATTAAATTGCTATGGTCTGGGTGATAAATTCTATATGCATTTTGCCACAAAATTTAAAATTAGCTTTCAAAGGCAAAGGTTAAATATATTTTCAGATAATATATCAGATTATCACTAAAGAGTTCTCACTAAACTAAAAGACTATTAAAGGATGCAATTCACAGAGAAGGAAAATGATCACAGAAAGACTAGATAAAAGAGGGATGAGAGTAAGCACATAAATTGGTTAACATGAGGATGAATCTAAATGAACAAGAACTGAAGAACTGATTGCCAATCTCTGTTTCGTTATTTTATTTATTTTTTTTCCCTGTAAGGTGGACTTACTGACATCAGACTCTTGGGACTGGATAAGGCTTTTTGCCCAGGTCAAAAATGCCTTCAAAAGTGAAGAAGATTCAACTATCTTACAACTTTCTGGGTACAGATACGATTATATCAAGTAAAAATTCATTTGAAGATGGTTTCTGGGCAATTATTTCTCTATTCTTAGGAGCAAATTGATAACATTTTGAAAAGCTTTCTCAACGCAACTATATAAATATTAGATTACCCATTTTTTGCAATTATGAAAAAGTGAAGATATATAAATTATACATACATATGTTATTCTATATACCGCATATATATAAACCGCATATATATTATATATATACGGTTTAACAATTAATAAAATGTTCATAAATATATTCTTAAGAATTAGAACAACTTATTTTAAGAGTCTCCTATATTCAAACTCATTATTTTATACCTCACCAACCCAGAACAATTTAGTGGTCATTATTGTTTTGGTTTCATCAGTTTGAACATATATGTATCCCAAATCTATATTTTTTTCTTAAGAATGTAGAGGCAGAATTTTAACTTTTGGACTAGTTTACATTTTGTTTAATGTCTTAAATATAAAATATTTTTTACTATTGATTTGGAAAATATCTGAAGCAATGTTCCTTTGATTTTCATCAGAATCAATAACTCCAGTATTTTTAACTTGTCTAATAACTTTATTTCTTTTTTCATCATCAACTTCTATTACTTCTACTTGTACCATGCCCTGTGTAACTGCAACCCTTTATCTCATTGTTTTAGTCAATTGTTTCTAATTTAGAATAGCCCTATAACTTTTGAATTGTAACTTTATAATTACTCACTTTTTAAAATGTCTTTGAGATTTTCAACTGATTTTTCTTCACAGAAATGTGAATCACCTCTGCCGATCTGAAAAAGTCTTGAATGTCTTCCCATTTCCTTGAAAAAATAAATCAGAACAAACCACAGCTCCTCGCCTTGGTATAAGGCACATGTGGATCTGCCCTCATCATAACATACTTGCCTTTTCTACAAGGCCCATGTATATCTCTCTTGACTCTCATTACTTGATAGGGTGTCTTTATCTTTGTGTCTGCTGAAATCTCAACCTGAGTGGATGGATATTGACACCTTTCCTCTCCTATGGCCTAGTTTGACAACTGTCTCCCAAGAGAGCAAATCAGTAGTCCCATGTAAGAATTCAGGGCTCTTGTGCTAATTTTCAGAGAAGTGACACACACACTTGTTAATTTCCTTGTGTCATTTAAGTTTATATTTTAGTTAGTTGTTTACATCTCACTCTTTTACCAGATATGAAGCTCCTTACGCTTATGTATTGATTTAATTATACCATTGTTATCCCCACTCACCCAGTGTCCCTGATAGAGAATCCAGGAAATGGTGTGAAATTAAAAAAAAACAACAACAACAACAAATGAAAGAAAGGAAGCAAGAAGGAAGGAAGGACGGGAGAGAAAAAGAAAGAACAAACAAACTAGGGAGCAAAATAACTCTTTCATCCACTTAAGCACAAGAGAAAGAATAAACATAGAAGTATGGCTCAGCACCCACTGCTATAAATACATAGCTAAGGGAATGGCGTGTATTGGTATGGTTTTTGCCTTTCCTTCTCTTTTTTCAAAACCACTGATATTGACATTCTTCTTCAAAAGGCTTCCTGAGTGCAAATGAAAATTGAAAAGTCTATTCAGATATAGGCAAAACAACAGATGTTTCCTATCTAAACTTCATACTTTAATTCAAAGCCTGTTTCCAAAATCTGCATCTCACTACTATTACTGACCTGTTTTTCTTTCTTCCATTCTCTCTGGACCAATTTTCTCTCTGGACCACTTTTCACAATAATTTTTTTTAAAGCATTTTTATTGCTGGGTACAATTAAATATGATGTCTTGATAATTAGAACAAATAAATCTTTAGCAGTGTTTGAATGAATGCATCTTTAGTAGCCCTGACAAAATAATCATTGGCTGAAGTGGATATCAACTTGTATTGCTAATGGAGATCACTAGCAAATGGGTCCAATTAGAATCAAAGTATAGAGAATTAAATTTTATATAGCTGAAAAGTTATCAGAAGGTCTATATTTAAAATGGTTTATATCTTTGTAGTTTAAAAAGCATGTGGTTATATGATAATTTACAACATAAGAGAGTTTTTAAAGAAATAAACAGATATATTTCTAATTTATACTCATTTTTCTTATTAGCTTTCTGCTGAATTAAATCTAACGGTCCATTTCATTCAGATAATAGCTGATTCTCAAACTAAAAACAAAATCAACTTTGCTAAAACAAATTGTATTTGCCCAATATTTTCTTGAATTTTTCCAGATGATCAATTTATAGTTTGCCTTAGAATAATTAGATACATTAGGGGTCTTTTCCCATAAAAAGTGAGATTCTGGCACACCTTGGTGGAGTAGTGGTTGAATACAGTTCACATACATCCCAAGGGACCAGGTTCATGTCCCAGGAGTTGGGGAACAACCAAGATGAACAACTAAATAAAATAAATCAGAAATATTTTAAGACACACACATACACACACACACACACACACACACACACACACACACACACACACAGAGAAATATTCTATTACAATGACCAAGAAGCTCATAAAGCTACCAATCTATCTCTAGAAGAGTCTTCTTTCACCATAAACAATAAAATTGTTATCAACAACTATACCACCCCCAATACTATAAGAATTCTACAGAGTATGCAAAATGTATTAAGTAAACATGGCATAGGAATGTTCTATACAGACCATGTAGTTATAGCAAAGCTATTTCCACCTTGCTGAGGTTCCTTACTTGTAAAAGAAAGCAACACATAGAGAAAAAGGAGAATAACTCTGGAGTCAAAAGTCCTGGATCCAAACTTGGATACAACAAAGCTCTGCTATAGCCTAGAAATTGAAAAATCTAAACAAAATGCTTATTCATCTATAAAGGCAGGCAGTAACATTTCCCTAAAAGTACAGTAAGGAATAAATAAGAAAGTAAAGTGAGGATGCAAATATAAAATCCCAACTATATTACTCCTTGAATATGTTAGGGAATGTAAGGTATAGTTAAGTCTTTTTACCCTTTATACTATGTTAATTGGAAGCAGTACTTCAGAGTTTTGAGGGGCAATGTTCTATCCAATAAGAGAGAATATTGCACATTTTGCAAGTATTCAGAAAGGGTAGTTGAGCTAATGGAATCATCTTAAAAAAATAATAGGCAGCTGCCTGGGGTGAAAGTCCCAAGTTGTTTTATTGTAGGGGCATAAAAATGACAGAAACTCTGAGTATATAATTTTGTGTGTAGATTTGTTTCGGACATTTCCTCATTTTTATTTCAAAGTAAATTTTTAGCTTCTGTGAGTTTAAGTTTTTTTATCTGCAGAATGGAAGTAATTTATAATATGTTACAAAGACTAAGTGAGATAATGGTACTTGTTACATTAATGATAGTTACTATTATTCACCAATCAGAAAATAAATCTGAAAGCATGAATAATTGAAATATATTGCTTGAGTCATAAGCAGTGATTCAAGTAGAAGAATTAATTAACACCAGAGAGAAGGGCTGCAGATTAATAGAAAAAATTTGCCATGAATTGTTTCAGTTGTTTTCTTAGAATAAAATTACCTTTGGTTTCTGAAAACAGAAGCAAAGTAAACTGAAATAAACATATATGTACATATATAAACATATATGTGTATATATGTGTGTACACAGAAATTTCAAGTTGCTATTAATAAATGTGCTTACAGTATTGTACCAATATGTATCCTTAACATGAAGTATGAATGAGCTATAAAAAAGTTCATGTAATTAATAAATAAATCAAGAACAACTTAGTGTTTTAGACATGTAGTATGACAAGGAGGCATACTATATCTAGTACTCTTTATGAAAACTTGGCCCCCAAAACTTCAATGTCTTCCTCAAAAAATTATTTACTTCGGAAGAAATCAACAGGAGCTGATTGGCACAATGGAAAAATGTGGGGCATGATTTTTTAAACTGGTTTAACATTAAACCAAAGAAAAATAAGGAAAGAATCAATCTTTCAAGAAAAGGTTCAGTAGAGGGAAGACTGAAATGAAAAAAAAAAAAAAAAAAGAAATTCCAAAATTGAGGCCAACAGAGTAAGAAGAAGAGAAAGGTCAGAAAGTCAGTCACAGGGCATCTAAAAGATGAAAGGATAAAATAAAGCACAATTACTGGCAAGATTTGAGATTCTTTGATGAGTTCACAAGCTGAACTGTCAAAAGTTCATCTCAAGTTTTTCTATTAATGGAAAGATCTATCAAGTTCTTAACAAGGTTTCACTCTAGAAGAAAGGGAAAAGCAATGTCAAATAGTGAAGTAGCCAAAAATGGAGCAGTTATTTTTGACAATGCCTATTCCTCAATTTTCATATACAATTAAGCACCCTTTTTTTTTTTCACTTTGACAGGTTGATAAATTTTCTACATGTCTCCACCTCATTGTTTCCACTGAAGTCAAGGCTTCTATTATTTCTTATAGAAAACACTTTACGAGCCAATTAATCTGTCTCTGGAGTCCATTGCTCCCTCATCCCTTACTCCATATTTCTTCAATTCCACACCAAACTTAAAAGCTAGAGAAATTTCTCCAAAGACAAAGCTAATTTATGTAGTATAACCCTCCCCAAAACACTTAACTTTCGTTATTTTTCAGTATTAACATAAAAACCAAGCACTTCACCTGCAAAGTTTGGAATGATTTGGTTTCTGTTTCTTTAGTTCTGTCAGACTGATGGCACGCCATCTTTTTATGCTACATATTGGCTGCTTTCCAATTTCTCAACATTTACAAATATTCCAATATTTGCCAAAATCACAGCATTCATAATTATTCATCTCAATAGCATATGTATTAACTATTAGTGAGAAAGTATTAATGTTCGATTTTAGAATAATAATCAGAAACAAAGATGTTGAATGGATATATTGTCATGATTTTCTCAAAGATAAACTCTGAATTACTCCCAGTTTCCAGTCTATAATTAGAGTTAGAAATTTATCACCCCAAGTTTTGAAAGTAGACTATTTTTTACTTTGTACAATTCACAGAGTCTTTGGGACAGTATTTCTCATTTCTGGTAACATGCTTGAACAATTTTTCTGTTAGACATTGATGAAATTCTTCTGAGAAGACTGTTGGTCTTAGGAGGCACCTAATGTCCTTTAACTTGTCTCTTAAAGTGTGCAATGACCATTAATAGATACTCTTTTCAAATCTAGACTAACAATGATTTTTCAACCATTTTTCTTCACTCATGTAAATATCCTATACAAGGAGAAAATTTTTGTGTTAGCTTTTAAAAAAATATACTCCTGTCTAACGCAAGATTGAAGTAAATATTTGAATAAGCTTATAACCAATACATTCAGTTGATTTAACAGTACATTCTGAGATGGGTAGAGCATAAATTCAAGAGTACTTTAGTGGTCAAATGCTCTCAGACCTAGTAGTGGTGCTCAAGCCATTTCTCTAGTAGTGTATGTGGAAGCACTTGAAAAACATTGTAAATTTAAATCTGTACTGCTTATATTGCTTTCATTAAGAGATTGATTATTTTCTGAATAAGGTCTAATTTAACATTTTCAATATGCTTCAAAGAATAGGATTTTGATATATCTATATAGATTACTGTTCATACTTTGCCCCACTCTCAAATCCCTTTATCATGCTCAGGGAGCATGAAGTTGAAGAGAAAACATGCCTTGTTTGACTTTGTACTCATGACAAATAGTAGATGCTCAATTAAGATTCACTGAATAAGGTAATAACCAACCCAGAAATTACAGTATGACAAATTTTAGCAAAGAATAGATGACTGAATGCTAAATATTTTGACTTTATCTACTGCATTTACCTGTTTCACTTCAGTTATATTTTCTACTTTGAGAAAAGTTACTATTTTTTAATGGTTAATTCAGCAACACTTACTGAGAATCTGTGATTCCATCTTCTAGGACAAGATGTTGGATAAGAACGTTTCCTGTCTTATTTATGCAGTCTAGGTCTAATGAAATATGTTTAAAATGAAGTTGATAATAAGCTTGAGTCAGAGAACTCAGTCCTTCCCAAATCTTATATTTTCTCTATAGCAATTCCCCGTCAACAAAAAGGAGTTTTCAGATCTATTTACTTAAAAGTTTATAAATTTTAAGGAAATCCATTATGAAATGTTCTCTCTTGTGAAACTAAACTTCTAGTTATCAGATTATATGTAACACAATTAAGCACTCTATAATTGCTAAAATATAGCATATTGTTAAATCCCTGAATAATCAATTCTAATATTCAATTGAAAACAGAATTGTATTATAAAAAAATAATCTGAAAGAGACTTGTGTCATTAAATATTGTCCAAAAAACATTTTTTTAAAATTTATAACATGTACCTCTTGAAATAACAGTTTCTAACCCAGTTCCATTAATAAAAGCCCGTTTAATGGTTTGTGTTTTAATATCTGTCCAGTATAAACGTTCTTCAGATGCATCAAAGTCTATCACGGTTACATCATCAATATCAGGGACTGTAAAGGCCGTGATAAAGTTAAAATATGGATTATCAATATCCACTCCTCTGATTTCAGAACGTCTTGCATAAAGAAGGAATTTTTTCATTTCTAGAAAAGAAATAGAAATTGTTTTTCTTGTAAGTTTAACAAATCTGAAACAGTCTAGACACATAAATACTTGTATATGATTTAACATACTTTAACACGAGAAAATCACAATCAATATTTGATGGATATAATCAACAAAAATAGTTAATCCATTTGAAATTAAAGTACTTAATAGAAAAAAATATAAAAAAGTTTGAATCCTTGAGTCATCATTTTTCTCTAGATAAAAATGACAAGAAATTATCAGCAATTGATTTAATTTTGGAATTTCAAACAAACTTTCTAAAATACATGAACTCTACAAAGGTCAATATATTGTTTTTTACGTAATTGTAAACAAATTGCATTATATTAAATGCTCTCAGGAGGAATCAAATAACATTTTTGATACTATCTTTGAATAAAATAAAATTAAGCATTGCTTTTAAAGATTAAGTTCATCTTTTCCCTATTAAAATTAAGGTTCAGCAATATTAGTATCTAAATAATGTTAAAGCTTAATTTATTGAAAGTTTGTAAATCTATAGTAATTCACACATTATGAGACATTGCATTATTTTTACTTCTCAAGGTAACTCTCTTGCACTGTTTGTAAAATATTGGCAGATTAAATGTAAATAGGAATTACAATTCTATTCTTTCATTGCTCTCTTTGGAATTATTGCTTTTCTTAGAGATATGTTATTACTGTACAAAATTAGTTAAAACCACATGTGCTTGAAGTCTTGAGTTAAGATTTAGTGAATACATTCTTTTCTGTCTGATTTGCTCTGCAAATCAAAACTACTTAAATTTGTTTAAAAAAAATCAGAAAAATAGTTTGATTTTCATTCACAAATATTATCATTTCGTTAATGTGCTGTTAAATACTTTTTACAAATCTTTCCAAGTTGTATCTTTTACTTTATTCCCCCTTTCTCCCCTTGAAGTTGATAATCCCCTATAAAATGATGCTAAAGTGGCTTTAGAGGAGAGGAGGAGATTAAAGCTGTTAAATGCCTCTTTGTTATGCAGGTAACCTACATCATCATTTTGTTAAAAAGCACTTTCATTTATACATCTTCCTGTTTTTTAGAGATAAATTCAGCTAATACACCAAATAAGAACATGGAAAGAGAAAATGAATAAGGTAATGAATAGCAAAAGACAGCATATCACATATTTAAAGAATTTGCCAGTCTTTCCCCCAAAACAGATGAATCATCTTTAGAGCCCAGAAATAGTACCATCTCAAATGTCTTTAAGGATATTAAAAAACAAACAAACAAAAAACAAAACCTCTTCTGCTTTTCTTTGAGGAATCCCTGAATGCTCATGCAATTTGAAAAAATTCAATTTGGATTTTAGATTAGAATAAGAATTTACCATAGCAGGTTTTCTTGTCAGAGGAAAGCTTCATCAGGTGGGGGCATGTACAAGAGGCACTCCGATTATGATTGATCAGACACATGTGAGAGCAGGGTCCTTTGCCGTCATTAGCTGCACAGGGATTGGGAGCTGTAATTACACAGTGAAATATTAACAGTGAGGAAGGAAGAATATATTAGGCAACCTCTGAGGTTGACAAGGGTTATTCACTTAATGATTCAAAGTGAAGTTCCCTACATAGCACCCATTACCAGGGTGATAAATATGACAATAATAGATAATCATACACAGCAATTATATTCATAAAAACATTTTTCCTCCTCAAAGATAACAATGAAGATAGTGCCCTCAATTTTCTCTAAGATGAATAGTATGCATTGTATTGCCTTAGAAGCAAAGATTGTTTTTTAAGAATTCAGTCTGAAAAACAATCTGGAATAATTATTAAATTTTACAGAATATAAACACAGATTGACTACATTTTAATTACTGGGAATTTTAATGGATGTCATACTTTCCTAACCTACAGGCTGTTTCCTGTTTTTCACATTTAAGGTCTATTGAAATGCTTACCTATTTTTTCACTAAGACATCTATTTCTTCATTTTTTTTTTTCCTTATGTTAACTGATTCCATGGTGAAGGTGTATTCCACATACACAAGATTAATAAACTCCGTTTTATAGATAACTTGTGATGTATTCAAATTTAGGATGGGGGCACACACTTTCGCTCAAGTGGTTGAGACAACTGGGTTATAGACCATGCAAAACCTAAGACTTAGGTTCAAGACCCAGGTTATGAGGTGGTGGGATGGAACTAACTAAATGTGCTACTTCCTTTTCTTCTTCCCTCCCTCATTCCCTCTTTTCTTATTCTTAAAAAAGAGGAATAAAAATAGAACAGAACATTGTATTTTGCAGTTTAATGTTGTTGTCTCATTCTCTTCTGTTTCTTGCTCTGCCATCATGCCTTTTGGGTAATCCTTTTTTTAATTTAATTTTATTTTTATTGCAATAATAATTCAACATATTAAAATAATTTCCTATGCATAAGTTCTCCATTCTTAGATATATTTCAACACACCATGCCCTCCACTAAATCACCAAGTGTTCACTATAATCCAGTGGGTTCCACCACCATTAGCCCCCACCGGCCACATTCCCTATTGGTAACCTCAGTTCTGTTGCAAATGTTCAAGGGTTGGTTTTGTTTCATCTGTTCCTTTGTTTTGTCTATTCATATCCCACCTATGAGTGAGGTCATCTGGTATCTATCTTTCTTCTTTTAGATTTATTTCACTTAGTATAATCCCCTCTAGTTCCACCCATGTTGATTCAAATGACAGGATTTCATCTCTTCTAAAGACTGTGTAGTATTCCACTGTATATATGTACCACACATCTTCTTTATCCATTCATCTGATTTGGGCACTTAGGTAATTTCCAATTCTTAACTATTGTGAATAGGGCTACAACAAACATAGGGATGCATACATCTCTGTGGATGAGTGCTTTTATATCTTTTGAGGTTCCCGAAAGTGGAGTGATGGGATCATATGGAATTTCCATCTTCAGTTTGAGGAATCTCTAAACTGTTTTCCATATGAGTTGCACCAATTTGTATTCCCACCAACAATGCAAAAGTGTTCCCTTTTGTCCTTTTGGATAATCTTAACTGGAAATAAGTATTCTCTTAAATCTTATTTTTGTGGGCTTTAGTTAACAGAATAAAGACACTAGAATCAGCCCACTAAATTGAATCAGCAAAGAGTTATACCTTCTAATTCTATCAGCAGTAAGTTAGTTTTACAAATAACATCTTCCTAACAGGTAGCCAAATAATCCAGAGTAGTTAATGTTAGTTTTACAGAATATTAGAAATCAAAAAATAAAAATAAATCAAATGTAACAACATTACAGAGGATATGAGAAATTGAATTTATAAGCACTTAATATGGCGTTTGGAAGTTTATCACCCTCCCACCAAGATAATAATGTCTTAGCATTTGATGTAAGTTAATTATTAGAAATTAAAACTTAGAAACACATTTCTAAGAAAATCAATTAAGACCAGAAATTATTGGAAAAGAGTAGAAGTGAAGGCCTAGAAATTCCTTAGAGCTCAAGTCTATCACATAGCACAAAAACCACATATTCTGCTTTCTTCCTTTCTAACATCATCTCTTAACATGGAACCCATAAGGAATTGCCAGTGAAAGAAGAAGAGAAGAGATGTGAAGTTTATTGAGAAGGAAAGGTGTAGCAACAGAGAAGTCATTGGATTAAAGAGGCACTGTTGGAGAACTGTAGATTCTTAGCAATGCTAGATAGAAAACTCAAAATTTTCAGCTATTGAAAAGAAGAGGAGGATTAGGAAAAGAAGTAAAACAAAGAATAAAGGAGAAGAAAGGAAGAACAGAGGCTAGCCTAAGATATTGAAAGAAGCACTATTGTGCTCAAAAAAATGACCAAAATTCATAACAATATAGGTGCTTGGATTTCACTTCAAATATCACTACATTTAGCCCACAAATATATTAGCTCTTCTCATCTTATAATTGTGATACATAATTTTGAAAAGCCAAGATGATAAAACTCTATATACATACTAAAGTAAAAATTACATCAATATAATTTTGGAGAGAGTGAAAGTTCATGATTGTATTGTAATGTAACATTTGTCACATTTCATGCTTCACAGTATGAAAAATTCACAGAATTCTTATAATTTTAATCTCTTCTTATTTTTAAATAATATTATTCAATCTTTCTAAAATTTCTTTCTTACCCTGTATTTGAACAGATACCTATTCAAATGACCAAATTAAGAAATTTGTTTCATAATACATTTTAATAAAAAGCAGAGTTGCAAATGATGACACTGGGCCAATTCTCATTCACTTCTTTGTTTTGTAAATATTATTGAAACATATCTATATCCACAGTTCATATATTATTTATTATTTATGATCACTTTCACGCTACAATATTAGAGTTAAGTAGTTGCAGCAGAGACCATATGACCAGCGATGTCCTAAAATATATATTATCTGACTTTATAAAAAAATATTTGCTAACACCTGATATAAAACAATTAATACGTTATGAGAAATGCTACCAAAAAATCAATGCAAAAGTTGTAAATTCCTACAAGTCCAAGGTTGTCTCATTTACTTATATTCAGGAGATGGACAAAGATGACAAGTAAATGGAAAGCTATAAGCAATTAGAATAGATGAAAATTCATATATAACAGCTCAGACTGGGTTCACTGATAGTTCATATTACCTAAACTCAAGTTGACCAAAGAATTTCAGAGACACATGTAGCATCCTTCCTTACATTTATACATTTAATAAATATTTATGAGCCCCTAGTGTTCCACTTAGATTTCTGAACTTGGGATATAATAGTAGATAAGACAGAGTTCTCACAAGGAGTTTAAGAGTATGAGCTCTAGTCCTAAACTGGTCTCTCCATTTCTATTACTGACTCAGATTTGTTTCTATCTCGTTTGGACTGCTTCATTAACTTCCTAACTAATTGCAACGTATTTCATTGAATAGAGTTACCATTCCAATACACAGACTTTGATCATATCTCTGCCTTTTTTTAAAACCTTGAATGACTTTCATAGCCTATCTCACAAATTCTTAATCTTATCTCCCTTAGTTTCCCTCAAGTTTCCTGGGCACTAGTCAGATTGGTTTAACTATTATCCTCATTCACTTTCTAGTTTTTAATCCTAATCCACTCTGTTTTGTTTTTGTTCTTAAGGATGTCTCAGACTTCCATATTCACAAAATTTCAACTTCATGACATTTTTTTTACTTCTCTTCTACTAAACTTTACCAGTTGCCAAGAATTGTCAGATTTTCCCAAGTATGTATTTCCTCTTCCCATTTTTCTCTGCTCTTCCAACTTAATTTTTTCATCACTTTTGAATAAAACCTCTAGCTATGTAACATACATATTCCTACAGTCCAGAATTAAGCAGTCTGTCTTTCTAAGATACTAACCTGTCTTCCAGTCCCATCTACTACTTTGCTTCTACTTAAAAATTATGCACATGCTAGATGGGACTTTTCACTGTTCTCTGAATAGCTATAGTTTGCTCTTTTCTACCTCCACATGACACTTTCTTCCAGGAGAATTTTATCACTAACAACTTTACTTTAATTTTCCTTCCATGAACCAGTTTAAGTCATTTTTCTTCTGTTGGGGACTTGGGCCAGGCCACAAAGCCAGGCTGATGCAATCCAACAGAAAATTGCACTCAGAGGTACCTCAGCCACCGCCCTATTTGCCTAACATTGCCTCCCTATTTCATAAACAAAGCATAAACATTAGCAACCAAGAATATTAGCAACCAATCAGTTAGCAACCAGTCAGAGCCTTGATCACGCGCCCTAGCAATCAATCAGAGTCTTGATCACACACTGTACATGCACCCACCCTCCAATCCAACTAAAGAGCACGCAGCAGACATGCACAGGGGCCATCTATCAGAACTACTTCCCTTCTTCTCCCTTTCTATATAAGTCCCTCCATCTTAATAAAATTTTGCAGCTTGATCAGAATTCGTTGTCTTGCTGTCATTTTTTGCACCTCTTGTCCCACCCCTTTCATCCGTTCTAGGTGGATCTCCTGACCCCAGCTGATTACTCCGCAGGTCGGACTCAGGTGGCGCCCGATGTGGGGCTCGAGACCCACTCGAGATCTGCCGAGACGGACCGCCGTCCCCGTCAGCCTAATCCCCGCACGGATCACCGCGAATGCCCAATCGTGAGCCGAATCCACGAGAAGAAGAAGTCCCTCCCTCGATGGCGGCATTAGCAAGGTAAGGCTCAATCATAGGACAAGCACGTTCACAAAGCGATATTTTCATTAGTCAGTTAAAAGAATCTCTCAAGGTGCGAAAAATTCGGGTTAAGAAAAAAGATTTAATTTCACTTTTTGCTTTCCTTTTTAAGACATGCCCCTGGTTTCCACAAGAGGGCACCATTGACTCGCGCATATGGGACCGTGTTGGCGATTGCCTTAACGATTACTATCGAGTTTTTGGTCCACAGACCGTGCCCATTACAGCCTTTAACTATTATAACCTTATAAAAGATGTCCTTACCAACCAGGGACACTCCCCAGACATTCAACACCTTTGCAAGGAGGGACAAAAAATCCTCACGA